>OX457086.1:33882385-33989459 GCA_949752835.1 Empis stercorea | reverse complement strand
GTTGTTATACTTAATTTTTCTTTATAAAAATTAAGAAATTTTTTAAAAATTGGCATAAAAAAGTCAACTAAACTATTTTTTTGTTAAATATATGTTGAATTATATGTTAAATTATGATTAGAATGTTCAGAAATATAAATTTAGCTGAATAAAGTTGTTATACTTAATTTTTCTTTATAAAAATTAAGAAAATTTTTTAAAATTGGCATAAAAAAGTCAACTAAACTATTTTTTTGTTAAATATATGTCGAATTATATGTAAAATTATGATTAACATGTTTAGAAACATAAATTTAGCTGTATAAAGTTGTTATTTTTAATTTATCTTTATAAAAATTAACACATTTGTAAAAAAAATTTTCACAAGAGTCAACTAAATTATGTTTTTTTGTTAAATATATGTGGAATAATAAGTTAAATTATGATTAGCATGTTCAGAAATATAAATTTAACTGAATAAAGTCGTTATTTTTAATTTTTCTTTATAAAAATTAAGAAATTTTTGTTAAGAAACATAAATTTCGCTGAATAAAGTTGTTATTTTTAATTTTTCTTTATAAACATTAAGAAATTTTTAAAAAAATTACCAAAAAAGTCAACTAAATTATGTTTTTTGCTAAATATATGTTGAATCATATGTTAAATTATGATTAACATATTTGGAAATATAAATTTAGCAGAATTAAGTTGTTATTTTTAATTTTTCTTTATAAAAATTAAGAAATTTTAAAAAAATTGGCATAAAAAAGTCAACTAAATTAGTATTTTTGTTAAATATATGTTAAATTATGATTAACATGTTTAGAAACATAAATTTAGCTGAATAAAGTTGTTATTTTTAATTTTTCTTTATAAAAATTATGAAATTTTTAAAAAATTGGCATAAAATGTCAACTAAATTATGTTTTTTTGTTAAATGTATGTTGAATTATATGTTAAATTATGATTAGCATGTACAGAAATATAAATTTAGGTGAATAAAGTTGTTATACTTAATTTTTCTTTATAAAAATTAAGACATTTTTTAAAAATTGGCATAAAAAAGTCAACTAAACTATTTTTTTTGTTAAATATATGTTGAATTATATGTTAAATTATGATTAGAATGTTCAGAAATATAAATTTAGCTGAATAAAGTTGTTATACTTAATTTTTCTTTATAAAAAATAATAAATTTTTTAAAAATTGGCATAAAAATGTCAACTAAACTTTTTTTTTGTTAAATATATGTTGAATTATCTGTAAAATTATGACTAACAATGTTTAGAAACATAAATTTAGCTGAATAAAGTCGTTATTTTTAATTTTTATTTCCCTTTTATGAATTCACACTTCCAGTATTATATGTCGGTATATTTATATATATATATATATATATATATATATCTCCTCACCTGGCCATAACTCTTAAACGGCTTGACCGATTGAGCTCAAATTTGGAAGTTGAGCTCGTGTCATCAATGGCTTGGTACCATATAAATTTGGGACCTTTTTGATTATAGGGAAGGGGGCGCGGAGGGCTGTTTAATTTTTGAATGTACCTAAAAAACCATGTGGGGTATCAAATAAAAGGTCTTGACGAGTACATCTCATTGGACGGTGGTCCGGGGGGCGCCGTGGGTCATGTCGGGCGCAAATCGGGGCAATGTAGGGCCCCATAATACAAAAAATCATGTGGGGTATCAAATGAAAGGTCTTGACGAGTACATCTCATTGAGCGGTAGTCCGGGGGGCGCCGTGGGTCATGTCGGGTCCAAAACGGGGGCAATGTTGGGCTCCATAATACAAAAAATCATGTGGGGTATCAAATGAAAGGTCTTGACGAGTACATCTCATTGAGCGGTAGTCCGGTGGGCGCCGTGGGTCATGTCAGGCGCAAATCGGGTCAATGTGGGGTCCATAATACAAAGAAACATGTGGGGTATCAGATGAAAGGTCTTGACGAGTACATCTCATTGAGCGGTAGTCTTAGGGCGGCGTGGGTCATGTCGCCCAAAACGGGGGCAATGTTGGGCTCCATAATGCAAAAAATCATGTGGGGTATCAAATAAAAGGTCTTGAAGAGTACATCTCATTGGACGGTGGTCCGGGGGGCGCCGTGGGTCATGTCGCCCAAAACGGGGGCAATGTTGGGCTCCATAATACAAAAAATCATGTGGGGTATCAAATGAAAGGTCTTGACGAGTACATCTCATTGAACGGTAGTCCGGGGGGCGCCATGGGTCATGTCGGGTCCAAAACGGGGGCAATGTTGGGCTCCATAATACAAAAAATCATGTGGGGTATCAAATGAAAGGTCTTCAAGAGTACATCTCAATGGGGGTAGTCGGGGGGGACGAGGGTCATGCTGGGGCCCAAAACGGGGGCCATGTTGGACCCCATATTACAAAAAATCGTGAGGGGTATCAAATGTAAGGTTTTGAAGTGTACATCTCAATGGGGTGTATTTCGTGGGGCGCCGTGTGTCATGTAGGGGCTAAAATGGGGGCAATGTGGGGCTCCATCATACAAAAATCATGTGGGGTATCAAATAAAAGGTCTTGAAGAGTACATATCGTTGGGTGGTCCATTGGGCACCGTGGGTCAAGTGGGCCTAAAATAAAAAAAAATCATGTTGGGTAGCATATGGAAGGTCATGAAGAGTACATCTTAGGTCAAACGGGTCCAAGACCAGTTAACGGGCCCAAGACCAGTTAACAGAAAATGAAAATGTTAAATGTTGATATTAACAGAAAATGTAAATTTAACAGAAAATGTAAAATTTAACAGAAAATGTGGAATTTAACAGAAAATGTAAAATTTAACAGAAAAATGAAAATTTAATAGAAAGTGTCAAATTTAACAGAAAAATATAAAATTTAACAGAAATTGTAAAATTTAATAGCAGATGTAAATTTAACAGAAATTGTAAAATTTAACAGAAGAAGTAAATTTAACAGAATATGCAAATTTAACAGAAAATGTAAAATTTCAAAAGAAATGTAAAATATATTGCAAAATGCAAAATTTAACAGAAAATTAAAAATTTTACAAAAAATGTAAAATTTATTACTTTCCCTTCGATGAATTCACACTTCCAGTATATTTATTACTTGCCCTTTTATGAATTAACACTTCCAGTATGTCGGTATTTCGGTATCTCCTCACCTGGGCATTTTTGATTAGGGGGAAGGGGGCGCGGAGGGCTGTTTAATTTTTGAATGTACCAAAGAAACCGTGTGGGGTATCAAATTAAAGGTCTTGACAAGTACATCTCATTGGACGGTGGTCCGGGGGTCGCCGTGAGTCATGTCGGGCGCAAATCGGGGCAATGTGGGGCCCCATAATACAAAAAATCATGTGGGGTATCAAATGAAAGGTCTTGAGGAGTACATCTCATTAAGCGGTAGTCCGGGGGCGCCGTGGATCATGTCGGGCTCAAAACGGGGCAATGTTGGGCCCTATAATACAAAAAATCATGTGGGGTATCAAATGAAAGGTCTTGAAGAGTAGATCTCGATGAGGGTAGTCCGTGGGGCACATTCGATCATACGGGGGCCCAAATGTGGGTCATGTGGGCTCATGTGGGCTCAAGGCCTTAAATCATAAAAATATCGTGTAGGGTATCAAATGAAAGGTCGTGCAGAGTACATCTCGTTTCGTAGTGCGTGGGTCAAGTGGGCCCAAAATCTGTTCCGAGAGGTGCTCTGGCTCTTGTGGGGCCCATAATGCAAAAAGACATGAGAGGTACCAAATAAAAGGTATTGAAAAATACATCTCGTTGCGCAGTCCGTGGAGCTTCATAATTAATGTTAGGGCCCAAAACCTGTGTCATGTGGGGGCCCATAATAAAAAAATCATGTGGGGCATCAAATGAATGGTCTTGAAGAGTAGTCCGAGCAGTACCCTGGGTCATGTGGAGCCAGTTATACAAAAAAAAATATGTGGAGCACCGGGGGCCATGGAAGGCCCAAAACATCGGCCACATGTGGAATTCCAAATAGTGGGCCATGAGGAGCTCAAACAAATCATTCACAAGTTGTCAAAGTATTTAAATATTTTTAGTCGGTCAAATTAATAAATATTTGACCGACTAAAAAATGTAAAATAAAAAATATAAATAAAAAAAAGTTTTTTAAAAATACTTTCCCTTAAAGAAATATTCAACTAAAAAGTAATAAACAAGCAAATAATACCACATCAATGTACTTTCCCGTTGAGTTTAAGCCACTGTCAGCAGTAGTAAGGGAAAGTAGATCTTATCAGAATTAATGCCATTTATAAGGAGGTCTACTTACCCTTACTACTGCTGACAGTGGCTTAAACTCAACGGGAAAGTACATTGATGTGGTATTATTTGCTTGTTTATTACTTTTTAGTTGAATATTTCTTTAAGGGAAAGTATTTTTAAAAAACTTTTTTTTATTTTTATTTTTCTTTATAAAAATTAAGAAATTTTTAAAAAATTGACAAAAAAGTCAGGTAAATTATGTTTTTTTGTTAAATGTATGTTGACTTATATGTTAAATAACGAATAACATGTTTAGAAACATAAATTTTCCTGCATAAAGTTCTAATTTTTAATTTTTCTTTATAAAAATTAAGAAATTTTTTAAAAATTGGCATAAAAAAGTCAACTAAACTATTTTTTTTGTTAAATATATGTTGAATTATATGTTAAATTATGATTAGAATGTTCAGAAATATAAATGTAGCTGAATAAAGTTGTTATACTTAATTTTTCTTTATAAAAAATAAGAAATTTTTAAAAAATTGCCAAAAAAATCAACTAAAGTATGTTTTTTGTTAAATATATGTTGACTTATATGTTAAATTATGATTAACATATTTAGAAACATAAATTTAGCTGAATAAAGTTGTTATTTTTAATTTTTCTTTATAAAAATTAAGAAATTTTTAAAAAAATTGCCAAAAAAGTCAACTAAATTATGTGTTTTTGTTAAATGTATGTTGAATTATATGTTAAATTATGATTAACATGATTAGAAACATAAATTTCGCTATATAAAGTTGTTATTTTTAATTTTTCTTTATGAAAATTTAAATTATGAATAACATGTTTAGAAATGTAAATTTAGGTGAATAAAGTTATTATTTTTAATTTTTACTTATAAAAATTAAGAAATTTTTAAAAAATTGGCATAAAAAAGTCTACTTAAGTATGTTTTTTTGTTAAACATATGTTGAATTATATTTTAAATTATGATTAACATGTTAAGAAACATAAATTTCGCTGAATAAAGTTGTTCTTTTTAATTTTTCTTTCTAAAAATTAAGAAATTTTTAAAAAAATTGCCAAAAAAGTCAACTAAATTATGTGTTATTAAATGTATGTTGAATTATATGTTAAATTATGATTAACATGTTTAGAAACATAAATTTAGCTGAATAACGTTATTATTTTTAATTTTTCTTTATAAAAATTAAGAAATTTTTAAAAAAATTGCCAAAAAAGTCAACTAAATTATGCCTTTTTGTTAAATGTATGTTGAATTATATGTTAAATTATGATTAACATGATTAGAAACATAAATTTCGCTAAATAAAGTTGTTATTTTTAAATTTTTTTTATAAAAATTTAAATTATGAATAACATGTTTAGAAATGTAAATTTAGGTGAATAAAGTTATTATTTTTAATTTTTACTTATAAAAATTAAGAAATTTTTAAAAAATTGGCATAAAAAAGTCAACTTAATTATGTTTTTTTGTTAAACATATGTTGAATTATATTTTAAATTATGATTAACATGTTAAGAAATATAAATTTCGCTGAATAAAGTTGTTCTTTTTAATTTTTCTTTATAAAAATTAAGAAATTTTTAAAAAAAATTACCAAAAAAGTCAACTAAATTATGTTTTTTGCTAAATATATGTTGAATCATATGTTAAATTATGATTAACATGTTTGCAAATATAAATTTAGCAGAATTAAGTTGTTATTTTTAACTTTTCTTTATAAAAATTAAGAAATTTTTAAAAAATTGGAATAAAAAAGTCAACTAAATTATGTTTTTTTTTTGTTAAATATATGTTGAATTATATGTTAAATTATGACTAGCATGTTCAGAAATATAAATTTAGCGGTATAAAGTTGTAATTTTTAATTTTTCTTTATAAAAATTAAGAAATTTTTAAAAAATTTGCATAAAAAAGTCAAACAAATTATGGTTTTTGGTTAAATATATGTTGAATTATATGTTAAATTATGAATAACATATTTAGAAACATAAATTTAACTGAATAAAGTTGTTATTTTTAATTTTTCTTTATAAAAATTAAGACATTTGTAAAAAAATTGTCAAAAAAGTCAACTAGATTATGTTTTTTTGTTAAATATATGTGGAATAATATGTTAAATTATGATTTGCATGTTCAGAAATATAAATTTAGCTGAATAAAGTTGTTATTTTTAATTTTTCTTTATAAAAATTATGAAATTTTTAAAAAATTGGCATAAAAAAGTCAACTAAATTATTTTTTTTTTTTTGTTAAATATACACACTTAAAAATATTGTAGCTTTTTTCGATGCAAGACCTGCATCAAACCATATGCGTTGCATGCATGCATCAGAATTTGATGTAAGGTTTGTGCCATTAAAATTGTGATACATATTACATTACTGTAAGATGCAAGGCTTGCATCACAAAATTTTATGATGTAAATTGCAGCGAAAATCGATGTAAGCTGTGTATTCATGTAATAAAGATGCAAATTACATTAGAATAAGTTGCAAGACATGTATTAAAAAATTTGTAATGCAATATTACATCGAAATTTGATGCAAGACAAAATGATATAGGAAATTATATACGAGTGGGATTAACATTAATCAAAGTCGATAATTTTTAAAAAGTTTTTTTCTTAAGTTTACAAAATTTTTCTAAGTGCAATGTAGATGTAATTAATTATTCTAACCAAAAGAAACAAAAATCCAGCAATAGTGATTTTTTTACGCATCGGGCGATGAAAATAATAAACTTACCTATTTTTCGATACATATATATGTATATGTATTGTGCAAGCAATATTCTTTTGTTTTCTTACCGCTTAACACTAAAAAATATTATTGCAATGAGTCACATACGTTGCTAAACTGTAGCAAAACTAGATGTAATCATTGCATCGAAACAGTTTTTTGTTCTTAAAGGGTGGACCAAAATAACTCTTGTTTTTTGTTTCATTTTAGAAAAATAGTTTTAGAATTTATTTTAAAACTTATTACGGAAAATTATGTCATTATTACCTCGCCATTTCTTTCAAATGAAATATTCCTTACATAAATAACTTCAAAGGAAATAATTATGGGCTTTTAAATTCGGCGAAGTTAGAGCCAATGAATTAAATTTCTAATTCGGCTAATCGTCGATCTTGATTAATTCACAAGTTGCGTAATTATGTTTGCATAACTGCGTATTGCGTTCAAATAATATTCTACTAATTTGTTCCACCACTTTCGTTCGTTTCTCTGCCGTGAAAAATTTCACTACTTACAGATATAAGCGTATCTAAACAAAAAACACAATTATCTAAAAAAAAAAATACAAAAAGAACATTAGCGCTCTCCCTAATACACGACGTACGGCGTATGGCGTCTGTCAAAATCGTTTTATTTTGTATGATAAAAAAGTTATAAAAATATTTTAAAGTAGAGCGCTAATTTTGGACCACCTATTTTTTCATAGTTGATTTTTCGCATTTTTATTTGTTTGTTGGTTTTTCACATATTTATTTTCTATTTATCTTTTACTCGTAAACCCAATGTGCAATTTTATGAATTTTAGGGTGAATTACAAATGAATTCAGGCCAAAATCAGAGCGAAATTAGGAATTCATTCTGATTTATTATCTGAAATTCATTATCTTTTCCTGAAGGATTGGTTTACAATTTTTTCAGAAAATCACAATTTCCCTTCCATGAAAATAATTCTGATCAGTATGAACTCACAAAAAAATCAGGATGAAATCAGTAAATATTTCCCTATGATTTCATCTTAATATCAGAATGAAATCATAAGGAATTCTGAACCAATTTCATTATGATATCATACTTAAAATTATTATGTATTCAGAATGATATCGGAAGGAATTGTAAACCAGTTTTATCCAATGGAAGTATTATGACAAAGAAAAAAAGTATTATGTTTTAAATTTAACATAATACTTTTTTTATAACATTTATTATAATTCATTTAAAATAAAGTATACAAAAAATATATATATACATAATACATAATAAAAAAAACTATAATTAAACAAAACTATTAACTATGCTTGTCAGTTTCAAAAAAGAGTATTATAATTGTTTAGCCAACCTAAAATAAAATAAATATATTATTAAAAATGAAATGAAGTGATTTTAATTACTTAACTTTAATCCCATCCAGGGTGTGGTACAATAACAGTTCCAGGTTGTTGTATCTGAAAATAAATGTTTTTTATATTCAATATACAAAATATAAAACGCAACATACCTTAGGTGTCCTCAACAACTATTGCATAGTTGAATTTACCAATTGGATCAATTTATTGGAAATTGATGTCCAATGGTAAACAAACCGGCATAACCTGTAAAAAACAATGAAATTTATATATATATGAAAATATTGGATTAGACATATACAATGCCGTAAACCATGGTCTATATATATTAATGGAACCAGAAAAGGCTCCTAAATAATAAATTGTAGAACTTACCTGAATTTATTCTTGATTTTAGCCGAAATTCTGGAAAAACTTCTGCTCGTTTGCGGCTGTCAAACGAGAACTTGTTGATTGCCCTGTGTGCAGAACTTTATGTTCAGACATATACAATCTTACTTACCCAGTAGAATGAAGTGTCGCGAATCCAAAAATCTTATGCAAAACATAAGAAAAGGAGCATAAAACATAAAATTATGCTTTTAAATATGTTATGGAAAACATAATTGGAGTGAATGAAACCGATAGGGTAAGCGAGATAGATATAGAACAACAAATTAAGTTCTCTTAATTCAGCAAACGGCAAGGTGCCACTATATCGATGAAATGTAACGCAGGGATGTACAAATTAGATAAATTATAGCATAATTTAAATCACAAAAATTATAAAATTTAACAGGAGAAAACAATAAAATGTTACAAAACATAACAAATTAAGAACATCTGAAGGCAAATATATCATAAAACCTTGATATAACATGGAAATAAATAAATTAAATAGTTTATGGTAGGTTTACAAGGTAATATGCTATAATTAACGTGCAGCCCTGCAAAAAATGGACCAAAACAAACTATAAAAGACGGCGCAACGAATTAATCATTCTCTTTCGTTATCAGATTTTGGTGAGATTCACATTAAATTAATCAAGGCAAATTTATCAAAATTATTGCAAACAACACATCATCGCAAACAAACATAATTTTGCAACAATACAACAAAATATAACAAGGAGTCAACTACAAACAACATACAACGAAAATCAACGTGAGTATTGTATGGATAAGATCATAAATACACGAAAGTGGAAATTTTATGATTGTTCCTACTTTACTTTGGGAATAATAATTTGTTGTAGAATTATATAAGGTTTTTTTTTCTGCCATTTTGGGAATAATTCATATAATTCATTCCTTTGGTTTTTTTCCTCGAATAATTTAGAAATTGGAGCAATTTAAAATTATAATTTGGAAATTATAATTTAGAACATTAAACATAAATAAATAAAATATTTTTTTTTTGAAATATAATAAAATCATATTGATTCTTTTTTTTTATTTTAATATTTGTATATAAATAGAGTAATTTGGTTATATTTGGTCAATACTAAATTGAACAATTTAAATTGCTAACGGGCCATAACATAAAGTAGAATTTATTTTTTTTTTGTTTTGTGTCAAACAATCAATTACAATAAAGCAATTGCGTTAACAACAGTATTTGAAACCCCAACTAAAACCGCAACTGACAAGTATAAATCGTTTTTTTTTGTTGGTTAAAGTTAAAATTTTACGGATATATTTAAAACAATTTTTTTTATTATCGTGAATTTTATGTACACTACCTTGGTAGTACTTTGATATTATACATAATAAACATATAATTTCATTAAAATTTGGCGCAAATATTAATAAATTTTGATAATCATTTTGAAGTTAGTGTCTTTCGCATTGGTATCGCTTTTGCATCAAACATAAAGGAACACGCGGTTTTGTATACAGTGTCAGTATTGGGTGACAGTTAAATACTTTTGTTGTGCATATTGAATTAAGGTGTACACATAATTAACGCAACTTCAAACGCAATTTTTTTTATTAAGGTATATATACAATTAACGTAACGTTAACGCATTTTGTAAATTTATATAAATTAATATTTGAATTTGTTTTAAATTTTTTTTTTGTAAATAATTTGGAAATTTAGATAACAATTTGTCAACAATTTGAGTTTTATAAATTAATTATATTAAAGTAATACTGAATTTATTATTATAATTTTATTTTTTTGAGTTTATCAATTTTATTTTAAATTTTAATTTAATTTGTTTAAATTTTTTTATTTAATTAATTTTTTTTTAATAAATTATATACAATTTTTTTTTTTCTCGATATTTAATAAATAAATAATTTGATCGTAAGCGAAGCATAGTCTTTTATTTTTAGTTCACGGAGAAGAATTTAATTAACTTTAATTTTATCTAGCTCACCGAACATTTTGGTCCTTCGAACCGGATATATTGTAACGCGCGGTCCGATTAATAAGTATTGAATATTTAGGGTAGTAATTGATTGTTTTCTTTTCATTTTATTTGAAATTTGTACGTCAGTGGTGCAATAGTTGGCAATTTAAAAGCAGGGTTAGTTGGTAACGTTTAATTGTTATTGTCCAGTCAGTTTTTAGCCAAATAAAATTAATCTTTTATCAAACGCTATACCGTGGTTGTATTTTAACATGTCTATGCAACTGAAAGGTGCTCTGACAAAACAGCAAGTGTTGGCAGATAAAATTCAGCGGATTATCATCAACGCCAAGAAAACTAAGCTTGACAAGCGAAACGTGGGATTCTACGAAACGAAGATCAGTAGTTTGGATGAACAATGGAAGCAGTTTAATGACAACGATACAATTATTCGTGAATTAATTGCAACATCTGGAGAACAATGCGCTGATAACTACATAGTAAACGATGTGTATGCAGATATAGATGTACTATATACAGAATATATTGGTGAATTAAAGGATAACTTGAAGCTTAAACAACCAGCAGAAGTTAAACAACCAGTCATCACAGATACAACTATGAATGATACAATACATCATGCTAATGTTCAAGTACATCTACCACGCATAACATTGCCGAAATTTAATGGCGATTATATGGAGTGGAGATCATTTCACGATTTGTTTACCACTATGATTCATGCTAACACACAACTGTATCCAGTACAAAAACTACAATATTTGAAAGGATGTTTAGTTGGTGAAGCGGAACGACTACTAAGACACATTCCAATTACAAACGATGATTATGAACCTGCTTGGACAAAATTGAAATGCAGATATGAGAATAAAAGATTATTAGTAAACACACAAATAAAAATATTAGTGAATCAACCAAAAATACTTACCGAAAGTAGCAAGGCATTAAAACAAGTTATTGAAACAACAGAAGAATGTGAACAGCAATTAAAATCACTAGAAGTTGATATATCCACATGGGATACAATTATCATTTACTTACTAGTACAAAAGGTACCATTTATCACAATGCGACTTTGGGAAGAAGAGTTAGGTGATAGACAAGATCTTCCGTCACTGGACAAATTTAAGAAATTTTTGAATACAAGATTCAGAGTTTTAGAAGCCGTATCACATTCAACAACAACTAGTAAAACAACAACAGTCACCAAAAGTTATCATAGCGCTACAAGTACTAAATGTCCAGCTTGCAATGGTTCACATTACGTTGGAACATGTAAAAAATTTTTACAAATGGACATCAAACAACGTAGAATATGTATTGGAAACAGTGGTCGATGTTTTAATTGTTTTTCTGGAGGCCATGTTGTCACGAAGTGCACAAGCAAAAACACATGTAGACAGTGTCAAAAAAATCATCACAGTTTGTTACATTTAACAAATCCTAACGTTCATGGATCATCACATAACTCACAAGGGGTTAAGGATCAGCACAGAACTGAAGGGCAAGGTCGTCAAAGAGAAAAGTCGCAATCCAATAATAATTGCACAATGACGGAGCAATCAGCAAATTTTTTGACAACTGAACAACATGAAGTACTTCTGGCAACAGCATTAGTCGCAGTTTATGATCGAAATGGAAGATCAATAATGTTACGCTGTTTAGTGGATCCTGGATCTCAATCATCGTTTATCACAGAAAGCAGTTGTAAAAGATTGGGAGTTCATGGTACGCCAGCTAAAATTGAAGTTACTGGTCTCAACACGAGTAAAACAGCAATGGCGAATAGACAAGTAAAAATCCAATTGCATGATCACATGTCAAAATCACACAAGGTGAATGTCAGCATGCTTGTAATCAAGAAAATTACGGATTTATTGCCATCACGCACAACTACGGCAGTGGGAGCATCTCAACAATTTAGAATTAGCAGATCCCACATATCATAAACCAGGAACAATAGATATACTTCTAGGGGCACAGGTATATGCTGAAATCATACAAGGAGGATTAGTTAAAGGTCCTAAAGATGCACCAGTTGCAATACAAACAATGTTAGGATGGATAGTCTTAGGAAGTAGTTCCAATATGTCCAGTCAACATGTTCAAACTTTTACGATTCGTCAAAATCCAGCAGATGAACTCTGTCATCAATTAAAGCAATTTTGGGAATTAGAAGAAGTATCAACAAAGAAAATCTTGCAACCTGATGAGCAGGAATGTGAAGAGATTTTCAAAATAACACACATCAGACTTTCTAACGGGCAATATCAAGTGAAGCTTCCGTTTGTTGGTGGTCGGAATCCAGAGCTAGGTTTGTCTAAGGAAGTGTCACGAAAACGTTATAATATTTTGCAGAACAAATTGAAAAACAATATCGAATTGGAAAATGAATATTCAAAATGTTTAGATGAATACATAGAAATGCAACAGATGGAGATAGTAATTGATAACAAAGATGAACCAAATTATTACATTCCACATCACGCAGTATTTAAAGAAAGTACTACAACAAAACTTCGCGTTGTGTTCGACGCGTCTGCAAAAACAACAAATGGAAAATCATTGAACGAACAGATGTTGGTGGGTCCAACAATCCAACCAACACTGTTTGCAACTTTAATGAAATGGCGAAAATATAAAATTGCAATGACGGCAGATATAGAGAAAATGTATCGCATGATTTTAGTACATCCTGATCATCGCAGATATCAAAGGATCATTTGGAGAGATCCTGTAAGTAAAATGGAACGTGATTACCAACTAAAGACTGTGACATTTGGAACTTCAGCAGCTCCGTACTTAGCAATCAAAACTTTGCAACAATTAGGATTGGATGAAATGCAAAACTATCCTCGTGCAGCACAAGCGGTATTTTCGGATTTCTACGTTGACGATTTGTTAAGTGGGGCAGACAACATCGAAGATGCCATCGAATTACAACAACAATGCATAAATATGTTACAAAATGGTCATTTTAAGTTACGCAAATGGGCAAGTAATGTTCCAGAAGTAGTAGAAAATTTGCCATTAGATCATCGTGAGTTAAAAGAAACATTTAAATTTGATGAACATGACATATTGAAATATTAGGTATTCAATGGTATCCAGGAACCGATCACTTTACATTTATGGTTGTCAGTAAAATTAAGCAAGCCAATACCAAACGTTCGATTTTATCACAAGTTGCATCATTGTATGATCCCCTAGGTTGGATGTCACCAGTGATAATAGTGGCAAAGCTGTTAATTCAAAAATTATGGATGACAGGTTCAACATGGGATGCAGAAGTAGATCAAACAATTGCAGCGCAGTGGGAAGGTTTCAAGACTGAATTGATGGATTTGAACAAAATTCGAATTCCAAGGTGGTTAGGTAGCAGCGATCAAGCAATAAGCATGCAATTACATGGATTTTGTGATGCGTCTATTCACGCCTACGCTGCTGTCATATATATGCGGATACAACATCAAAATGGAACTACAACATCAAAATTAATTGCGTGAAAAACAAAGGTTGCACCGATCAAACCTGTGACTTTGCCTCGGTTGGAGTTGTGCGGTGCGCTCATTTTAGCTCGATTGTTTACTGCAACACAAAATGCTATGGGTCTTAAAAATTGTGCAACGACAGCATGGATAGATTCAACGATTGCATTACAATGGATACAAAATCATCCATCGAAATGGAAAACATTCGTGTCACATAGAGTTGCAGAAATACAAGAAAGAGTAGAACCGAGCTTATGGAGACATGTGCCCACCGAGCATAACCCAGCTGATCTGGCTTCCAGAGGAATAAACGTAAAGAACATCATACATAACGAATTTTGGTGGAATGGCCCTACGTGGTTAGTAAAGGATGAGACCGAATGGCCAAAATTGAGTATTGCTACTACGACACCAGTATTAGAAGCAAAAACAGCAACATCTAAGTCATTTTTTATTCAAATGGATGACACGTTTCAACAGTTTTCGTCGTTTGTAAAACTATCACGAATAATAGCATTGGTACTACGGTTTAAATACAACGCAAAAAAGAAAGGTGATAGAACAAGTGGAACATTAACAGCAAATGAAATACGCTTAGCACAAAATACAATATGTAAGAGAATACAACAATGCGAATTCAACGAGGAATATCAACAGCTAATTAAAGGAAATGCTATAAGTCAGAAATCAAAACTAAGTTCGTTAATGCCGTTTTTAGATGAGCACCAAGTCATGCGAGTAAGAGGAAGATTGGAAAATGCAAATATACCATACAATAGAAAACATCCAATAATTTTGCCATCGAATCATCATATAACTAATATCATAATTGACGAGTTACATCAAGATACACTTCATGGAGGTGTAAATTTAGTACTGAACACAAGTCGACACATGTATTGGATTATAAATGGAAAAAAGGAGATTGCAAAACGAATTAACAAATGCGTAATTTGTATACGACAACGTAAAGAAGTGAAAGTACAATTAATGGGTAATTTACCTAGAGCACGCATTAACATCACGAAACCATTCGTTCATGTAGGAATGGATTTTGCAGGGCCAGTTATGTTAAAATTGTCATCACATCGAAGCGCACGTCAGTACAAAGGATATATTTGCATATTTATTTGCATGGCTACGAAAGCAATACATCTAGAATTGGTATCAGATTTAACATCTACAGCATTTATAGCAGCATTTCGAAGATTTACATCGCGTAGAGGATTATGTACTGATCTATATTCCGACTGTGGAACAAATTTTAAAGGAGCAGAAGTAATTCTAGATAAAGAATTCAACAAAGCAATGAAGGAAGCGTCTCCAGCTCTAACCCAATTTTTTAGTTTACAACAAATAAATTGGCATTTTAATCCTCCAGGAGCACCTCATTTTGGTGGATTATGGGAGGCAGGAGTAAAGTCAATCAAGTTTCATCTACGCAGAGTAATCGGAAAAAATATTTATTCATTTGAGGAATATTCGACGTTGTTGTGTCAGGTAGAAGCATGTCTAAATTCCCGACCACTCACTGTAGTCGATCAACAAACTGATAATATGGAAGTTCTAACACCTGGACATTTCCTGATTGGTCAAGCACTAAATGCAGTACCAGAATCAACTGTATTAGAAAAAGTGGCAATTGGTCAAAGATGGAGGCACATGCAATATTTGACACAGCAATTTTGGAAAAAATGGTCGACTGAATACTTGAACACACTACAGCAGCGAACAAAGTGGCAGTCAGTAGAATCAAATCTCAAAGTAGGGGATATAGTACTGGTTAAAGAAGAGACAACAGCGCCAACCTTTTGGCCACTCGGAAAAATAGAAGAAGTGTATCCAGGAGATGATGGACTGACTCGTGTTGTTCAAGTTAAGACGCAACATAGCTCATTTCGCCGACCAGTTACAAAAATCTGTCCATTAATAACAGATATTAATAGAGTAACAACATTAGAAACTAATGGGGTTTAAAAAATGACATGTTGTATCGTTATGTTCTGTTGTCGTCCAAGTGTTCTATGTTATTCAAATGCATAATAATTAACTAATACTTTATTTTTTTTCCATAATAGGTAAAAATGAATCAATTTGAAAATGAAGATTTTTTGACCATTTGGGAGGATGTCCAATTGTCACCGCAACGTGATGAATCAGCAGCAGCAAAACCAACTGAGAAAGAGGAGTCAACCGTCGTGATTAATAATCGATACATCACTGATTGGAACTCGATTCGGCCATCTGAAACCATCACTGAAATAAAAATGCGGATTGAAAATGATATTCAAAAATTCATTACCAGGGAAGGCGAACATATTTTTATCCCGAAACATGTTTTGAAAAGGATAGATTTTCAGAAAATTCTACGATCAAAACAAAGGGATTTTCGAATCAAAAGGGATTTTCGAATTTTCGAATTAAAAATGAAATGAAGTGATTTTAATTACTTAACTTTAATCCCATCCAGGGTGTGGTACAATAACAGTTCCAGGTTGTTGTATCTGAAAATAAATGTTTTGCTTCATATATTGAAAATATATGAAGCTTTGTGGCGCGGTCTAAATTTCGAAAAATTTTTTTTCGAGATTTTGATTTTTCTGGACGTTTTAGATGTCAGGGAATCAGAATCAGCAAAAAAAAAATCCGTGTCCGCCGTACGCCGTACGCCGTACGCCGTACGCCGTACGCAAAGTAAAAATACAGTTTTTTAAACGCTTAGAAATAGTATAAGCACTCGTGCGATTGGTACAAAAATTGCAACACATATAAAGTAAGGATGGAAATTTATGTGTATGGTATCCTTTTTTAAATCGTTTCCCTGCAACCCCCCCTAGCGGAGCGTTGAAAATGCACAATTTTGTGCACTTCAAAAAAATACCCCTAAATATAGTCGGATCTTTACATTGTTTCACAGATATATGTATAGACGCCATATAAAGAAGATTGTAAAAATTTGGAGCCCTAGGTCCTCACCCCCCTATTTTATAGTAATATTAAAACAAAAATTTTGAAATTTGAAATGCCTATAAAACCGGTTTGATTTTATATAAAACATTGTTACTTCTAACATAGATGCAGCAGGTAAGTGCATTTCGATTTCATATAAAAAATTTACCCCTCACCTTCTTTAAGTAGGTGAGGGGGCTTATGTATGAAATAAGCTACATACCTTGAGCGGGGAAATTAATTGAAAAAATGAGAAACCATATTCTTAAATATACTATGTTACACATTGTGCATAAAAATCAGCTTCGTACCTTTACCCCCCTGGATTTTACAGGTGAATGAATTTTTATGGGACTACTAAAATTGAATTTTTGGTATTTAAAATGACTATAAAATAAGCCGCATTTCAGATAGGGTCTTATATCTTGTAGGTTTGGTATAATAGATTGGTATTTTTCGAAACCATTCAAAAAATTTACCCCTTTCCCTTTTATTATGGGTGAGGGGGTAATTTTATGAAAGAGGCTGCAGCACCGCAGCGGGGGACTGGATTGAAAAAATGAGAAATTGTTTTCTTAAAAATACTATCTTACAACTTGTGCCAAAAATTTATTTCCCTACCTGCAACCCCCTCTAAGCTACATCACTTACAAATGTTACATTTCAAAATTTATTATATTGTTTGTGAAATTGAATTTTTGGAACTTAAAATGACTATAAAATGAGCCGCATTTCAGATAGGGTGTTATATCTTGTAGGTTTGGTATAATAGATTGGTATCTTTCGAAACCATTCAAAAATTTTACCCCTTTCCCTTTTATTATGGGTGAGGGGGTAATTTTATGAAAGAGGCTGCAGCACCTCAGCGGGGGACTGGATTGAAAAAATGAGAAATTATTTTCTTAAAAATACTATCTTACAACTTGTGCCAAAAATTTATTTCCCTACCTGCAACCCCCTCTAAGCTACATCACTTAGAAATGTTACATTTCAAAATTTATTATATTGTTTATGAAAATTGAATATTTGGAACTTAAAATGACTATAAAATAAGCCGCATTTCAGATAGGGTCCTATATCTTGTAAGTTAGGTATAATAGGTTGATGTCTTTCGAAATCATTCAAAATTTTCACCCGTTTCCCTTTTCATATGGGTGAGGGGGTATATCTATTAAACAGGCTGCAACACCTCGGCGGGAGACTGGATTGAAAAAATGAGAAATTATTTTCTCAAAAATACACACCTACACCTTGTATGCAAAATTGAGACACGTACCTTCAACCCTCTTCATTTTACAAGGGCAAAAATTTCGAAATTTATAGAATAAAAACATATGTGTATTACATTTCGAGTATTTATTTATAAAAACTTGATTGTAATTTTAAATTGTACAACTTTGGGAGTTTTGTAAAAATCATAATTTTTATTAATTCTTCGATTTCACTAAATCCTAGGTAGATCAAAAGGGTATATGAAGCACTCTTCCAAATTGGCAGCTTTTTTTATATTCAATATACAAAATATAAAACGCAACATACCTTAGGTGTCCTCAACAACTATTGCATAGTTGAATTTACCAATTGGATCAATTTATTGGAAATTGATGTCCAATGGTAAACAAACCGGCATAACCTGTAAAAAACAATGAAATTTATATATATATGAAAATATTGGATTAGACATATACAATGCCGTAATCCATGGTCTATATATATTAATGGAACCAGAAAAGGCTCCTAAATAATAAATTGTAGAACTTACCTGAATTTATTCTTGATTTTAGCCGAAATTCTGGAAAAACTTCTGCTCGTTTGCGGCTGTCAAACGAGAACTTGTTGATTGCCCTGTGTGCAGAACTTTATGTTCAGACATATACAATCTTACTTACCCAGTAGAATGAAGTGTCGCGAATCCAAAAATCTTATGCAAAACATAAGAAAAGGAGCATAAAACATAAAATTATGCTTTTAAATATGTTATGGAAAACATAATTGGAGTGAATGAAACCGATAGGGTAAGCGAGATAGATATAGAACAACAAATTAAGTTCTCTTAATTCAGCAAACGGCAAGGTGCCACTATATCGATGAAATGTAACGCAGGGATGTACAAATTAGATAAATTATAGCATAATTTAAATCACAAAAATTATAAAATTTAACAGGAGAAAACAATAAAATGTTACAAAACATAACAAATTAAGAACATCTGAAGGCAAATATATCATAAAACCTTGATATAACATGGAAATAAATAAATTAAATAGTTTATGGTAGGTTTACAAGGTAATATGCTATAATTAACGTGCAGCCCTGCAAAAAATGGACCAAAACAAACTATAAAAGACGGCGCAACGAATTAATCATTCTCTTTCGTTATCAGATTTTGGTGAGATTCACATTAAATTAATCAAGGCAAATTTATCAAAATTATTGCAAACAACACATCATCGCAAACAAACATAATTTTGCAACAATACAACAAAATATAACAAGGAGTCAACTACAAACAACATACAACGAAAATCAACGTGAGTATTGTATGGATAAGATCATAAATACACGAAAGTGGAAATTTTATGATTGTTCCTACTTTACTTTGGGAATAATAATTTGTTGTAGAATTATATAAGGTTTTTTTTCTGCCATTTTGGGAATAATTCATATAATTCATTCCTTTGGTTTTTTTCCTCGAATAATTTAGAAATTGGAGCAATTTAAAATTATAATTTGGATATTATAATTTAGAACATTAAACATAAATAAATAAAATATTTTTTTTTTGAAATATAATAAAATCATATTGATTCTTTTTTTTTATTTTAATATTTGTATATAAATAGAGTAATTTGGTTATATTTGGTCAATACTAAATTGAACAATTTAAATTGCGTTAAAGTTGGTTAAAGTTAAAATTTTACGGATATATTTAAAACAATTTTTTTTATTATCGTGAATTTTATGTACACTACCTTGGTAGTACTTTGATATTATACATAATAAACATATAATTACATTAAAATTTGGCGCAAATATTAATAAATTTTGATAATCATTTTGAAGTTAGTGTCTTTCGCATTGGTATCGCTTTTGCATCAAACATAAAGGAACACGCGGTTTTGTATACAGTGTCAGTATTGGGTGACAGTTAAATACTTTTGTTGTGCATATTGAATTAAGGTGTACACATAATTAACGCAACTTCAAACGCAATTTTTTTTATTAACAATTAACGTAACGTTAACGCATTTTGTAAATTTATATAAATTAATATTTGAATTTGTTTTAAATTTTTTTTTTGTAAATAATTTGGAAATTTAGATAACAATTTGTCAACAATTTGAGTTTTATAAATTAATTATATTAAAGTAATACTGAATTTATTATTATAATTTTATTTTTTTGAGTTTATCAATTTTATTTTAAATTTTAATTTAATTTGTTTAAATTTTTTTATTTAATTAATTTTTTTTTAATAAATTATATACAATTTTTTTTTTCTCGATATTTAATAAATAAATAATTTGATCGTAAGCGAAGCATAGTCTTTTATTTTTAGTTCACGGAGAAGAATTTAATTAACTTTAATTTTATCTAGCTCACCGAACAATAATTTTTTACTTCACTTCACTTCAAAATTGATAAAAAGATTTTGAAAATGGTCATCCACCGTCTCTTCAACTATATTCGGAATTTTTATGAAGCACTCATCTAATACATAATAAAACGAAACATAAATAATTTATAATATTTTAATATAACTTTTTTGTTCAGAATTACCTTTTAATAACAGCTATTTCTAGAATGTTCTAAAAAAACTTTTGCGGCACTATGTCCTGCATTAATCCGTGATACATATTTTGTCTGTAAAAAGGAATATAATTATAATTTTTTTTATTAAAATATTTTATAATGCATAATACTCACAAATTCATTTTGTACATCTGCGTTTATTTTAATCTTTTCTTCAAATTCGTGAAAAATATCCACAGATTGCATTGAAAAGTAGGCAGCAATTTAAATTCATTTTCCATAACTTGATTTGCACAAACTGTAGTGCACGTCTACTTTTCAGTTATTTTAATAATTAACTTATAAAACATATATGAAAATGTAATTAATTAACTCTTAACTAAACAACTGCTAAACTCAACAACTGCAAGCTTATGGCATTATAAAACCACGCGGTTGAAATTAAGATTTGGAATTCACAATGCAATTTCATTTCTGAATTCCATCATAAAGAATTCAAAATAAAATTCAGAATATAATTCAGAATGAAAATTATTCTGAAGTCCTTCGTCACTCATGAAATCATAAAGAATTCAGAATTATGAATTCCTTTTTGTAAAAGATTCACAATTATATTCTGAATTCTGAAATGTTGGGACCATTCGGCAAAAATCGCACATTGGGAAATAATGCGAACAGACACTTTGTCTCTAAAACAATACTTCCGCATTATTCATAAATCATCATAACGATCGGGTGTGCTTATATTAACAAGTAAAAATTTTTTTGACAAAAATTGTTATAAGGTGATAAAACAAGTTTAAAAATAAAGTAATTTAATTAAAAAAAACTTTTTCTACTTTAAAAATAAATTTAAAAATTAAGTGTAGTGATAAGAATAAAAAACTATAAGTGTAGTGATCAAAATTAAAAATATTAAGGAACATGAATAAAGAAGAACCGGCATCCTCTATAATAATAAAAATTGTATTTCGCAAGGAAACAAATTTTGTAAAAATTTTACGTCACGGAGATACCTGGGAATATGAAGATCTTTTAATTTCAGGTATAATATTAATATTATACGCAAATTGTATTTTATGGAAAGTGTATTTTTAAACGGAGAAAATATTACCGTTTTAAAATGTTGCAATGTACAAAATTTTCGATGCAAATAACAACGAAACTTTGTAAAATTCCAGAGAAGTTCGAGTTGCTCCTTGTTCGTTGTTATTTGCATCGAAAATAAAGGGAAAAAAATATTTATGACGTTTATTGCAACAAACTACAAAGATCTTTTATATGTATTTTTTATATGTAATATTAAAATTATAACTACATATTTAAACGCAAATTGTATTTTATGCGAAGTGTATTTTTAAACGGAGAAAATATTACCGTTTTAAAATGTTGCAATGTACAAAATTTTCGATGCAAATAACAACGAAACTTTGAACTTTGTAAATTTCCAGAGAAGTTCGAGTTGCTCCTTGTTCGTTGTTATTTGCATCGAAAATAAAGGGAAAAAAATATTTATGACGTTTATTGCAACAAACTACAAAGATCTTTTATATGTATTTTTTATATGTAATATTAAAATTATAACTACATATTTAAACGCAAATTGTATTTTATGCGAAGTGTATTTTTAAACGGAGAAAATATTACCGTTTTAAAATGTTGCAATGTACAAAATTTTCGATGCAAATAACAACGAAACTTTGAACTTTGTAAATTTCCAGAGAAGTTCGAGTTGCTCCTTGTTCGTTGTTATTTGCATCGAAAATAAAGGGAAAAAAATATTTATGACGTTTATTGCAACAAACTACAAAGATGTTTTATATGTATTTTTTATATGTAATATTAAAATTATAACTACATATTTAAACGCAAATTGTATTTTATGCGAAGTGTATTTTTAAACGGAGAAAATATTACCGTTTTAAAATGTTGCAATGTACAAAATTTTCGATGCAAATAACAACGAAACTTTGTAAATTTCCAGAGAAGTTCTAGTTGGTCCTTGTTCGTTGTTATTTGCATCGAAAATAAAGGAAAAAAATATTTATGACGTTTATTGCAACAAACTACAAAGATGTGTTATATGTTATGCAAAGTGTATTTTTAAACGGAGAAAATATTACCGTTTTAAAATGTAGCATACATATTTTTTTCAGCATCTATTCACGCTAACATTGTAGCGAAGGAAATAGATTATTTCACTGATTCGAAAGGTGTAAAATTAAATAAAGAAAATGTTATCCAAATTGTTCAACAACTTTACCAACATCCAGATTTTGCCATAGAGATAGTTCTGAAAAGGAATGAAAATTGTGGTATTATATTCACACAATTAGAATTTTATCGACTTATTGTACAATATTTTACTTTCAGAAGTATTCAAAAACTCATCGTTAAGTCGTCAAACTGTCGAATGGGCATGGATATGTACATTAATGATAAAGTATATAATAACTTATATGAGTGCAATTTTCTTAGCTTATTTATACGCTGAATATTTTCAGGATTTTGAAAAATATTTATCGAAAAGCAAAAATGCTTTTGTTCTTACAAAAAAGAAAATGTCTACGGAAGAGTTAAAAGGGTTGTCTGATGTGGAGAGACGGACAATAATTAGAGAAGCAGTAGACATGTTAGTTGAAAGATTCTCGCACCATCCTCAACCTTGTTATATTGCCGCAATGGCATCTGCTATAGTAAATCTCTTTCCGCAACTAAAATCTTCTAATGATGCGAATGAAATTGTAAGAACTGAGAATTAAAAGATAAACAATTTAATTTAATTTCGATTTATATTTTAAAACCATTTTTTTTTGTAAATGTGTAAATATTATACAAGATTTATTTCTTTTTTCTTTTTCTAGGAATTGTTATATAATCGCGAAAAAAATAGGGGTTATTTGTTAGCTCGATTATACAGAGTTCGTCAAAAGATTTACTTGCTCGAAAAAGAAAATAGCAGCAGAAAACGAAAATCAGCAAATACAAGTATTGATGTACAACTTGAATCAACTTCATCACTGCAGAGCGCAATACAATTTTTTGATTTTGAAAACAACGACGATTTTCTTATATTAAAAAATGCTAATGTGCACACTCAAAGCAGCATCATAAGGCAAAAATTAATAGACACACTTGAATTAAGAATACATTTACTGGATACCCAGCAAGTAACGAAGTTTTCTGATGTGTTCCCTTTCTTTTTTGCATCTCCAGAGCTGGTAAAGTTTCATATACTTATATATATATGTACATATGTGGAATAACATTTTTTGGCTGTACTAGGTCCATGCCAAGCTGTCATTGAATTTTGTCCCACAATGTAAATTACTTATACATAATTATATGGTCTTAATTTCCTTTGTTGCAGATATTATATGATTTTGAAATTAGATATCCTAAAAAATACAAAAATTTTCTCAATAAATGGGAAATAATTCGTCCCACAATAAAGACAGTTTTTCTTAATACAAAAGGACCTTCTTTTAAGGGATTGCCAGAAGTTGATGGTAAAATATGAATATTTTCTTTAAATTATTTTTAATGTACTTCAAAATGTTTAGAATGGTTACCGTCAGCAAGGCCAATTTTTTATTTATTAAATTTACTCCCGCAACATGTAGCTGGAAAGTCTTCAGCAAAAACAGTTCAAGATTCCTTCAATACTTCTTTAACCAAATTAATTGTTTTCAAACCGGTAAATATTTATTAACAAATTAAAAATTAACAAATAATTATATTTTTCGTACTAGGTAAATTTTACAAATCAGGAGTTGATGAATGAGGAATTTACTCATCCTTATCTTATTGCATGCGGCGAAAACAAATTAGTGTTATCAGCTTTCTACCTGTGCGTTGAAAGAGAACTTATCATCTTGCCAACCAATTTTGATATTATTGATGCCATTGACACACTTTTCAAGGCACATTATGTTTTCGGCCAACATTTCACCAACAGTTTGAAAACCTTCTGGAATTTTATTGCAAATTTCTTTTATGAAATACCATCTGAAAAACTTACAACTCGAGCAAAAGAAATAGGTATGAAACTAGAAGTAGCTTCTACAAGTAAAATTTTTCCCGGAGAACATTTGTAACAAATTTTATCCTTTATAATTTTAAGGTAGTTTAAATCCAAATCGAAAGATATTGAATAATGATTTTTTTTTTGTTATTTATGTGAGAAGAACTTTGATGATATAAATACTATAATTTTACACCTTAAGTATAATGAATTTATAAAAGAGAATACGGAAACAAGAATTAAATGTATAATAGAAAACAGTTGCAAAAGTTCTTTCCAATCCTTTTCAGCACTAAAAAAACATGTTAAAAAACATAAAATTAATGTAAATAAAAATATTAGTGAACCTATTCAATCAAATTCAATCACATCAATAACACCTTTTCAAATTGAAAACAGTTCTGTTGCAATAAGTTGTCAATCTATCGATTACTTAAGCGATTTTGAAAATTGCGTAAAAAATTTTTATATTAATATGATCAAATTAGGTTTGCCAGAGCAAACAATGTCGGAAATTTTTAATGAAACTAAAAGTATTACTGAGAAGGCTATTAATATTCTTGTCCCAAAAACAACGAACGAATTCAATAATAGCGAGTTCAAGCAATACAAAATTTCCGATACCTTGACAACATATTGTTCTAAATTTAAAAGACAGAAAATGTTCAAACAAAACATGTTCTACGCGGAGCCACAACAATTGCCGATAGGTTTTAGGTGGGAAATGCGCTTCAATAATAAAACTTCCACTTATAAAAGAGTTATAGTTCAAAATTTTTTCCAGTTTATTCCCATTAGTTCCACTCTTGAAAAAATATTTAGAAATAAAGATTTCAGACATCTCTTTGAAGAATTTAATGCCTCACATTGTTGCCAGGAAGGAATATTTAAGTACCCATGCTGTGGCACTCGCTATCAGTCATTGAAACCTAAATTTGAGAATAAAAAATTTGTATTAATTCAATTATATTATGATGACTTTGAAGTTGCCAAAGTCTTGGGTAGTAAAACTTTAATACATAAAGTTGGAGCTATTTATTTTACAATTGCGAATTGTCCACCTACTTTACAATCAAAACTGAACCACATTTTTTTAGTCTGCCTATTTTATGTTAATGATTTGCATGGAAGTTTTAAATTAAGCTCAATTTTAAAGCCTATTGGTAGTGACATTAAAGTTTTGGAATATACTGGCATAATGATCGAAAGTATAGGCTTACTACATGGAACGATAATATCATTATCACATGATAATCTAGCAGCTAATGATTTAATTGGTTTCACTAAATCTTTTTCGGCACGCTTTTTTTGTCGCTTTTGTACCATGCCTAGTAGTGATACTAAAAAAACTATTGCAGAAAATGTTCAGCTTTTGAGAACTGAGGATTGTTATGAAATCTTACAAGATCAACCTCCTCAGCGTAAATTACAAATGATCGAAACCAAGGGCATTCAGCGTAAAACAGTTTTAAATGAACTTACATATTTCCATTCAATCAGCAATTATAGTGTAGATTTCATGCATGATGGACTTGACGGATTTGTAGTACTTATTTTGAAGTACATTTTTGAATATTTCATTCAAGTAAAAATTATAACAAACGTTGAAAAATTAAACGATATCATTTCATCGCATAATTTTGGATTTATCGATCGAAAAAATAAACCCTCAAATATTAACTTTGAGCGGAGCAATTTGGGACAAAATGCTATACAAAATTTATGTTTATTGACACATTTTCCCTTCATTTTTGATAGATTCTACAAATCTGAACACAATTCTCAATGGGAAGGTATTACAAGTATGCTTGAAATATTAGGATTATTGTTTTCTTATGAAATTACAGAACAACAAATACTTCATTTAAAAACATCTATATCGACTCATTTATCAATTATTTTAAATACATTTCAAAAGAATCTTACTCCGAAACAGCATTTTCTCATACATTACCCTAGAGTTATCAAACAAATGGGGCCTATTATACATATGTGGACTATGAGGTATGAGTCGAAACATCGTTATTTTACGAAAAACTTGACGCAAAATTTTAAAAATGTTTGTCAAACATTTGCTAGAAGACATCAGCAAATGATGGCAGGTTTTTGGGAAAAACAAAAATTCGAAAATATTTTCATTAAAGGAAAAAAGAAATTGGTAGAATCCCAATTTTCCTTGGTAGAGCCTGTTTTTTCCCTTTCTTATGTTGAAGCTGAATTCCATTATAAAAAAGGGTTTTTTATTATTAAATCAAGGGAAAATTCTGAAGAAGTAATTTACTTTTACAATATAATTGAAATACTAGATAGCAATTGTAAAATATTCTTTGTTTTAAATGAGTTTATTGGTATTTATGACAAATTCTACTGCGCCTACCAACTTGTACCTAAAAATTCTAGTCCTATTTGTTTAAGTTTCGACGACCTTCCGTACAAAAAGCCTTTTGAGCAACAATTTTGTGGTAAAAATCAGCAAAATTACATTTTGCGATATAAGAAACAATATATTTAATTTGAGTTTTTATTTACTAATTTTTAATTATGTATTAAACGAAAAAAAAAAACATTATATATACATATGTATATTTATTTTAGGCTTAATTCATGACAATATAAAAACTAAACTAAACTAATTAAATTTAATACATAAAATGTTAAAATGAAAACATTAATTTGAAAACATTAAAATTCTCACTTTTTGCATAATACATAATTTTTTCTAATACTTATTAATTTTTTTATATTACTTAGCTAACTTTAATCAAATAAAAATAAGATAAATACAAATTTGTTATTTTGCAGGATGGTATTATATAAAAATATGTGTGATCATACTAGTTTTTAGATATCAAATAACTGTGACACTGTTATTATAATCAACTGGTATGATCCCACCATCACTTTAATCATCCTATTTTTTTAAGTTTCGAATACCACGGCTAATTTTTGCTAATTATGAATTTTATTTCTAATAAACTTTAACTTTTATTTATTTCATTATTTCGAAATTTAAATTACTTATGTAAATTAGTTTTAAGTTTCAAAATATATATTAAGAAAACTAATAAATATAAAATATTTCATACCATTTTTTAATTATTGCTTAATTAATTTTGAATTTTTAGGCAAAGAAAATTATATTGCACCGAAAATTATTTTTCGGTGCAAATTACATTTAAAATATTTCGTCAGAAGCTACATGTGTTTTGGTTACAAATTACATTTAAAATATTTCGTCAGAAGCTACATGTGTTTTCGCTGCAAATTCCATCTAAAATATTTCGTTAAAAATTACATGTCTTTTCGTTGCAAATTACATTTAAAATATTTCGTCAGAAGCTACATGTGTTTTCGATGCAAATTCCATCTAAAATATTTCGTTAAAAGTTACATGTCTTTTCGTTGCAAATTACATTTAAAATATTTCGTTAGAAGCTACATGTGTTTTCGCTGCAAATTTCATCTAAAATATTTCGTTAAAAGTTACAGGTCTTTTCGTCGCAAATTCCACCTAAAATATTTCGTTGAAAGTTACATGTCTTTTTGTTGCAAATTACATTTAAATTATTTCGTCAGAAGCTACATATGTTTTCGCTGCAAATTACATCTAAAATACTTCGTTAGAAGTTACAACTTATTTTAAATGCTTGTTACATCACAAGAATTCAGATGTTAATCTTGCATTAGAATTAGTTAGAAACTTCCGTTGGATTGATATGCAATGTAAATTGCATCGCATACCGAAATTATTTTTAAGTGTGTATGTTGAATTATATGTTAAATTATGATTAGCATGTTCAGAAATATAAATTTAGCTGAATGAAGTTGTTGATTTTAATTTGTCTTTATAAAAATTAAGAAATTTTTAAAAAATTGGCATAAAAAAGTCAACTAAATTAGTATTTTTGTTAAATATATGTTAAATTATATGTTAAATTATGATTAACATGTTTAGAAACATAAATTTAGCTGAATAAAGTTGTTATTTTTAATTTTTCTTTATAAAAATTATGAAATTTTTAAAAAATTGGCATAAAATGTCAACTAAGTTATGTTTTTTTGTTATATGTATGTTGAATTATATGTTAAATTATGATTAGCATGTACAGAAATATAAATTTAGCTGAATAAAGTTGTAATACTTAATTTTTCTTTATAAAAATTAAGAAATTTTTTAAAAATTGGAATAAAAAAGTCAACTAAACTATTTTTTTTGTTAAATATATGTTGAATTATATGTTAAATTATGATTAGAATGTTCAGAAATATAAATTTAGCTGAATAATGTTGTTATACTTAATTTTACTTTATAAAAATTAAGAAATTTTTTAAAAATTGGCATAAAAAAGTCAACTAAACTTTTTTTTTGTTAAATATATGTTGAATTATATGTAAAATTATGTCTAACATGTTTAGAAACATAAATTTAGCTGAATAAAGTCGTTATTTTTACTTTTTCTTTATAAAAATTAAGAAATTTTTTAAAAAATTTCCAAAAAAGTCAGGTAAATTATGTTTTTTTGTTAAATGTATGTTGACTAATATGTTAAATAATGAATAACATGTTAAGAAACATAAATTTTCCTGCATAAAGTTTTAATTTTTAATTTTTCTTTATAAAAATTAAGAAATTTTTAAAAAATTGCCAAAAAAATCTACTAAATTATGTTTTTTGTTAAAGATATGTTGACTTATATGTTAAATTATGATTAACATATTTAGAAACATAAATTTAGCTGAATAAAGTTGTTATTTTTAATTTTTCTTTATAAAAATTAAGAAATTTTTAAAAAAATTGCCAAAAAAGTCAACTAAATTATGTGTTATTAAATGTATGTTGTATTATATGTTAAATTATGATTAACATGATTAGAAACATAAATTTGGCTAAATAAAATTGTTATTTTTAATTTTTCTTTATAAAAATTTAAATTATGAATAACATGTTTAGAAATGTAAATTTAGGTGAAGAAAGTTATTATTTTTAATTTTTACTTATAAAAATTAAGAAAATTTTAAAAAATTGGCATAAAAAAGTCAACTTAATTATGTTTTTTTGTTAAACATATGTTGAATTATATTTTAAATTATGATTAACATGTTAAGAAACATAAATTTCGCTGAATAAAGTTGTTCTTTTTAATTTTTCTTTATAAAAATTAGGACATTTTTAAAAAAATTGCCAAAAAAGTCAACTTAATTATGTGTTATTAAATGTATGTTGAATTATATGTTAAATTATGATTAACATGTTTAGAAACCTAAATTTAGCTGAATAAAGTTGTTATTTTTAATTTTTCTTTATAAAAATTAAGAAATTAAAAAAAAAATGCAATAAAAGTCAACTTAATTATGTTTTTTTTTGGTTAAACATATGTTGAATTATTTTTTAAATTATGATTCACATGTTAAGAAACATAAATTTCGCTGAATAAAGTTGTTATTTTTAATTTTTCTTTATAAAAATTAAGAATTTTTTAAAAAAAAGCAAAAAAAGTCAACTAAATTATGTTTTTTGCTAAATATATGTTGAATCATATGTTAAATTATGATCAACATGTTTGGAAATATAAATTTAGCAGAATAAAGTTGTTATTTTTAATTTTTCTGTATAAAAATTAAGAAATTTTTAAAAAATTGCCAAAAAAGTCAACTAAACTATGTGTTATTAAATGTATGTTGAATTATATGTTAAATTATGATTAACATGTTTAGAAACATAAATTTAGCTGAATAACGTTGTTATTTTTAATTTTTCTTTATAAAAATTAAGAAATTTTTAGAAAAATTGCCATAAAAGTCTACTAAATTATGTGTTTTTGTTAAATGTATGTTGAATTATATGTTAAACTATGATTAACATGATTAGAAACATAAATTTCGCTAAATAAAATTGTTATTTTTAATTTTTCTTTATAAAAATTTAAATTATGAATAACATGTTTAGAAATGTAAATTTAGGTGAATAAAGTTATTATTTTTAATTTTTACTTATAAAAATTAAGAAATTTTTAAAAAATTGGCATAAAAAAGTCAACTTAATTATGTTTTTTTGTTAAACATATGTTGAATTATATTTTAAATTATGGTTAACATGTTAAGAAACATAAATTTCGCTGAATAAAGTTGTTCTTTTTAATTTTTCTTTATAAAAATTAAGAAATTTTTAAAAAAATTGCCAAAAAAGTCAACTAAATTATGGTTTTTGCTAAATATATGTTCAATTATATGTTAAATTATGATTAACATGTTTGGAAATATAAATTTAGCAGAATAAAGTTGTTATTTTTAATTTTTCTTTATAAAAATTAAGAATTTTTTAAAAAATTGATATAAAAAAGTCAACAAAAATATGTTTTTTTTTGTTAAATATATGTTGAATTATATGTTAAATAATAAATAACATATTTAGAAACATAAATTTAGCTGAATAAAGTTATTATTTCTAATTTTTACTTATAAAAATTAAGAAATTTTTAAAAAATTGGCATAAAAAAGTCAACTTAATTATGTTTTTTTGTTAGACATATGTTGAATTATATCTTAAATTATGATTAAAATGTTTAGAAACATAAATTTAGCTGACTAACGTTGTTATTTTTAATTTTTCTTATAAAATTTTTAAAGAAATTGCCAAAAAATAAAGTTGTTATATTTAATTTTTCTGTATAAAAATTAAGAACTTTTTAAAAAAATTGCCAAAAAAGTCAACTAAATTATGTTTTTTGTTAAATGTATGTAGAATTATATGTTAAATTATGATTAATATGTTTAGAAACATAAATTTAGCTGAATAAAATTATTATTTTTAATTTTTCTTTATAAAAATTAAGAAAAGTCAAATAAATTATGCTTTTTTGTTAAGAACTTTGTAAAAAAATTGCCAAAAAAGTCAACTAAATTATGTTTTTTGCTAAATATATGTTGAATTATATGTTAAATTATGATTAACATGTTTGGAAATATAAATTTAGCAGAATAAAGTTGTTATACTTAATTTTTCTTTATAAAAATTAAGAAATTTTTTAAAAATTGGCATAAAAAAGTCAACTAAACTATTTTTTTGTTAAATATATTTTAAATTATATGTTAAATTATGATTAGAATGTTCAGAAATATAAATTTAGCTGAATAACGTTGTTATTTTTAATTTTTCTTTATAAAAATTAAGAATTTTTTAGAAAAAATGCCGAAAAAGTCTACTAAATTATGTGTTTTTGTTAAATGTATGTTGAATTATATGTTAAATTATGTTAAGAAACATAAATTTAGCTGAATAAAGTTGTTATTTTTAATTTTTCTTTATAAAAATTAAGAAATTAAAAAAAAAAATGCTATAAAAGTCAACTTAATTATGTTTTTTTTGTTAAACATATGTTGAATTATTTTTGAAATTATGATTCACATGTTAAGAAACATAAATTTCGCTGAATAAAGTTGTTATTTTTAATTTTTCTTTAAAAAAATTAAGAATTTTTTAAAAAAATTGCAAAAAAAGTCAACTAAATTATGTTTTTTGCTAAATATATGTTGAATCATATTTTAAATTACGATTAGCATGTTCAGAAATATAAATTTAGCTGTATAAAGTTGTTATTTATAATTTTTCTTAATAAAAATTAAGAAATTTTTTAAAAAAATTGGTATAAAAAAGTCTACAAAATTATGTGTTTTTGTTAAATATATTTCGAATTATATGTTAAATTATGAATAACATATTTAGAAACATAAATTTAACTGAATAAAGTTGTTATTTTTAATTTTTCTTTATAAAAATTAAGACATTTGTAAAAAAATTGTCAAAAAAGTTAACTAAATTATGTTTTTTTGTTAAATATATGTGGAATTATATGTTAAATTATAATTAGCATGTTCAGAAATATAAATTTAGCTGAATAAAGTTGTTATTTTTAATTTGTCTTTATAAAAATTATCAAATTTTTAAAAAATTTTCATAAAATTTCAACTAAATTATGTTTTTTTGTTAAATGTATGTTGAATTATATGTTAAATTATAATTAGCATGTACAGAAATATAAATTTAGCTGAATACAGTTGTTATACTTAATTTTTCTTTATAAAAATTAAGAAATTTTTTAAAAATTTGCATAAAAAAGTCAACTAAACTATTTTTTTGTTAAATATATTTTAAATTATATGTTAAATTATGATTAGAATGTTCAGAAATATAAATTTAGCTGAATAATGTTGTTATACTTAATTTTACTTTATAAAAATTAAGAAATTTTTTAAAAATTGGCATAAAAAAGTCAACTAAACTTTTTTTTTGTTAAATATATGTTGAATTATATGTAAAATTATGTCTAACATGTTTAGAAACATAAATTTAGCTGAATAAAGTCGTTATTTTTACTTTTTCTTTATAAAAATTAAGAAATTTTTTAAAAAATTTCCAAAAAAGTCAGGTAAATTATGTTTTTTTGTTAAATGTATGTTGACTAATATGTTAAATAATGAATAACATGTTAAGAAACATAAATTTTCCTGCATAAAGTTTTAATTTTTAATTTTTCTTTATAAAAATTAAGAAATTTTTAAAAAATTGCCAAAAAAATCTACTAAATTATGTTTTTTGTTAAAGATATGTTGACTTATATGTTAAATTATGATTAACATATTTAGAAACATAAATTTAGCTGAATAAAGTTGTTATTTTTAATTTTTCTTTATAAAAATTAAGAAATTTTTAAAAAAATTGCCAAAAAAGTCAACTAAATTATGTGTTATTAAATGTATGTTGTATTATATGTTAAATTATGATTAACATGATTAGAAACATAAATTTGGCTAAATAAAATTGTTATTTTTAATTTTTCTTTATAAAAATTTAAATTATGAATAACATGTTTAGAAATGTAAATTTAGGTGAAGAAAGTTATTATTTTTAATTTTTACTTATAAAAATTAAGAAAATTTTAAAAAATTGGCATAAAAAAGTCAACTTAATTATGTTTTTTTGTTAAACATATGTTGAATTATATTTTAAATTATGATTAACATGTTAAGAAACATAAATTTCGCTGAATAAAGTTGTTCTTTTTAATTTTTCTTTATAAAAATTAGGACATTTTTAAAAAAATTGCCAAAAAAGTCAACTTAATTATGTGTTATTAAATGTATGTTGAATTATATGTTAAATTATGATTAACATGTTTAGAAACCTAAATTTAGCTGAATAAAGTTGTTATTTTTAATTTTTCTTTATAAAAATTAAGAAATTAAAAAAAAAATGCAATAAAAGTCAACTTAATTATGTTTTTTTTTGGTTAAACATATGTTGAATTATTTTTTAAATTATGATTCACATGTTAAGAAACATAAATTTCGCTGAATAAAGTTGTTATTTTTAATTTTTCTTTATAAAAATTAAGAATTTTTTAAAAAAAAGCAAAAAAAGTCAACTAAATTATGTTTTTTGCTAAATATATGTTGAATCATATGTTAAATTATGATCAACATGTTTGGAAATATAAATTTAGCAGAATAAAGTTGTTATTTTTAATTTTTCTGTATAAAAATTAAGAAATTTTTAAAAAATTGCCAAAAAAGTCAACTAAACTATGTGTTATTAAATGTATGTTGAATTATATGTTAAATTATGATTAACATGTTTAGAAACATAAATTTAGCTGAATAACGTTGTTATTTTTAATTTTTCTTTATAAAAATTAAGAAATTTTTAGAAAAATTGCCATAAAAGTCTACTAAATTATGTGTTTTTGTTAAATGTATGTTGAATTATATGTTAAACTATGATTAACATGATTAGAAACATAAATTTCGCTAAATAAAATTGTTATTTTTAATTTTTCTTTATAAAAATTTAAATTATGAATAACATGTTTAGAAATGTAAATTTAGGTGAATAAAGTTATTATTTTTAATTTTTACTTATAAAAATTAAGAAATTTTTAAAAAATTGGCATAAAAAAGTCAACTTAATTATGTTTTTTTGTTAAACATATGTTGAATTATATTTTAAATTATGGTTAACATGTTAAGAAACATAAATTTCGCTGAATAAAGTTGTTCTTTTTAATTTTTCTTTATAAAAATTAAGAAATTTTTAAAAAAATTGCCAAAAAAGTCAACTAAATTATGGTTTTTGCTAAATATATGTTCAATTATATGTTAAATTATGATTAACATGTTTGGAAATATAAATTTAGCAGAATAAAGTTGTTATTTTTAATTTTTCTTTATAAAAATTAAGAATTTTTTAAAAATTGATATAAAAAAGTCAACAAAAATATGTTTTTTTTTGTTAAATATATGTTGAATTATATGTTAAATAATAAATAACATATTTAGAAACATAAATTTAGCTGAATAAAGTTATTATTTCTAATTTTTACTTATAAAAATTAAGAAATTTTTAAAAAATTGGCATAAAAAAGTCAACTTAATTATGTTTTTTTGTTAGACATATGTTGAATTATATCTTAAATTATGATTAAAATGTTTAGAAACATAAATTTAGCTGACTAACGTTGTTATTTTTAATTTTTCTTATAAAATTTTTAAAGAAATTGCCAAAAAATAAAGTTGTTATATTTAATTTTTCTGTATAAAAATTAAGAACTTTTTAAAAAAATTGCCAAAAAAGTCAACTAAATTATGTTTTTTGTTAAATGTATGTAGAATTATATGTTAAATTATGATTAATATGTTTAGAAACATAAATTTAGCTGAATAAAATTATTATTTTTAATTTTTCTTTATAAAAATTAAGAAAAGTCAAATAAATTATGCTTTTTTGTTAAGAACTTTGTAAAAAAATTGCCAAAAAAGTCAACTAAATTATGTTTTTTGCTAAATATATGTTGAATTATATGTTAAATTATGATTAACATGTTTGGAAATATAAATTTAGCAGAATAAAGTTGTTATACTTAATTTTTCTTTATAAAAATTAAGAAATTTTTTAAAAATTGGCATAAAAAAGTCAACTAAACTATTTTTTTGTTAAATATATTTTAAATTATATGTTAAATTATGATTAGAATGTTCAGAAATATAAATTTAGCTGAATAACGTTGTTATTTTTAATTTTTCTTTATAAAAATTAAGAATTTTTTAGAAAAAATGCCGAAAAAGTCTACTAAATTATGTGTTTTTGTTAAATGTATGTTGAATTATATGTTAAATTATGTTAAGAAACATAAATTTAGCTGAATAAAGTTGTTATTTTTAATTTTTCTTTATAAAAATTAAGAAATTAAAAAAAAAAATGCTATAAAAGTCAACTTAATTATGTTTTTTTTGTTAAACATATGTTGAATTATTTTTGAAATTATGATTCACATGTTAAGAAACATAAATTTCGCTGAATAAAGTTGTTATTTTTAATTTTTCTTTAAAAAAATTAAGAATTTTTTAAAAAAATTGCAAAAAAAGTCAACTAAATTATGTTTTTTGCTAAATATATGTTGAATCATATTTTAAATTACGATTAGCATGTTCAGAAATATAAATTTAGCTGTATAAAGTTGTTATTTATAATTTTTCTTAATAAAAATTAAGAAATTTTTTAAAAAAATTGGTATAAAAAAGTCTACAAAATTATGTGTTTTTGTTAAATATATTTCGAATTATATGTTAAATTATGAATAACATATTTAGAAACATAAATTTAACTGAATAAAGTTGTTATTTTTAATTTTTCTTTATAAAAATTAAGACATTTGTAAAAAAATTGTCAAAAAAGTTAACTAAATTATGTTTTTTTGTTAAATATATGTGGAATTATATGTTAAATTATAATTAGCATGTTCAGAAATATAAATTTAGCTGAATAAAGTTGTTATTTTTAATTTGTCTTTATAAAAATTATCAAATTTTTAAAAAATTTTCATAAAATTTCAACTAAATTATGTTTTTTTGTTAAATGTATGTTGAATTATATGTTAAATTATAATTAGCATGTACAGAAATATAAATTTAGCTGAATACAGTTGTTATACTTAATTTTTCTTTATAAAAATTAAGAAATTTTTTAAAAATTTGCATAAAAAAGTCAACTAAACTATTTTTTTGTTAAATATATTTTAAATTATATGTTAAATTATGATTAGAATGTTCAGAAATATAAATTTAGCTGAATAACGTTGTTATTTTTAATTTTTCTTTATAAAAACTAAGAATTTTTTAGAAAAATTGCCAAAAAAGTCTACTAAATTATGTATTTTTGTAAAATATATGTTGAATTATATGTTAAATTATGACTAACATGATTAGAAACATAAATTTGGCTAAATAAAATTGTTATTTTTAATTTTTCTTTATAAAAATTTAAATTATGAATAACATGTTTAGAAATGTAAATTTAGGTGAATAAAGTTGTTATTTTTAATTTTTCTTTATAAAAATTAAGAAAATTTTAAAAAATTGGCATAAAAAAGTCAACTTAATTATGTTTTTTTGTTAAACATATGTTGAATTATATTTTAAATTATGATTAACATGTTAAGAAACATAAATTTCGCTGAATAAAGTTGTTCTTTATAATTTTTCTTTATAAAAATTAAGAAATTTTTAAAAAATAGTCAAAAAAGTAAACTAAATTATGTGTTATTAAATGTATGTTGAATTATATGTTAAATTATGATTAATATGTTTAGAAACATAAATTTAGCTGAATAAAGTTGTTATTTTTAATTTTTCTTTATAAAAATTAAGAAATTAAAAAAAAAAATGCTATAAAAGTCAACTTAATTATGTTTTTTTTTGTTAAACATATGTTGAATTATTTTTTAAATTATGATTCACATGTTAAGAAACATAAATTTCGCTGAATAAAGTTGTTATTTTTAATTTTTCTTTATAAAAATTAAGAATTTTTAAAAAAAAAAACAAAAAAGTCAACTAAATTATGTTTTTTGCTAAATATATGTTGAATCATATGTTAAATTATGATCAACATGTTTGGAAATATAAATTTAGCAGAATAAAGTTGTTATTTTTAATTTTTCTGTATAAAAATTAAGAAATTTTTAAAAAAATTGCCAAAAAATTCAACTAAATTATGTGTTATTAAATGTATGTTGAATTATATGTTAAATTATGATTAACATGTTTAGAAACATAAATTTAGCTGAATAACGTTGTTATTTTTAATTTTTCTTTATAAAAATTAAGAAATTTTTAGAAAAATTGCCAAAAAAGTCTACTAAATTATGTGTTTTTGTTAAATGTATGTTGAATTATATGTTAAACTATGATTAACATGATTAGAAACATAAATTTCGCTAAATAAATTTGTTATTTTTAATTTTTCTTTATAAAAATTTAAATTATGAATAACATGTTTAGAAATGTAAATTTAGGTGAATAAAGTTATTATTTTTAACTTTTACTTATAAAAATTAAGAAATTTTTAAAAAATTGGCATAAAAAAGTCTACTAAATTATGTTTTTTTGTTAAACATATGTTGAATTATATTTTAAATTATGGTTAGCATGTTAAGAAACATAAATTTCGCTGAATAAAGTTGTTCTTTTTAATTTTTCTTTATAAAAATTAAGAAATTTTTAAAAAAATTGCCAAAAAAGTAAACTAAATTATGGTTTTTGCTAAATATATGTTGAATTATATGTTAAATTATGATTAACATGTTTGGAAATATAAATTTAGCAGAATAAAGTTGTTATTTTTAATTTTTCTTTATAAAAATAAAGAATTTTTTTAAAAATTGATATAAAAAAGTCAACAAAAATATGTTTTTTTTTGTTAAATATATGTTGAATTATATGTTAAATAATAAATAACATATTTAGAAACATAAATTTAGCTGAGTAAAGTTATTATTTCTAATTTTTACTTATAAAAATTAAGAAATTTTTAAAAAATTGGCATAAAAAAGTCAACTTAATTATGTTTTTTTGTTAAACATATGTTGAATTATATCTTAAATTATGATTAAAATGTTTAGAAACATAAATTTAGCTGACTAACGTTGTTATTTTTAATTTTTCTTTATAAATTTTTTAAAAAAATTGCCAAAAAAGTCTACTAAATTATGTTTTTTTGTTAAATGTATGATGAATTATATGTTAAATTATGATAAGAATGTTCAGAAATATAAATCTAGCTCAATAAAGTTGTTATATTTAATTTTTCTTTATAAAAATTAAGAACTTTTTAAAAAAATTGCCAAAAAAGTCAACTAAATTATGTTTTTTGTTAAATGTATGTAGAATTATATGTTAAATTATGATTAATATGTTTAGAAACATAAATTTAGCTGAATAAAATTATTATTTTTAATTTTTCTTTATAAAAATTAAGAAAAGTCAAATAAATTATGCTTTTTTGTTAAATGTATGTGGAATTATATGTTAAATTATGATAAGAATGTTCAGAAATATAAATTTAGCTCAATAAAGTTGTTATATTTAATTTTTCTTTATAAAAATTAAGAACTTTTTAAAAAAATTGCCAAAAAAGTCAACTAAATTATGTTTTTTGCTAAATATATGTTGAATTATATGTTAAATTATGATTAACATGTTTGGAAATATAAATTTAGCAGAATAAAGTTGTTATTTTTAATTTTTCTTTATAAAAATTATCAAATTTTTAAAAAATTGGCATAAAATGTCAACTAAATTATGTTTTTTTGTTAAATGTATGTTGAATTATATGTTAAATTATAATTAGCATGTACAGAAATATAAATTTAGCTGAATAAAGTTGTTATACTTAATTTTTCTTTAAAAAAATTAAGAAATTTTCTAAAAAATTGGCATAAAAAAGTCAACTAAACTATTTTTTTGTTAAATATATTTTAAATTATATGTTAAATTATGATTAGAATGTTCAGAAATATAAATTTAGCTGAATGACGTTGTTATTTTATTACTTTCCCTTTTATGAATTCACACTTCCAGTATATATGTCCGTATATTTATTTATATATATATATATCTCCTCACCTGGCCATAACTCTTAAACGGCTTGACCGATTGAGCTCACATTTGGAAGTTGAGCTCGTGCCGTCAATGGCTTGGTACCATATAAATTTTGGCCTTTTTGATTAGCGGGAAGGGGGCGCGGAGGGCTGTTTAATTTTTGAATGTACCAAAAAAAACCATGTGGGGTATCAAATGAAAGGTCTTGACGAGTACATCTCATTGGACGGTGGTCAGGGGGGCGCCGTGGGTCATGTCGGGCGCAAATCGGGGCAATGTGGGGCCCCATAATACAAAAAATCATGTGGGGTATCAAATGAAAGGTCTTGAAGAGGACATCTTGTTGAGTATTCCGCGAGGTACTCTGGGTCTTGTGGGACCCATAATGCAAAAAGACATGAGAGGTATCAAATAAAAGTTATTGAAGAATACATCTCGTTGCGCAGTCCGTTGGGCTTCGTAATTCATGTTAGGGCCAAAAACCTGTGTCATGTGGCGGCCCATCATAAAAAAATCATGTGGGGCATCAAATAAAAGGTCTTGAAGAGTAGTCCGAGCAGTACCCTGGGTCATGTGGAGCCAATTATACAAAAAAACATGTGGGGCACCGGGGGCCATGGAAGGCCCAAAACATCGGCCACATGTGGAATTCCAAATCGTGGGCCATAAGGAGCTCAAACAAATCATTCCCAAGTTGTCAAAGTATTTAAATATTTTTAGTCGGTCAAATTAATATATATTTGACCGACTAAAAAGTGTAAAATAAAAAATATTAATAAAAAAAAGTTTTTTAAAAATACTTTCCCTTAAAGAAATATTCAACTAAAAAGTAATAAACAAGCAAATAATACCACATCAATGTACTTTCCCGTTGAGTTTTAGCCACTGTCAGCAATAGTAAGGGAAAGTAGACCTTATCAGAATTAATGCCATTTATAAGGAGGTCTGCTTACCCTTACTATTGCTGACAGTGGCTAAAACTCAACCGGAAAGTACATTGATGTGGTATTATTTGCTTGTTTATTACTTTTTAGTTGAATATTTCTTTAAGGGAAAGTATTTTTAAAAAACTTTTTTTTATTAATATTTTAATTTTTCTTTATAAAAATTAAGAAATTTTTAAAAAAGTTGCCAAAAAAGTCAACTAAATTATGTTTTTTGCTAAATATATGTTGAACTATATGTTAAATTATGATTAACATGATTAGAAACATAAATTTGGCTAAATAAAATTGTTATTTTTAATTTTTCTTTATAAAAATTCAAATTATTGTAGTAAAATTACCTTTTACTATTATGTTCTTTTCAATTAAAACACTATTTTTAATATTTTAATAAACTTTTATTTATTATTTTTATTTACTATTATTTATTTATTTAATGTTAACTTATTTCTTTTAATGTTTAAATTATAATTTAAATTATGTTCATTTTATTTTTAACTTTCAATTTCAATTTTAATTCTTATGTAATTTAAACTTATTATATAAAACTTTATTAAATTTACTTTTTTTTTAATAAAAATTCTAACTATTAATTTTAACAACTTTTACTGAATATTATTATTAATTACTTAGTGTCTTCTTGACACTTCCAAAAAATTAATTAATTTAATTGGTGTCTGTTCGACACCTCCAAGTAAACTTAATCTTTTTAGTTGGTGTCTTCTTGACACCCAAATTAAACTTAACTTTTACTACCAAAAAACAGCTATTTTATTTGGTTGAAGAGCTTTTTGGTTTTCCAAAATATCGCATGCCAATCAACTCTTCAAAATTTTGTTCTAATTTAATATTTAATTATTTTGCAAAATTTAATTAATAATTTTATATTATTTCAAAATAATTTAGTTAGCTGTTTTTTGGGTTGTGAATTGAAGTACTGGGTGCTTCAATTCACAACACCTTCTCTCTTTAGAAAAAATATAGGGATCGAAGTTTTTACTTCGAACACTATATTTTTAAAAATAATATTATTTTGAATTTTTCCATTATACTTACATTATGATTGATAATCTTTTTTTTTATTAAAGTTTTTTTTTTTTTTTTTTTTTTTAAATTGTTTATTACTTAAAAATAATATCATAGATTTTTACTTAATTCTACAAATAATTTTATTTAGATATTTTTTTTTTTATATGTACATATATATATGCATATATTTTTTTGTAATGATAAATAATTAATTTACTATCATTTGTATAGTATTAATAAATTTTCTGTTAATTTAAAATAATATGAAATTTTTGATTTTAATCTTTATTTATTTGTTTCTAAAAAAATTTTTATTTTATTATATTAAAAAATCAAATTCCTTTTTTTTTTTTGTTTTAATTTGCAATATTCATTTTTGTATATTTTTAAAATCAAATTCCTTTTTTTTTTTAAATATTTTAATTTAATTTTTATTTTGTATATAAATTTTTTTATCAGGTTTTTGAATATTTTGTAATTCTATTATTTAGGGAAATTGAAATTAAGATTTTTATTTAAATTATTGGACATAGTTAATTTTAGTGGGAAATTAATAGGTAAATTTTAAAATATATTTGTAAATAAAAACTAGTGAGTTTAATATACTAAAAATTTATTAAAAAAATCGTTTTTTTTTAAATGAATTTTGTGTAGGGATCCCTCCCCTTTTTTTGTGGAACTCTATATATATATATTTTTTAAAAAATACTTAGTTTAGGGGTCATAAAATTTTTTTTTAAATATGCTATAGTAATTTTTGTTAAATAATAGGTTAATTTTTTATTAGAGATACTTAATACTAATTATTATATTGAATTTATGAAGTCCATTTTTTAAGTCTATTATTATGGACTATTTTGGGTCTCCTACCCATTTTGATAGTGGAATTTACTTTGTCCCCTTTTATTACTTCATAAGGACCCAACCAAGGGACGCTTAATTTGTGCAGATTGGTTGGATTCATTATTAGTACTTGATCACCTACATTGAATTTTTCATCTTTTTTAGTCTTATCATAATAACCCTTGGCTTTTAGTTTGCCTTTACTTAAATTTTCCCTTACAGTTTGATGAATTTTTTGCATTCTATGCTTTAACGTTAAACAATAATCGTCGAAATTATATAATGGTTCCGGGGTCTTTTGTAAATTGCTAGGAAGTGGTTCACTAAATCCATATAGAGCGTATAGTGGTGAAAATTTGCTTCCGCTATGTGGTGTATGGTTATGCGCAAATACTGCTTCTGCTATCCAAGTGTCCCAGGTTTGTATATGTTCATTCACAAATATTTTCAAATATTCGACCAATGGCCCATGCCGCCTTTCCAACGAACCATTTGTTTGCGGATGGTATGCAGTAGTTTGTAATTTCTTAATGTGTAGTAATTTACATAGTTGTTGGAGCAATTTACCTGTAAAATTTGCACCTTGATCCGTTAATAATTCCTTGGGTATTATTGAGTATTTTAATATAATATTTCTATAAAAAGCTTCCGCTACCGTCGTTGCTTCTCCGTTTGGAATTGGTATTGCATCAAAAAATTTCGTTAAGTCGTCCTGAAATGTAAGTATATATTTGTTTCCATTTGTGGTCATTGGAAAAGGACCCACGATATCTAAATATACTCTTTTAAAGGGTTTTTCTGCTGTAGGTGTTATTACTAACGGCATTTTGGTTACTTTACCTCTTTTGATTTTTTGGCATTTAGGACATTTCTTAATATATTCATAAATGTCCGACAGCATTTTTTTCCAGTAATAATATTGTCTAATTCTTCTGTATGTTTTGGTTATTCCCGCGTGCCCTCCTAATGCCGAATCGTGGTATTCCTTTAATATCGTTCTAATTTCCTCTTTATCCTTCAGAATTATTTTGTTTGATATCTCTGGTACTACATCCTCCTCCTTATCCTTTTTTTGTTCTGTAGATACTGACTTATTTAATTTAGTTATTTCCTTCCTTTTCATTTCGACTTTATGGTCCTTTTTTATTACTTCGTCTCCGATTTCGTTTTTCCTTGCACTAGCTCGAGTAATAGCGAAAGTATTTTTTGTAGTTTTGTTGTTACCGATTTCCCCTTCATCTTCTGGAATTCGACTTAGTGCATCAGCGTTAGTGTTTAACTTACCTGGCTTATATAAAATTTTGAAATTATATTCCGCTAAACGTGTTTTCCATCTATTAATTTTTCCTTCGGGGTCTTTTTTACGATATTATGATCCGTAAAAACTGTAAATTCCTGTCCTAGTAAGTAGCATCTAAAATTTTTCACTGCCCAATAAACTCCTAACATTTCCTTGTCGATAGTAGCGTAATTACGTTCCGCTTTGTTCAGTACCCTGCTAGCATATGCTATAGGCAGGTCTTTACCTACTTCGCCTTGCGATAATACCGCTCCCAAAGCATGATTGCTAGCGTCAGTAGTTAACAAAAATGGTTTAGTAAAGTCCGGATATTTCAGAATAGGTGGTGACGTCAATAATATTTTTATTTCTTCGAATGCTTTTTGATGTATGTCTGTCCATTGAAACTTTTTATTTTTTGTTGCCATTTGATATAGGGGTTCTCCTTTTTCTGCTAATAATGGCATACTTGCACGATAATAATTTACCAATCCCAAGAAGGATTGCAGCTCTTTAGTGGTTTTTGGAATGGGGTGAGTTGCCACACATTCCGTTTTTTCAGGATTTGGTAATATGCCTTCTGTTGTAATCCTATAACCTAAATAAACGACTTCTTTTTTTAAAAATCTGCATTTTTCAGGCTGAAGTTTCAAATTATTTTCCCTTAGTCTATTAAAAACAGCTCGAAGTTTTTCGTCGTGATCCCGTAGTGTTCTTCCATATATTAAAATATCGTCTAAATAGACGAAACATTTGAATCCTTGTAATCCAGTTAGTATATGATTCATTAAGCGCTGAAAGGTAGCGGGTGCCCCTGAGAGACCAAACGGCATCCTTTTAAACTCGTAATGTCCGAAAATTGTGCTAAACGCCGTTTTTTCTCTATCCTCAGGATCAACTGCCACCTGGTGGTAGCCACTTGCTAAATCCAACGTTGAGAAATATAGCGATCCCCCTAGTTGATCTATTATGTCCGCTATCCTTGGTAGGGGAAACGCGTCTCCCAATGTCACTTCGTTGATTTTTCTGAAATCTACTACCACCCTGTATCTTTTCTCTCCTTCAGGTCCAGCCTTTTTTGGCACTACTAATAGAGGGGAGTTCCAAGGGCTTCTGCTTGGTTGTATAATATCCTCCTCCAGTAAATTTTTTATTTCTTCATTAATTACTTTTTTATGACATTTTGCTAGCCGATATTGTCTACTATTGATGGGAACTTGTCCCGGGGTGGTCCGTATTTTATGTGTAATAACGTCTGTATGCGTTAACCTGTCGCCGGGCAAGTGAAATATGTCATTACATTCTTCACAAATTTTGTCGATTGTGTCCTGTTCCTCTAAGGTTAGCGTAGAATTCTTTTTCAGCAAATTTTTTAATAAATCTATTCTTTCGTTTTCTAAATTATTTCCTACTTCCTCCTCATGATAACCATTGAATGAGTGTTCCTCCTCGAATAACCTATAAACATCCGCAATTGGTGCGCATTTACGTTTCCCACGTGGTTTTTTAACTTTTTCTTTGACTTTTGGTGCGGTTTGGGGGTCATTTTTTAGGGGTTTTATTTTAAAATTTTGAATAGGGGTCAATTTTAAATTTACGTTTTCGATTACTACATTTACCGTGTTTACGTTAACTACACAAACAGTTACAGTATTATTTTTACCTTTTACCAAACAATTTCCTAAAAACACGCCTGGTTTTATTTGTTGAGCTTCACAAAAGAATTCTCCCTCTTCCGTTGTAGGGAGACTGATTGCCTTTTCCATGCGTGCTGGTACTATAATTTTCGATGATTTTATTATTTCATTAATTTCCATTTTTTTCACATTTAACATTATTAGATTCAAATTTATATTTTTCTGTTGGTACTTCTTCAATTTTATCCTCCATTGCAATATCAATATTATCCGTTTTAATTTCTTCTTCTATAACACTTTTATTTAAATCAATTACTTCTTTTTTTATAAAAAATTCTTCATTAATATTTTCATCATTTACCATTTTCTCTCCTTTTACGTCATAATTATCTTCATCATTTACTATTTTATCTCCTTCTATGTCATTATTATTATTTTTCTCCTTATTATCTTCATCATTGACTTCAATAACTTCTGCATTAACTACAATAATATCCTTCTCTCCTAATTTCTCCTCCTTTAATTCACTACTATTTTCATTTAATAACTCCTTAGTTTCTACTATAACTTCTTTATTCTCTTTTACTTCCATAACTTCATTATTTACCTTAAAACTCTCCTGTACTTTTTCATAAATTTCTCGTAATTGCTGTATCTTCACCGCGTTTAATTTATTTGAATCTTTAATACAATGCATATTTATTTTTTCATTTTGTTTTTATGAAAATGGAATATAAAATTCCGAATTATTTGTTTTTGTTTTTGGAAATTGTAATTGTTTTTCGGGTCCTAAAATATTACAATTAGGGGACAAAAAATTGTTCCCTAAAATACCATCAACTGGTAACTTAATATCATTATCTGTAACCTGGAAATCGCATTTAAAATTTTGCCCTAATAAAAATTTACCCTCACAGGAACCTAAAGTGGAGCTCACATTGTTTATTGAACTTATTTGTACCTTATTATCTGTACATATTGGTGTTCCTTTTTTCAATGTTGAATTTTTTATTAAACTAACCTGAGCTCCTGTGTCTACTAATAACTTTACTTTGTCTGTTTTGGCTATATCTAAAGCCAATTGAACTATAGGCTCCTGTAAGGTGGTTGTTGTGCCCTGAGCTGGGCTTTTTTAGTTCACTCCACTCTCGTTTCCCGAGACTAACGCCATTCTAGATTCATAAGATTGACGTGCTTCGCAATTTAATATTTTATGGCCTTCCCTTGCACACCATTCACAAGTGGTTTCCGTGTTGGTTACTGTTAAAACTCTTTGTGGGCTTGCTCCGTTATTCCCTGCACGTGGTTTTAAACAATTAGCGGATTCGTGTCCGTAAATTCCGCAATTGGTACAATGTTTTACTTCCTTATTTAAATGAAATTGCATTGTACAATCTCTACTTATGTGGCCTTGTTTACCACATTTGAAACATTTTATAAGAGGATTTGAATTAGGTCCCCTGTTAGCAATATTTGTATTCCTAATATTATTATGATTATTATTATTACTATTATAATTAGATTGGTAGTTATTTCCGTTAAACATACTACCATTATTATTGTTCAATCTATTAGGGGTCTTATTATATTTATTGAACGGGGTCTTATTGTTATTAAAATTATTATTATTATTATTTGAAAATTGCTTATAATTATTACTAAAATTGTTGTTGTTGTTGTTGTTATTTAGATTTCTACTCCCAGCGTTAAAATTATTGCGCACGTTATTATTATGCTGTTGGTTGTTCCTAAAATTATTATTATTGTTAAAACTTCTCTGATTATTCCCATTACCAAATTTGTTGTTGTTGGGTTGTTCCGTTTGTAGCCCATTTTCGTTTAATTTTTTCATCAATGTCGTAATTAATGTCAGCATTTGATCCCCTACGACTGCTTGATTGTTGCTTGATGTATTAGAACTTCCTATGCCGCCTAAATTTCGAGTTTCGTTCAGATATTGTCGAGCTGCTCCTATAGAGACTCGTAAATTTTCCGGATTTTTAAATAATAGATATTGTTTTAACTCTGCTGATCGCAGTCCTCCCAAAAACACTCTCTTTGCTGTGATCTCCATCTCGTTTATCAATGCTCGTCCCTCGTTGTTATATCTCTCATTTACCCTGTTCCGATACGCGGCCAATTTTTCGGATATTCGTTCTCCAAAAAGTTCTACAGTTTCCGTTTCATATTGGTACATTCCCATAATTTCCGAGGCTAAAGTAGCCATATCTTTACTTTCTATGAAACGGTTTGTTAAAATATCCTTGTATTGTGTAAAATTTTCGACGTTGGCATATCTAAAGAGAGCGTTGGCCGCACCTGTTAATTTACTGGTAATTAAAATCCGTAAAAGTATGCCTTTTTGCTCATCCCTCGTTAATTCGTATGATTGTTGAGCCAACTCCAGAAAATTGTTTAGTTCGTTTTCAATGTCCAACCCTACGCCTGAAAATGTTGGAACGTGTACCAAAAATGTCTTAATAATTTTTTCAACCGGTAAGAGCGTTGGTTCCAAATGGTAAGAGTTGTCATTAGTGAAATTTTCCGCGTTGTACTCATGTTGTACGGGTAACTGACGTGGTGGTGGAGGCGGAATAGGGGTCGAATTTAACCCTGATGGTCCTGGCCTATTCATCGTTCTGTTACTAAAGAAATGGGGGTCATTTATTGGATTCATTTTGTTGGATTTTTTAATATTTAAACTTCTTTTTTCCGTTTTAGTAATAATCACTTTATTTTTCCTTGCTTTTTTAGGTCTTCTTATTGGACCAATTCTATTATATTTTACCCCGGATCTTAATGTTCTAAAGCTTTTTCTGTTTTCCGACACTCTATCTTCCTGCACTTGGTGTAAAAAATCAGAAAAATTGTTTTTATTTAAAACTTCTAAATTTGGTTCTTCTTCTATATTTTCGATGTTTGTTTTAGTTTTTTCGTCCGAATCTTCAAATTCTGGACTTGAATTTAGAAATGAAAAAGTAGAAATTCGTTTCGAAAATTTTAAAATAGATTGCGCTAAAGTTGGGGTTTTGGATTTTTGCGACATTAGTTTCCTTATTAATTACAACAACAACAATGTAAATACGCCTTTTTTTATATTATGATTTAGGGGTCATATTTTTATTAAATTTCAGTAAAATGTGAAGAAAAAATGTTGTATACTTATTTTTTAGGGGTCGAAAAAAAAAAAAATTTTAAGCTCGAAAAATTGTGTTTGTAAAAATTATTTTTAATTTAAAATTTTATCTTATTTAATGAAAATCATTCCAATTTAATTATTTAAAATAAAATACTCATTTTTATTTATTTTATTTTTAATCCTGAATATATGCAATAAAAAAAATTTTTTTTCGACATAAAAAAATATAAATTCCCTAACTCTTAAAATTATGCAATAAAATTTTTATTCAAAAAAATTGTTAATAAATTTTCATAATATGAATGCTTTTACAAAAAAAACGCGCTTTTCTAATGAAACTTACGTACGTCATTTAAAATATTAATATTAATATCAATTAAGTTGACAACAATATTTTATATAAAAATGATCAAACGTATTTTGAAAATATATATATATATCCCTTTATATATATGTATATATAATTTTCGTCATTACGAACAAACAAAAAAAAATTAATGAAATTTTGATATAAAATGTAAATTTATTATAATTATATTTTAGGGGTCGAAAAAAAGACAGAAATCCAATTCAATATAGTTATAAAATTTTATTAATATATATTTTTTTTTAAATTTTATTATAAAAACCAATCCAAATTAAGACGATGAATATATATAATTTTTTTTAAAAATTTTATTATTATAGGTACTTCTAAAAGTTCACTTTTTTTTTAAAAAAATACTCAAAAATGTTTTATTTATCTCCTAAAGGTATGCAATGATTATAAAATATTTTTGTTAAGTAAGTTTGATTAAAAAAAATGTTTTGATTGACTTTGTTTTGCAATGATAAATTGAAATTGCGGGTAATTACCTTTAAAAAAATTTATTATAAATTTTTAAAAACAAAAAATTACGAAATTATTTATTTTCAATAAAGAAAATTTGCTAATTTTAATTATAAGTATGTATGTATATATATTATTTTGTCATAAGAGGACAAAAAAATTTTTTTAAAGTTATATAGGGTGAAAAGAAAAATATTGGGTAACAAAGAAAATTTGTATCCCAATTTTTTATTATTACATAGAAAAAACTTTATACCAGGTTACTTGATTTTATAAAGCCCTGAGTTAACTTAATACAAACTGTACATTTGTATTGTCTTTACACAGTTTTAGTAAAATCAACGAACCCTAGTATTTTTGTAATTAAATTCAACACATAATGCCTTTCATTGTTTTTATTACCTTATATATTTTTATACACTACCAAGTATAAAATTTCAATGCTAATAAAAATTCAGGCAACAGAAAAAAAACTTTATATAATTGCTGAAAACGCACAATTATTATAATGCAACGAAAAAAGAAATATGTATATACATATGTATATATGGTCGACTTATAGTAAAAAAAACTTATATAATTGCACCATATGTATTAAGGTGTGCTTTGTTGATATGCATTTATTTATAATATTTATTATATTTGTAAAAAAATTAGGGTAACTATTGGCAAAGGTTAGGAAATTTGTTTAACAAAAAAAATTATATACAATTTATATATATCCATAAAACTTTGTTTACAAGTTTTGTTGGATTTTACAACAAAATATGATCCTTTTTTTTATATTTATGTGCCGTATATTGGAATTTGATTTTTTGTATAACTTTTTTGAACAAAATTTGGAAAAAAAAAAAAAATAATTTTATAATTATTTAACATCTAATTTGATACATTTTGAATTAGATTTTTTTTATTTATTTTTTTTTGATAATTAATTAAACAATCTATTTGAATTTTAGAATTTTAAATTGAAAAATTTTTTTTATGATTTATTTAAACAAAATTCCATTTTTTTTATTATTAAATATAATAATTTTCCTTAATGTTATTTTAGATTTTGACTTACATAATAAATTTGTTGATCTGCTTCTTATGTTGACTTTTTTTTTTGGTTGTTATTGCCTTTTTGTTGATATACTGCTTTCTTACGTTGATTTTTTTTTGTTATTGTTTTTTTTCCACTGCCTTATTTGTTGATCTGCTACTGTTATTTGTACTTCGTTGTTCTGCTATTTTTTTTTCACTTTTTGTTAAAATTTATTTTTTTTTTTTGTAATTTTCGTAAAATTTGTAAAAATTTTTTTATAATTTTTTATTTAAATTTCGAACCGTTTTACCGCACACAAGTTTTTTTTTGGATAGGAAACGTAGTTCCTATCCTGTCCGCAGCGCCAATGTTATAAAAGTTACCTTTTACTATTATGTTCTTTTCAATTAAAACACTATTTTTAATATTTTAATAAACTTTTATTTATTACTATTATTTATTTATTTAATGTTAACTTATTTCTTTTAATGTTTAAATTATAATTTAAATTATGTTCATTTTATTTTTAACTTTCAATTTCAATTTTAATTCTTATGTAATTTAAACTTATTATATAAAACTTTATTAAATTTACTTTTTTTTTAATAAAAATTCTAACTATTAATTTTAACAACTTTTACTGAATATTATTATTAATTACTTAGTGTCTTCTTGACACTTCCAAAAAATTAATTAATTTAATTGGTGTCTGTTCGACACCTCCAAGTAAACTTAATCTTTTTAGTTGGTGTCTTCTTGACACCCAAATTAAACTTAACTTTTACTACCAAAAAACAGCTATTTTATTTGGTTGAAGAGCTTTTTGGTTTTCCAAAATATCGCATGCGATATTTTGGTTAGCCAATCAACTCTTCAAAATTTTGTTCGAATTTAATATTTAATTATTTTGCAAAATTTAATTAATAATTTTATATTATTTCAAAATAATTTAGTTAGCTGTTTTTTGGGTTGTGAATTGAAGTACTGGGTGCTTCAATTCACAACATTATGAATAAAATGTTTAGAAATGTAAATTTAGGTGAATAAAGTTATTATTTTTAATTTTTACTTATAAAAATTAAGAAATTTTTAAAAAATTGGCATAAAAAAGTCAACTTAATTATGTTTTTTTGTTAAACATATGTTGAATTATATTTTAAATTATGATTAACATGTTAAGAAACATAAATTTCGCTGAATAAAGTTGTTCTTTTTAATTTTTCTTTATAAAAATTAAGAAATTTTTAAAAAAATTGCCAAAAAAGTCAACTAAATTATGTGTTATTAAATGTATGTTGAATTATATGTTAAATTATGATTAACATGTTTAGAAATATAAATTTAGCTGAATAAAGTTGTTATTTTTAATTTTGCTTTATAAAAATTAAGAAATTAAAAAAAAAATGCTATAAAAGTCAACTTAATTATGTTTTTTTGTTAAACATATGTTGAATTATATTTTAAATTATGATTAACATGTTAAGAAACATCAATTTCGCTGAATAAAGTTGTTCTTTTTAATTTTTCTTTATAAAAGTTAAGAAATTTTTAAAAAATTGGCATAAAAAAGTCAACTTAATTATGTTTTTTTGTTAAACATATGTTGAATTATATTTTAAATAATGATTAACATGTTAAGAAACATAAATTTCGCTGAATAAAGTTGTTATTTTCAATTTTTCTTTACAAAAATTAAGAATTTTTTAAAAAAATTGCAAAAAAAGTCAACTAAATTATGTTTTTTGCTAAATATATGTTGAATCATATGTTAAATTATGATTAACATGTTAAGAAACATAAATTTCGCTGAATAAAGTTGTTCTTTTTAATTTTTCTTTATAAAAGTTAAGAAATTTTTAAAAAAATTGCCAAAAAAGTCAACTAAATTATGTTTTTTGCTAAATATATGTTGAATTATATGTTAATTTATGATTAACATATTTAGAAACATAAATTTAGCTGAATAAAGTTGTTATTTTTAATTTTTCTTTATAAAAATTAAGAATTTTTTAAAAAATTGGTATAAAAAAGTCAACAAAATTATGTTTTTTTTTTGTTAAATATATGTTGAATTATATGTTAAATAATAAATAACATATTTAGAAACATAAATTTAGCTGAATAAAGTTATTATTTTTAATTTTTACTTATAAAAATTAAGAAATTTTTAAAAAATTGGCATAAAAAAGTCAACTTAATTATGTTTTTTTGTTAAACATATGTTGAATTATATTTTAAATTATGATTAACATGTTAAGAAACATAAATTTCGCTGAATAAAGTTGTTCTTTTTAATTTTTCTTTATAAAAATTAAGAAATTTTTAAAAAAATTGCCAAAAAAGTCAACTATATTATGTGTTATTAAATGTATGTTGAATTATATATTAAATTATGATTAACATGTTTAGAAACATAAATTTAGCTGAATAAAGTTGTTATTTTTAATTTTGCTTTATAAAAATTAAGAAATTAAAAAAAAATTGCTATAAAAGTCAACTTAATTATGTTTTTTTTTTGTTAAACATATGTTGAATTATTTTTTAAATTATGATTCACATGTTAAGAAACATAAATTTCGCTGAATAAAGTTGTTATTTTCAATTTTTCTTTATAAAAATTAAGAATTTTTTAAAAAAATTGCAAAAAAAGTCAACTAAATTATGTTTTTTGCTAAATATATGTTGAATCATATGTTAAATTATGATTAACATGTTTGGAAATATAAATTTAGCAGAATAAAGTTGTTATTTTTAATTTTTCTGTATAAAAATTAAGAAATTTTTAAAAAATTGGTATAAAAAAGTCAACTAAATTATGTTTTTTTTTGTTAAATATATGTTGAATTATATGTTAATTTATGATTAACATATTTAGAAACATAAATTTAGCTGAATAAAGTTGTTATTTTTAATTTTTCTGTATAAAAATTAAGAAATTTTTAAAAAATTGGTATAAAAAAGTCAACAAAATTATGTCTTTTTTTTGTTAAATATATGTTGAATTATATGTTAAATAATAAATAACATATTTAGAAACATAAATTTAGCTGAATAAAGTTATTATTTTTAATTTTTACTTATAAAAATTAAGAAATTTTTAAAAAATTGGCATAAAAAAGTCAACTTAATTATGTTTTTTTGTTAAACATATGTTGAATTATATCTTAAATTATGATTAAAATGTTTAGAAACATAAATTTAGTTGACTAACGTTGTTATTTTTAATTTTTCTTTATTAAATTTTTAAAAAAATTGCCAAAAAAGTCTACTAAATTATGTTTTTTTGTTAAATGTATGATGAATTATATGTTAAATTATGATAAGCATGTTCAGAAATATAAATTTAGCTGAATAAAGTTGTTATATTTAATTTTTCTTTATAAAAATTAAGAACTTTTTAAAAAAATTGCCAAAAAAGTCATTTAAATTATGTTTTTTGTTAAATGTATGTAGAATTATATGTTAAATTATAATAAGCATGTACAGAAATATAAATTTAGCTGAATAAAGTTGTTATACTTAATTTTTCTTTATAAAAATTAAGAAAAGTCAAATAAATTATGCTTTTTTGTTAAATGTATGTGGAATTATATGATGTTAAATTACGATTAGCATGTTCAGAAATATAAATTTAGCTGTATAAAGTTGTTATTTATAATTTTTCTTTCTAAAAATTAAGAAATTTTTAAAAAAATTTGCATAAAAAAGTCAACCAAATTATGTGTTTTTGTTAAATATATGTCGAATTATATGTTAGATTATGAATAACATATTTAGAAACATATATTTAACTGAATAAAGTTGTTATTTTTAATTTTTCTTTATAAAAATTAAGACATTTGTAACAAAATTGTCAAAAAAGTCAACTAAATTATGTTTTTTTGTTAAATATATGTGGAATTATATGTTAAATTATGATTAGCATGTTCAGAAATATAAATTTAGCTGAATAAAGTTGTTATTTTTAATTTGTCTTTATAAAAATTATCAAATTTTTAAAAAATTGGCATAAAATGTCAACTAAATTATGTTTTTTTGTTAAATGTATGTTGAATTATATGTTAAATTATAATTAGCATGTACAGAAATATAAATTTAGCTGAATAACGTTGTTATTTTTAATTTTTCTTTATAAAAATTAAGAATTTTTTAGAAAAATTGCCAAAAAAGTCTACTAAATTATGTGTTTTTGTTAAATGTATGTTGAATTATATGTTAAATTATGTTAAGAAACATAAATTTAGCTGAATAAAGTTGTTATTTTTAATTTTTCTTTATAAAAATTAAGAAATTAAAAAAAAAAATGCTATAAAAGTCAACTTAATTATGTTTTTTTTGTTAAACATATGTTGAATTATTTTTGAAATTATGACTCACATGTTAAGAAACATAAATTTCGCTGATTAAAGTTGTTATTTTTAATTTTTCTTTATAAAAATTAAGAATTTTTTAAAAAAATTGGTATAAAAAAAACAACTAAATTATGTTTTTTACTAAATATATGTTGAATCATATGTTAAATTACGATTCGCATGTTCAGAATTATAAATTTAGCTGTATAAAGTTGTTATTTCTAATTTTTCTTTATAAAAATTAAGAAATTTTTAAAAAAATTGGTATAAAAAAGTCAACAAAATTATGTGTTTTTGTTAAATATATGTCGAATTATATGTTAAATTATGAATAACATATTTAGAAACATAAATTTAACTGAATAAAGTTGTTATTTTTAATTTTTCTTTATAAAAATTAAGACATTTGTAAAAAAATTGTCAAAAAAGTTAACTAAATTATGTTTTTTTGTTAAATATATGTGGAATTATATGTTAAATTATAATTAGCATGTTCAGAAATATAAATTTAGCTGAATAAAGTTGTTATTTTTAATTTGTCTTTATAAAAATTATCAAATTTTTAAAAAATTTTCATAAAATGTCAACTAAATTATGTTTTTTTGTTAAATGTATGTTGAATTATATGTTAAATTATAATTAGCATGTACAGAAATATAAATTTAGCTGAATAAAGTTGTTATACTTAATTTTTCTTTATAAAAATTAAGAAATTTTTTAAAAATTTGCATAAAAAAGTCAACTAAACTACTTTTTGTTAAATATATTTTAAATTATATGTTAAATTATGATTAGAATGTTCAGAAATTAAATTTAGCTGAATAACGTTGTTATTTTATTACTTTCCCTTTTATGAATTCACACTTCCAGTATATATGGCCGTATATTTATTTATATATATATATCTCCTCACCTGGCCATAACTCTTAAACGACTTGACCGATTGAGCTCAAATTTGGAAGTTGAGCTCGTGCCGTCAATGGCCGGGTACCATATAAATTTAGGGCCTTTTTGATTAGTGGGAAGGGGGCGCGGAGGGCTGTTTAATTTTTGAATGTACCAAAAAAACCATGTGGGGTATCAAATGAAAGGTCTTGACGAGTACATCTCATTGGACGGTGGTCAGGGGGCGCCGTGGGTCATGTCGGGCGCAAATCGGGGCAATGTGGGGCCCCATAATACAAAAAATCATGTGGGGTATCAAATGAAAGGTCTTGACGAGTACATCTCATTGAGCGGTAGTCCGGGGGGCGCCGTGGATCATGTCGGGTCCAAAACGGGGGCAATGTTGGGCTCCATAATACAAAAAATCATGTGGGGTATCAAATGAAAGGTCTTGACGAGTACATCTCATTGAACTGTAGTCCGGGCGGCGCCGTGGGTCATGTCATGCCTAAAAAACGGGGGCAATGTTGGGCTCCATTATACAAAAAATCATGTGGGGTATCAAATGAAAGGTCTTCAAAATTACATCTCTATGGGGTAGTCGGGGGGCGACGAGGGTCATGCCGGGGCCCAAAACGGGGGCCATGTTGGACCCCATATTACAAAAAATCGTGAGGGGTATCAAATGTAAGGTTTTGAAGTGTACTTCTCAATGGGGTGTATTTGGTGGTGCGCCGTGTGTCATGTAGGGGCTAAAATGGGGGCAATGTGGGGCTCCATCATACAAAAATCATGTGGGGTATCAAATGAAAGGTTTTGAAGTGTACATCTCAATGGGGAGTATTTCGAGCGGCGCCACGAGTCATGTAGGGGCCAAAACGGGGGCAATGTTGCGACCTATTATACAAATATCATGTGGGGTATCAAATGAAAGGTCTCCAACAGTACTTCTAAATGGGCAGTAATCCGGAGGACGCCTTGAGTAATCTCGGGCCCAAAACGGGGTAATGTAGGGCCGCATCATACAAAAAATCATGTAGGGTATCAAATGAAAGGTCTTGATGAGGACATCTTGTTGAGTACTTCGCGAGGTACTCTGGGTCTTGTGGGACCCATAATGCAAAAAGACATGAGAGGTATCAAATAAAAGTTATTGAAGAATACATCTCGTTGCGCAGTCCGTTGGGCTTCGTAATTCATGTTAGGGCCCAAAACCTGTGTCATGTGGCGGCCCATCATAAAAAAATCATGTGGGCATCAAATAAAAGGTCTTGAAGAGTAGTCCGAGCAGTACCCTGGGTCATGTGGAGCCAATTATACAAAAAAACATGTGGGGCACCGGGGGCCATGGAAGGCCCAAAACATCGGCCACATGTGGAATTCCAAATCGTGGGCCATGAGGAGCTCAAACAAATCATTCCCAAGTTGTCAAAGTATTAAAATATTTTTAGTCGGTCAAATTAATATATATTTGACCGACTAAAAAGTGTAAAATAAAAAATATTAATAAAAAAAAGTTTTTTAAAAATACTTTCCCTTAAAGAAATATTCAACTAAAAAGTAATAAACAAGCAAATAATACCACATCAATGTACTTTCCCGTTGAGTTTTAGCCACTGTCAGCAATAGTAAGGGAAAGTAGACCTTATCAGAATTATTGCCATTTATAAGGAGGTCTGCTTACCCTTACTATTGCTGACAGTGGCTAAAACTCAACGGGAAAGTACATTGATGTGGTATTCTTTGCTTGTTTATTACTTTTTAGTTGAATATTTCTTTAAGGGAAAGTATTTTTAAAAAACTTTTTTTTATTAATATTTTAATTTTTCTTTATAAAAATTAAGAATTTTTTAGAAAAATTGCCAAAAAAGTCTACTAAATTATGCGTTTTTGTTAAATGTATGATGAATTATATGTTAAATTATGATTAACATGATTAGAAACATAAATTTGGCTAAATAAAATTGTTATTTTTAATTTTTCTTTATAAAAATTTAAATTATTAATAAAATGTTTAGAAATGTAAATTTAGGTGAATAAAGTTATTATTTTTAATTTTTACTTATAAAAATTAAGAAATTTTTAAAAAATTGGCATAAAAAAGTCAACTTAATTATGTTTTTTTGTTAAACATATGTTGAATTATATTTTAAATTATGATTAACATGTTAAGAAACATAAATTTCCCTGAATAAAGTTGTTCTTTTTAATTTTTCTTTATAAAAATTATCAAATTTTTAAAAAATTTTCATAAAATGTCAACTAAATTATGTTTTTTTGTTAAATGTATGTTGAATTATATGTTAAATTATAATTAGCATGTACAGAAATATAAATTTAGCTGAATAAAGTTGTTATACTTAATTTTTCTTTATAAAAATTAAGAAATTTTTTAAAAATTTGCATAAAAAAGTCAACTAAACTATTTTTTTGTTAAATATATTTTAAATTATATGTTAAATTATGATTAGAATGTTCAGAAATTAAATTTAGCTGAATAACGTTGTTATTTTATTACTTTCCCTTTTATGAATTCACACTTCCAGTATATATGTCCGTATATTTATTTATATATATATATCTCCTCACCTGGCCATAACTCTTAAACGACTTGACCGATTGAGCTCAAATTTGGAAGTTGAGCTCGTGCCGTCAATGGCTGGGTACCATATAAATTTAGGGCCTTTTTGATTAGTGGGAAGGGGGCGCGGAGGGCTGTTTAATTTTTGAATGTACCAAAAAAACCATGTGGGGTATCAAATGAAAGGTCTTGACGAGTACATCTCATTGGACGGTGGTCAGGGGGCGCCGTGGGTCATGTCGGGCGCAAATCGGGGCAATGTGGGGCCCCATAATACAAAAAATCATGTGGGGTATCAAATGAAAGGTCTTGACGAGTACATCTCATTGAGCGGTAGTCCGGGGGGCGCCGTGGATCATGTCGGGTCCAAAACGGGGGCAATGTTGGGCTCCATAATACAAAAAATCATGTGGGGTATCAAATGAAAGGTCTTGACGAGTACATCTCATTGAACTGTAGTCCGGGCGGCGCCGTGGGTCATGTCATGCCTAAAAAACGGGGGCAATGTTGGGCTCCATTATACAAAAAATCATGTGGGGTATCAAATGAAAGGTCTTCAAAATTACATCTCTATGGGGTAGTCGGGGGGCGACGAGGGTCATGCCGGGGCCCAAAACGGGGGCCATGTTGGACCCCATATTACAAAAAATCGTGAGGGGTATCAAATGTAAGGTTTTGAAGTGTACTTCTCAATGGGGTGTATTTGGTGGTGCGCCGTGTGTCATGTAGGGGCTAAAATGGGGGCAATGTGGGGCTCCATCATACAAAAATAATGTGGGGTATCAAATGAAAGGTTTTGAAGTGTACATCTCAATGGGGAGTATTTCGAGCGGCGCCACGAGTCATGTAGTGGCCAAAACGGGGGCAATGTTGCGACCTATTATACAAATATCATGTGGGGTATCAAATGAAAGGTCTCCAACAGTACTTCTAAATGGGCAGTAATCCGGAGGACGCCTTGAGTAATCTCGGGCCCAAAACGGGGTAATGTAGGGCCGCATCATACAAAAAATCATGTAGGGTATCAAATGAAAGGTCTTGATGAGGACATCTTGTTGAGTACTTCGCGAGGTGCTCTGGCTCTTGTGGGGCCCATAATGCAAAAAGACATGAGAGGTACCAAATAAAAGGTATTGAAAAATACATCTCGTTGCGCAGTCCGTGGAGCTTCATAATTAATGTTAGGGCCCAAAACCTGTGTCATGTGGGGGCCCATAATAAAAAAATCATGTGGGGCATCAAATGAATGGTCTTGAAGAGTAGTCCGAGCAGTACCCTGGGTCATGTGGAGCCAGTTATACAAAAAAAAATATGTGGAGCACCGGGGGCCATGGAAGGCCCAAAACATCGGCCACATGTGGAATTCCAAATAGTGGGCCATGAGGAGCTCAAACAAATCATTCACAAGTTGTCAAAGTATTTAAATATTTTTAGTCGGTCAAATTAATAAATATTTGACCGACTAAAAAATGTAAAATAAAAAATATAAATAAAAAAAAGTTTTTTAAAAATACTTTCCCTTAAAGAAATATTCAACTAAAAAGTAATAAACAAGCAAATAATACCACATCAATGTACTTTCCCGTTGAGTTTAAGCCACTGTCAGCAGTAGTAAGGGAAAGTAGATCTTATCAGAATTAATGCCATTTATAAGGAGGTCTACTTACCCTTACTACTGCTGACAGTGGCTTAAACTCAACGGGAAAGTACATTGATGTGGTATTATTTGCTTGTTTATTACTTTTTAGTTGAATATTTCTTTAAGGGAAAGTATTTTTAAAAAACTTTTTTTTATTTTTATTTTTCTTTATAAAAATTAAGAAATTTTTAAAAAATTGACAAAAAAGTCAGGTAAATTATGTTTTTTTGTTAAATGTATGTTGACTTATATGTTAAATAACGAATAACATGTTTAGAAACATAAATTTTCCTGCATAAAGTTCTAATTTTTAATTTTTCTTTATAAAAATTAAGAAATTTTTTAAAAATTGGCATAAAAAAGTCAACTAAACTATTTTTTTTGTTAAATATATGTTGAATTATATGTTAAATTATGATTAGAATGTTCAGAAATATAAATGTAGCTGAATAAAGTTGTTATACTTAATTTTTCTTTATAAAAAATAAGAAATTTTTAAAAAATTGCCAAAAAAATCAACTAAAGTATGTTTTTTGTTAAATATATGTTGACTTATATGTTAAATTATGATTAACATATTTAGAAACATAAATTTAGCTGAATAAAGTTGTTATTTTTAATTTTTCTTTATAAAAATTAAGAAATTTTTAAAAAAATTGCCAAAAAAGTCAACTAAATTATGTGTTTTTGTTAAATGTATGTTGAATTATATGTTAAATTATGATTAACATGATTAGAAACATAAATTTCGCTATATAAAGTTGTTATTTTTAATTTTTCTTTATGAAAATTTAAATTATGAATAACATGTTTAGAAATGTAAATTTAGGTGAATAAAGTTATTATTTTTAATTTTTACTTATAAAAATTAAGAAATTTTTAAAAAATTGGCATAAAAAAGTCTACTTAAGTATGTTTTTTTGTTAAACATATGTTGAATTATATTTTAAATTATGATTAACATGTTAAGAAACATAAATTTCGCTGAATAAAGTTGTTCTTTTTAATTTTTCTTTCTAAAAATTAAGAAATTTTTAAAAAAATTGCCAAAAAAGTCAACTAAATTATGTGTTATTAAATGTATGTTGAATTATATGTTAAATTATGATTAACATGTTTAGAAACATAAATTTAGCTGAATAACGTTATTATTTTTAATTTTTCTTTATAAAAATTAAGAAATTTTTAAAAAAATTGCCAAAAAAGTCAACTAAATTATGCCTTTTTGTTAAATGTATGTTGAATTATATGTTAAATTATGATTAACATGATTAGAAACATAAATTTCGCTAAATAAAGTTGTTATTTTTAAATTTTTTTTATAAAAATTTAAATTATGAATAACATGTTTAGAAATGTAAATTTAGGTGAATAAAGTTATTATTTTTAATTTTTACTTATAAAAATTAAGAAATTTTTAAAAAATTGGCATAAAAAAGTCAACTTAATTATGTTTTTTTGTTAAACATATGTTGAATTATATTTTAAATTATGATTAACATGTTAAGAAATATAAATTTCGCTGAATAAAGTTGTTCTTTTTAATTTTTCTTTATAAAAATTAAGAAATTTTTAAAAAAAATTACCAAAAAAGTCAACTAAATTATGTTTTTTGCTAAATATATGTTGAATCATATGTTAAATTATGATTAACATGTTTGCAAATATAAATTTAGCAGAATTAAGTTGTTATTTTTAACTTTTCTTTATAAAAATTAAGAAATTTTTAAAAAATTGGAATAAAAAAGTCAACTAAATTATGTTTTTTTTTTGTTAAATATATGTTGAATTATATGTTAAATTATGACTAGCATGTTCAGAAATATAAATTTAGCGGTATAAAGTTGTAATTTTTAATTTTTCTTTATAAAAATTAAGAAATTTTTAAAAAATTTGCATAAAAAAGTCAAACAAATTATGGTTTTTGGTTAAATATATGTTGAATTATATGTTAAATTATGAATAACATATTTAGAAACATAAATTTAACTGAATAAAGTTGTTATTTTTAATTTTTCTTTATAAAAATTAAGACATTTGTAAAAAAATTGTCAAAAAAGTCAACTAGATTATGTTTTTTTGTTAAATATATGTGGAATAATATGTTAAATTATGATTTGCATGTTCAGAAATATAAATTTAGCTGAATAAAGTTGTTATTTTTAATTTTTCTTTATAAAAATTATGAAATTTTTAAAAAATTGGCATAAAAAAGTCAACTAAATTATTTTTTTTTTTTTGTTAAATATATGTTGAATTATATGTTAAATTATGATTAGCATGTTCAGAAATATAAATTTAGCTGAATGAAGTTGTTGATTTTAATTTGTCTTTATAAAAATTAAGAAATTTTTAAAAAATTGGCATAAAAAAGTCAACTAAATTAGTATTTTTGTTAAATATATGTTAAATTATATGTTAAATTATGATTAACATGTTTAGAAACATAAATTTAGCTGAATAAAGTTGTTATTTTTAATTTTTCTTTATAAAAATTATGAAATTTTTAAAAAATTGGCATAAAATGTCAACTAAGTTATGTTTTTTTGTTATATGTATGTTGAATTATATGTTAAATTATGATTAGCATGTACAGAAATATAAATTTAGCTGAATAAAGTTGTAATACTTAATTTTTCTTTATAAAAATTAAGAAATTTTTTAAAAATTGGAATAAAAAAGTCAACTAAACTATTTTTTTTGTTAAATATATGTTGAATTATATGTTAAATTATGATTAGAATGTTCAGAAATATAAATTTAGCTGAATAATGTTGTTATACTTAATTTTACTTTATAAAAATTAAGAAATTTTTTAAAAATTGGCATAAAAAAGTCAACTAAACTTTTTTTTTGTTAAATATATGTTGAATTATATGTAAAATTATGTCTAACATGTTTAGAAACATAAATTTAGCTGAATAAAGTCGTTATTTTTACTTTTTCTTTATAAAAATTAAGAAATTTTTTAAAAAATTTCCAAAAAAGTCAGGTAAATTATGTTTTTTTGTTAAATGTATGTTGACTAATATGTTAAATAATGAATAACATGTTAAGAAACATAAATTTTCCTGCATAAAGTTTTAATTTTTAATTTTTCTTTATAAAAATTAAGAAATTTTTAAAAAATTGCCAAAAAAATCTACTAAATTATGTTTTTTGTTAAAGATATGTTGACTTATATGTTAAATTATGATTAACATATTTAGAAACATAAATTTAGCTGAATAAAGTTGTTATTTTTAATTTTTCTTTATAAAAATTAAGAAATTTTTAAAAAAATTGCCAAAAAAGTCAACTAAATTATGTGTTATTAAATGTATGTTGTATTATATGTTAAATTATGATTAACATGATTAGAAACATAAATTTGGCTAAATAAAATTGTTATTTTTAATTTTTCTTTATAAAAATTTAAATTATGAATAACATGTTTAGAAATGTAAATTTAGGTGAAGAAAGTTATTATTTTTAATTTTTACTTATAAAAATTAAGAAAATTTTAAAAAATTGGCATAAAAAAGTCAACTTAATTATGTTTTTTTGTTAAACATATGTTGAATTATATTTTAAATTATGATTAACATGTTAAGAAACATAAATTTCGCTGAATAAAGTTGTTCTTTTTAATTTTTCTTTATAAAAATTAGGACATTTTTAAAAAAATTGCCAAAAAAGTCAACTTAATTATGTGTTATTAAATGTATGTTGAATTATATGTTAAATTATGATTAACATGTTTAGAAACCTAAATTTAGCTGAATAAAGTTGTTATTTTTAATTTTTCTTTATAAAAATTAAGAAATTAAAAAAAAAATGCAATAAAAGTCAACTTAATTATGTTTTTTTTTGGTTAAACATATGTTGAATTATTTTTTAAATTATGATTCACATGTTAAGAAACATAAATTTCGCTGAATAAAGTTGTTATTTTTAATTTTTCTTTATAAAAATTAAGAATTTTTTAAAAAAAAGCAAAAAAAGTCAACTAAATTATGTTTTTTGCTAAATATATGTTGAATCATATGTTAAATTATGATCAACATGTTTGGAAATATAAATTTAGCAGAATAAAGTTGTTATTTTTAATTTTTCTGTATAAAAATTAAGAAATTTTTAAAAAATTGCCAAAAAAGTCAACTAAACTATGTGTTATTAAATGTATGTTGAATTATATGTTAAATTATGATTAACATGTTTAGAAACATAAATTTAGCTGAATAACGTTGTTATTTTTAATTTTTCTTTATAAAAATTAAGAAATTTTTAGAAAAATTGCCATAAAAGTCTACTAAATTATGTGTTTTTGTTAAATGTATGTTGAATTATATGTTAAACTATGATTAACATGATTAGAAACATAAATTTCGCTAAATAAAATTGTTATTTTTAATTTTTCTTTATAAAAATTTAAATTATGAATAACATGTTTAGAAATGTAAATTTAGGTGAATAAAGTTATTATTTTTAATTTTTACTTATAAAAATTAAGAAATTTTTAAAAAATTGGCATAAAAAAGTCAACTTAATTATGTTTTTTTGTTAAACATATGTTGAATTATATTTTAAATTATGGTTAACATGTTAAGAAACATAAATTTCGCTGAATAAAGTTGTTCTTTTTAATTTTTCTTTATAAAAATTAAGAAATTTTTAAAAAAATTGCCAAAAAAGTCAACTAAATTATGGTTTTTGCTAAATATATGTTCAATTATATGTTAAATTATGATTAACATGTTTGGAAATATAAATTTAGCAGAATAAAGTTGTTATTTTTAATTTTTCTTTATAAAAATTAAGAATTTTTTAAAAAATTGATATAAAAAAGTCAACAAAAATATGTTTTTTTTTGTTAAATATATGTTGAATTATATGTTAAATAATAAATAACATATTTAGAAACATAAATTTAGCTGAATAAAGTTATTATTTCTAATTTTTACTTATAAAAATTAAGAAATTTTTAAAAAATTGGCATAAAAAAGTCAACTTAATTATGTTTTTTTGTTAGACATATGTTGAATTATATCTTAAATTATGATTAAAATGTTTAGAAACATAAATTTAGCTGACTAACGTTGTTATTTTTAATTTTTCTTATAAAATTTTTAAAGAAATTGCCAAAAAATAAAGTTGTTATATTTAATTTTTCTGTATAAAAATTAAGAACTTTTTAAAAAAATTGCCAAAAAAGTCAACTAAATTATGTTTTTTGTTAAATGTATGTAGAATTATATGTTAAATTATGATTAATATGTTTAGAAACATAAATTTAGCTGAATAAAATTATTATTTTTAATTTTTCTTTATAAAAATTAAGAAAAGTCAAATAAATTATGCTTTTTTGTTAAGAACTTTGTAAAAAAATTGCCAAAAAAGTCAACTAAATTATGTTTTTTGCTAAATATATGTTTAATTATATGTTAAATTATGATTAACATGTTTGGAAATATAAATTTAGCAGAATAAAGTTGTTATACTTAATTTTTCTTTATAAAAATTAAGAAATTTTTTAAAAATTGGCATAAAAAAGTCAACTAAACTATTTTTTTGTTAAATATATTTTAAATTATATGTTAAATTATGATTAGAATGTTCAGAAATATAAATTTAGCTGAATAACGTTGTTATTTTTAATTTTTCTTTATAAAAATTAAGAATTTTTTAGAAAAAATGCCGAAAAAGTCTACTAAATTATGTGTTTTTGTTAAATGTATGTTGAATTATATGTTAAATTATGTTAAGAAACATAAATTTAGCTGAATAAAGTTGTTATTTTTAATTTTTCTTTATAAAAATTAAGAAATTAAAAAAAAAAATGCTATAAAAGTCAACTTAATTATGTTTTTTTTGTTAAACATATGTTGAATTATTTTTGAAATTATGATTCACATGTTAAGAAACATAAATTTCGCTGAATAAAGTTGTTATTTTTAATTTTTCTTTAAAAAAATTAAGAATTTTTTAAAAAAATTGCAAAAAAAGTCAACTAAATTATGTTTTTTGCTAAATATATGTTGAATCATATTTTAAATTACGATTAGCATGTTCAGAAATATAAATTTAGCTGTATAAAGTTGTTATTTATAATTTTTCTTAATAAAAATTAAGAAATTTTTTAAAAAAATTGGTATAAAAAAGTCTACAAAATTATGTGTTTTTGTTAAATATATTTCGAATTATATGTTAAATTATGAATAACATATTTAGAAACATAAATTTAACTGAATAAAGTTGTTATTTTTAATTTTTCTTTATAAAAATTAAGACATTTGTAAAAAAATTGTCAAAAAAGTTAACTAAATTATGTTTTTTTGTTAAATATATGTGGAATTATATGTTAAATTATAATTAGCATGTTCAGAAATATAAATTTAGCTGAATAAAGTTGTTATTTTTAATTTGTCTTTATAAAAATTATCAAATTTTTAAAAAATTTTCATAAAATTTCAACTAAATTATGTTTTTTTGTTAAATGTATGTTGAATTATATGTTAAATTATAATTAGCATGTACAGAAATATAAATTTAGCTGAATACAGTTGTTATACTTAATTTTTCTTTATAAAAATTAAGAAATTTTTTAAAAATTTGCATAAAAAAGTCAACTAAACTATTTTTTTGTTAAATATATTTTAAATTATATGTTAAATTATGATTAGAATGTTCAGAAATATAAATTTAGCTGAATAACGTTGTTATTTTTAATTTTTCTTTATAAAAACTAAGAATTTTTTAGAAAAATTGCCAAAAAAGTCTACTAAATTATGTATTTTTGTAAAATATATGTTGAATTATATGTTAAATTATGACTAACATGATTAGAAACATAAATTTGGCTAAATAAAATTGTTATTTTTAATTTTTCTTTATAAAAATTTAAATTATGAATAACATGTTTAGAAATGTAAATTTAGGTGAATAAAGTTGTTATTTTTAATTTTTCTTTATAAAAATTAAGAAAATTTTAAAAAATTGGCATAAAAAAGTCAACTTAATTATGTTTTTTTGTTAAACATATGTTGAATTATATTTTAAATTATGATTAACATGTTAAGAAACATAAATTTCGCTGAATAAAGTTGTTCTTTATAATTTTTCTTTATAAAAATTAAGAAATTTTTAAAAAATAGTCAAAAAAGTAAACTAAATTATGTGTTATTAAATGTATGTTGAATTATATGTTAAATTATGATTAATATGTTTAGAAACATAAATTTAGCTGAATAAAGTTGTTATTTTTAATTTTTCTTTATAAAAATTAAGAAATTAAAAAAAAAAATGCTATAAAAGTCAACTTAATTATGTTTTTTTTTGTTAAACATATGTTGAATTATTTTTTAAATTATGATTCACATGTTAAGAAACATAAATTTCGCTGAATAAAGTTGTTATTTTTAATTTTTCTTTATAAAAATTAAGAATTTTTAAAAAAAAAAACAAAAAAGTCAACTAAATTATGTTTTTTGCTAAATATATGTTGAATCATATGTTAAATTATGATCAACATGTTTGGAAATATAAATTTAGCAGAATAAAGTTGTTATTTTTAATTTTTCTGTATAAAAATTAAGAAATTTTTAAAAAAATTGCCAAAAAAGTCAACTAAATTATGTGTTATTAAATGTATGTTGAATTATATGTTAAATTATGATTAACATGTTTAGAAACATAAATTTAGCTGAATAACGTTGTTATTTTTAATTTTTCTTTATAAAAATTAAGAAATTTTTAGAAAAATTGCCAAAAAAGTCTACTAAATTATGTGTTTTTGTTAAATGTATGTTGAATTATATGTTAAACTATGATTAACATGATTAGAAACATAAATTTCGCTAAATAAATTTGTTATTTTTAATTTTTCTTTATAAAAATTTAAATTATGAATAACATGTTTAGAAATGTAAATTTAGGTGAATAAAGTTATTATTTTTAACTTTTACTTATAAAAATTAAGAAATTTTTAAAAAATTGGCATAAAAAAGTCTACTAAATTATGTTTTTTTGTTAAACATATGTTGAATTATATTTTAAATTATGGTTAGCATGTTAAGAAACATAAATTTCGCTGAATAAAGTTGTTCTTTTTAATTTTTCTTTATAAAAATTAAGAAACTTTTAAAAAAATTGCCAAAAAAGTAAACTAAATTATGGTTTTTGCTAAATATATGTTGAATTATATGTTAAATTATGATTAACATGTTTGGAAATATAAATTTAGCAGAATAAAGTTGTTATTTTTAATTTTTCTTTATAAAAATAAAGAATTTTTTTAAAAATTGATATAAAAAAGTCAACAAAAATATGTTTTTTTTTGTTAAATATATGTTGAATTATATGTTAAATAATAAATAACATATTTAGAAACATAAATTTAGCTGAGTAAAGTTATTATTTCTAATTTTTACTTATAAAAATTAAGAAATTTTTAAAAAATTGGCATAAAAAAGTCAACTTAATTATGTTTTTTTGTTAAACATATGTTGAATTATATCTTAAATTATGATTAAAATGTTTAGAAACATAAATTTAGCTGACTAACGTTGTTATTTTTAATTTTTCTTTATAAATTTTTTAAAAAAATTGCCAAAAAAGTCTACTAAATTATGTTTTTTTGTTAAATGTATGATGAATTATATGTTAAATTATGATAAGAATGTTCAGAAATATAAATCTAGCTCAATAAAGTTGTTATATTTAATTTTTCTTTATAAAAATTAAGAACTTTTTAAAAAAATTGCCAAAAAAGTCAACTAAATTATGTTTTTTGTTAAATGTATGTAGAATTATATGTTAAATTATGATTAATATGTTTAGAAACATAAATTTAGCTGAATAAAATTATTATTTTTAATTTTTCTTTATAAAAATTAAGAAAAGTCAAATAAATTATGCTTTTTTGTTAAATGTATGTGGAATTATATGTTAAATTATGATAAGAATGTTCAGAAATATAAATTTAGCTCAATAAAGTTGTTATATTTAATTTTTCTTTATAAAAATTAAGAACTTTTTAAAAAAATTGCCAAAAAAGTCAACTAAATTATGTTTTTTGCTAAATATATGTTGAATTATATGTTAAATTATGATTAACATGTTTGGAAATATAAATTTAGCAGAATAAAGTTGTTATTTTTAATTTTTCTTTATAAAAATTATCAAATTTTTAAAAAATTGGCATAAAATGTCAACTAAATTATGTTTTTTTGTTAAATGTATGTTGAATTATATGTTAAATTATAATTAGCATGTACAGAAATATAAATTTAGCTGAATAAAGTTGTTATACTTAATTTTTCTTTAAAAAAATTAAGAAATTTTCTAAAAAATTGGCATAAAAAAGTCAACTAAACTATTTTTTTGTTAAATATATTTTAAATTATATGTTAAATTATGATTAGAATGTTCAGAAATATAAATTTAGCTGAATGACGTTGTTATTTTATTACTTTCCCTTTTATGAATTCACACTTCCAGTATATATGTCCGTATATTTATTTATATATATATATATCTCCTCACCTGGCCATAACTCTTAAACGGCTTGACCGATTGAGCTCACATTTGGAAGTTGAGCTCGTGCCGTCAATGGCTTGGTACCATATAAATTTTGGGCCTTTTTGATTAGCGGGAAGGGGGCGCGGAGGGCTGTTTAATTTTTGAATGTACCAAAAAAAACCATGTGGGGTATCAAATGAAAGGTCTTGACGAGTACATCTCATTGGACGGTGGTCAGGGGGGCGCCGTGGGTCATGTCGGGCGCAAATCGGGGCAATGTGGGGCCCCATAATACAAAAAATCATGTGGGGTATCAAATGAAAGGTCTTGAAGAGGACATCTTGTTGAGTATTCCGCGAGGTACTCTGGGTCTTGTGGGACCCATAATGCAAAAAGACATGAGAGGTATCAAATAAAAGTTATTGAAGAATACATCTCGTTGCGCAGTCCGTTGGGCTTCGTAATTCATGTTAGGACCAAAAACCTGTGTCATGTGGCGGCCCATCATAAAAAAATCATGTGGGGCATCAAATAAAAGGTCTTGAAGAGTAGTCCGAGCAGTACCCTGGGTCATGTGGAGCCAATTATACAAAAAAACATGTGGGGCACCGGGGGCCATGGAAGGCCCAAAACATCGGCCACATGTGGAATTCCAAATCGTGGGCCATAAGGAGCTCAAACAAATCATTCCCAAGTTGTCAAAGTATTTAAATATTTTTAGTCGGTCAAATTAATATATATTTGACCGACTAAAAAGTGTAAAATAAAAAATATTAATAAAAAAAAGTTTTTTAAAAATACTTTCCCTTAAAGAAATATTCAACTAAAAAGTAATAAACAAGCAAATAATACCACATCAATGTACTTTCCCGTTGAGTTTTAGCCACTGTCAGCAATAGTAAGGGAAAGTAGACCTTATCAGAATTAATGCCATTTATAAGGAGGTCTGCTTACCCTTACTATTGCTGACAGTGGCTAAAACTCAACCGGAAAGTACATTGATGTGGTATTATTTGCTTGTTTATTACTTTTTAGTTGAATATTTCTTTAAGGGAAAGTATTTTTAAAAAACTTTTTTTTATTAATATTTTAATTTTTCTTTATAAAAATTAAGAAATTTTTAAAAAAGTTGCCAAAAAAGTCAACTAAATTATGTTTTTTGCTAAATATATGTTGAACTATATGTTAAATTATGATTAACATGATTAGAAACATAAATTTGGCTAAATAAAATTGTTATTTTTAATTTTTCTTTATAAAAATTCAAATTATTGTAGTAAAATTACCTTTTACTATTATGTTCTTTTCAATTAAAACACTATTTTTAATATTTTAATAAACTTTTATTTATTATTTTTATTTACTATTATTTATTTATTTAATGTTAACTTATTTCTTTTAATGTTTAAATTATAATTTAAATTATGTTCATTTTATTTTTAACTTTCAATTTCAATTTTAATTCTTATGTAATTTAAACTTATTATATAAAACTTTATTAAATTTACTTTTTTTTTAATAAAAATTCTAACTATTAATTTTAACAACTTTTACTGAATATTATTATTAATTACTTAGTGTCTTCTTGACACTTCCAAAAAATTAATTAATTTAATTGGTGTCTGTTCGACACCTCCAAGTAAACTTAATCTTTTTAGTTGGTGTCTTCTTGACACCCAAATTAAACTTAACTTTTACTACCAAAAAACAGCTATTTTATTTGGTTGAAGAGCTTTTTGGTTTTCCAAAATATCGCATGCCAATCAACTCTTCAAAATTTTGTTCTAATTTAATATTTAATTATTTTGCAAAATTTAATTAATAATTTTATATTATTTCAAAATAATTTAGTTAGCTGTTTTTTGGGTTGTGAATTGAAGTACTGGGTGCTTCAATTCACAACACCTTCTCTCTTTAGAAAAAATATAGGGATCGAAGTTTTTACTTCGAACACTATATTTTTAAAAATAATATTATTTTGAATTTTTCCATTATACTTACATTATGATTGATAATCTTTTTTTTTATTAAAGTTTTTTTTTTTTTTTTTTTTTTTAAATTGTTTATTACTTAAAAATAATATCATAGATTTTTACTTAATTCTACAAATAATTTTATTTAGATATTTTTTTTTTTATATGTACATATATATATGCATATATTTTTTTGTAATGATAAATAATTAATTTACTATCATTTGTATAGTATTAATAAATTTTCTGTTAATTTAAAATAATATGAAATTTTTGATTTTAATCTTTATTTATTTGTTTCTAAAAAAATTTTTATTTTATTATATTAAAAAATCAAATTCCTTTTTTTTTTTTGTTTTAATTTGCAATATTCATTTTTGTATATTTTTAAAATCAAATTCCTTTTTTTTTTTAAATATTTTAATTTAATTTTTATTTTGTATATACATTTTTTTATCAGGTTTTTGAATATTTTGTAATTCTATTATTTAGGGAAATTGAAATTAAGATTTTTATTTAAATTATTGGACATAGTTAATTTTAGTGGGAAATTAATAGGTAAATTTTAAAATATATTTGTAAATAAAAACTAGTGAGTTTAATATACTAAAAATTTATTAAAAAAATCGTTTTTTTTTAAATGAATTTTGTGTAGGGATCCCTCCCCTTTTTTTGTGGAACTCTATATATATATATTTTTTAAAAAATACTTAGTTTAGGGGTCATAAAATTTTTTTTTAAATATGCTATAGTAATTTTTGTTAAATAATAGGTTAATTTTTTATTAGAGATACTTAATACTAATTATTATATTGAATTTATGAAGTCCATTTTTTAAGTCTATTATTATGGACTATTTTGGGTCTCCTACCCATTTTGATAGTGGAATTTACTTTGTCCCCTTTTATTACTTCATAAGGACCCAACCAAGGGACGCTTAATTTGTGCAGATTGGTTGGATTCATTATTAGTACTTGATCACCTACATTGAATTTTTCATCTTTTTTAGTCTTATCATAATAACCCTTGGCTTTTAGTTTGCCTTTACTTAAATTTTCCCTTACAGTTTGATGAATTTTTTGCATTCTATGCTTTAACGTTAAACAATAATCGTCGAAATTATATAATGGTTCCGGGGTCTTTTGTAAATTGCTAGGAAGTGGTTCACTAAATCCATATAGAGCGTATAGTGGTGAAAATTTGCTTCCGCTATGTGGTGTATGGTTATGCGCAAATACTGCTTCTGCTATCCAAGTGTCCCAGGTTTGTATATGTTCATTCACAAATATTTTCAAATATTCGACCAATGGCCCATGCCGCCTTTCCAACGAACCATTTGTTTGCGGATGGTATGCAGTAGTTTGTAATTTCTTAATGTGTAGTAATTTACATAGTTGTTGGAGCAATTTACCTGTAAAATTTGCACCTTGATCCGTTAATAATTCCTTGGGTATTATTGAGTATTTTAATATAATATTTCTATAAAAAGCTTCCGCTACCGTCGTTGCTTCTCCGTTTGGAATTGGTATTGCATCAAAAAATTTCGTTAAGTCGTCCTGAAATGTAAGTATATATTTGTTTCCATTTGTGGTCATTGGAAAAGGACCCACGATATCTAAATATACTCTTTTAAAGGGTTTTTCTGCTATAGGTGTTATTACTAACGGCATTTTGGTTACTTTACCTCTTTTGATTTTTTGGCATTTAGGACATTTCTTAATATATTCATAAATGTCCGACAGCATTTTTTTCCAGTAATAATATTGTCTAATTCTTCTGTATGTTTTGGTTATTCCCGCGTGCCCTCCTAATGCCGAATCGTGGTATTCCTTTAATATCGTTCTAATTTCCTCTTTATCCTTCAGAATTATTTTGTTTGATATCTCTGGTACTACATCCTCCTCCTTATCCTTTTTTTGTTCTGTAGATACTGACTTATTTAATTTAGTTATTTCCTTCCTTTTCATTTCGACTTTATGGTCCTTTTTTATTACTTCGTCTCCGATTTCGTTTTTCCTTGCACTAGCTCGAGTAATAGCGAAAGTATTTTTTGTAGTTTTGTTGTTACCGATTTCCCCTTCATCTTCTGGAATTCGACTTAGTGCATCAGCGTTAGTGTTTAACTTACCTGGCTTATATAAAATTTTGAAATTATATTCCGCTAAACGTGTTTTCCATCTATTAATTTTTCCTTCGGGGTCTTTTTTACGATATTATGATCCGTAAAAACTGTAAATTCCTGTCCTAGTAAGTAGCATCTAAAATTTTTCACTGCCCAATAAACTCCTAACATTTCCTTGTCGATAGTAGCGTAATTACGTTCCGCTTTGTTCAGTACCCTGCTAGCATATGCTATAGGCAGGTCTTTACCTACTTCGCCTTGCGATAATACCGCTCCCAAAGCATGATTGCTAGCGTCAGTAGTTAACAAAAATGGTTTAGTAAAGTCCGGATATTTCAGAATAGGTGGTGACGTCAATAATATTTTTATTTCTTCGAATGCTTTTTGATGTATGTCTGTCCATTGAAACTTTTTATTTTTTGTTGCCATTTGATATAGGGGTTCTCCTTTTTCTGCTAATAATGGCATACTTGCACGATAATAATTTACCAATCCCAAGAAGGATTGCAGCTCTTTAGTGGTTTTTGGAATGGGGTGAGTTGCCACACATTCCGTTTTTTCAGGATTTGGTAATATGCCTTCTGTTGTAATCCTATAACCTAAATAAACGACTTCTTTTTTTAAAAATCTGCATTTTTCAGGCTGAAGTTTCAAATTATTTTCCCTTAGTCTATTAAAAACAGCTCGAAGTTTTTCGTCGTGATCCCGTAGTGTTCTTCCATATATTAAAATATCGTCTAAATAGACGAAACATTTGAATCCTTGTAATCCAGTTAGTATATGATTCATTAAGCGCTGAAAGGTAGCGGGTGCCCCTGAGAGACCAAACGGCATCCTTTTAAACTCGTAATGTCCGAAAATTGTGCTAAACGCCGTTTTTTCTCTATCCTCAGGATCAACTGCCACCTGGTGGTAGCCACTTGCTAAATCCAACGTTGAGAAATATAGCGATCCCCCTAGTTGATCTATTATGTCCGCTATCCTTGGTAGGGGAAACGCGTCTCCCAATGTCACTTCGTTGATTTTTCTGAAATCTACTACCACCCTGTATCTTTTCTCTCCTTCAGGTCCAGCCTTTTTTGGCACTACTAATAGAGGGGAGTTCCAAGGGCTTCTGCTTGGTTGTATAATATCCTCCTCCAGTAAATTTTTTATTTCTTCATTAATTACTTTTTTATGACATTTTGCTAGCCGATATTGTCTACTATTGATGGGAACTTGTCCCGGGGTGGTCCGTATTTTATGTGTAATAACGTCTGTATGCGTTAACCTGTCGCCGGGCAAGTGAAATATGTCATTACATTCTTCACAAATTTTGTCGATTGTGTCCTGTTCCTCTAAGGTTAGCGTAGAATTCTTTTTCAGCAAATTTTTTAATAAATCTATTCTTTCGTTTTCTAAATTATTTCCTACTTCCTCCTCATGATAACCATTGAATGAGTGTTCCTCCTCGAATAACCTATAAACATCCGCAATTGGTGCGCATTTACGTTTCCCACGTGGTTTTTTAACTTTTTCTTTGACTTTTGGTGCGGTTTGGGGGTCATTTTTTAGGGGTTTTATTTTAAAATTTTGAATAGGGGTCAATTTTAAATTTACGTTTTCGATTACTACATTTACCGTGTTTACGTTAACTACACAAACAGTTACAGTATTATTTTTACCTTTTACCAAACAATTTCCTAAAAACACGCCTGGTTTTATTTGTTGAGCTTCACAAAAGAATTCTCCCTCTTCCGTTGTAGGGAGACTGATTGCCTTTTCCATGCGTGCTGGTACTATAATTTTCGATGATTTTATTATTTCATTAATTTCCATTTTTTTCACATTTAACATTATTAGATTCAAATTTATATTTTTCTGTTGGTACTTCTTCAATTTTATCCTCCATTGCAATATCAATATTATCCGTTTTAATTTCTTCTTCTATAACACTTTTATTTAAATCAATTACTTCTTTTTTTATAAAAAATTCTTCATTAATATTTTCATCATTTACCATTTTCTCTCCTTTTACGTCATAATTATCTTCATCATTTACTATTTTATCTCCTTCTATGTCATTATTATTATTTTTCTCCTTATTATCTTCATCATTGACTTCAATAACTTCTGCATTAACTACAATAATATCCTTCTCTCCTAATTTCTCCTCCTTTAATTCACTACTATTTTCATTTAATAACTCCTTAGTTTCTACTATAACTTCTTTATTCTCTTTTACTTCCATAACTTCATTATTTACCTTAAAACTCTCCTGTACTTTTTCATAAATTTCTCGTAATTGCTGTATCTTCACCGCGTTTAATTTATTTGAATCTTTAATACAATGCATATTTATTTTTTCATTTTGTTTTTATGAAAATGGAATATAAAATTCCGAATTATTTGTTTTTGTTTTTGGAAATTGTAATTGTTTTTCGGGTCCTAAAATATTACAATTAGGGGACAAAAAATTGTTCCCTAAAATACCATCAACTGGTAACTTAATATCATTATCTGTAACCTGGAAATCGCATTTAAAATTTTGCCCTAATAAAAATTTACCCTCACAGGAACCTAAAGTGGAGCTCACATTGTTTATTGAACTTATTTGTACCTTATTATCTGTACATATTGGTGTTCCTTTTTTCAATGTTGAATTTTTTATTAAACTAACCTGAGCTCCTGTGTCTACTAATAACTTTACTTTGTCTGTTTTGGCTATATCTAAAGCCAATTGAACTATAGGCTCCTGTAAGGTGGTTGTTGTGCCCTGAGCTGGGCTTTTTTAGTTCACTCCACTCTCGTTTCCCGAGACTAACGCCATTCTAGATTCATAAGATTGACGTGCTTCGCAATTTAATATTTTATGGCCTTCCCTTGCACACCATTCACAAGTGGTTTCCGTGTTGGTTACTGTTAAAACTCTTTGTGGGCTTGCTCCGTTATTCCCTGCACGTGGTTTTAAACAATTAGCGGATTCGTGTCCGTAAATTCCGCAATTGGTACAATGTTTTACTTCCTTATTTAAATGAAATTGCATTGTACAATCTCTACTTATGTGGCCTTGTTTACCACATTTGAAACATTTTATAAGAGGATTTGAATTAGGTCCCCTGTTAGCAATATTTGTATTCCTAATATTATTATGATTATTATTATTACTATTATAATTAGATTGGTAGTTATTTCCGTTAAACATACTACCATTATTATTGTTCAATCTATTAGGGGTCTTATTATATTTATTGAACGGGGTCTTATTGTTATTAAAATTATTATTATTATTATTTGAAAATTGCTTATAATTATTACTAAAATTGTTGTTGTTGTTGTTGTTATTTAGATTTCTACTCCCAGCGTTAAAATTATTGCGCACGTTATTATTATGCTGTTGGTTGTTCCTAAAATTATTATTATTGTTAAAACTTCTCTGATTATTCCCATTACCAAATTTGTTGTTGTTGGGTTGTTCCGTTTGTAGCCCATTTTCGTTTAATTTTTTCATCAATGTCGTAATTAATGTCAGCATTTGATCCCCTACGACTGCTTGATTGTTGCTTGATGTATTAGAACTTCCTATGCCGCCTAAATTTCGAGTTTCGTTCAGATATTGTCGAGCTGCTCCTATAGAGACTCGTAAATTTTCCGGATTTTTAAATAATAGATATTGTTTTAACTCTGCTGATCGCAGTCCTCCCAAAAACACTCTCTTTGCTGTGATCTCCATCTCGTTTATCAATGCTCGTCCCTCGTTGTTATATCTCTCATTTACCCTGTTCCGATACGCGGCCAATTTTTCGGATATTCGTTCTCCAAAAAGTTCTACAGTTTCCGTTTCATATTGGTACATTCCCATAATTTCCGAGGCTAAAGTAGCCATATCTTTACTTTCTATGAAACGGTTTGTTAAAATATCCTTGTATTGTGTAAAATTTTCGACGTTGGCATATCTAAAGAGAGCGTTGGCCGCACCTGTTAATTTACTGGTAATTAAAATCCGTAAAAGTATGCCTTTTTGCTCATCCCTCGTTAATTCGTATGATTGTTGAGCCAACTCCAGAAAATTGTTTAGTTCGTTTTCAATGTCCAACCCTACGCCTGAAAATGTTGGAACGTGTACCAAAAATGTCTTAATAATTTTTTCAACCGGTAAGAGCGTTGGTTCCAAATGGTAAGAGTTGTCATTAGTGAAATTTTCCGCGTTGTACTCATGTTGTACGGGTAACTGACGTGGTGGTGGAGGCGGAATAGGGGTCGAATTTAACCCTGATGGTCCTGGCCTATTCATCGTTCTGTTACTAAAGAAATGGGGGTCATTTATTGGATTCATTTTGTTGGATTTTTTAATATTTAAACTTCTTTTTTCCGTTTTAGTAATAATCACTTTATTTTTCCTTGCTTTTTTAGGTCTTCTTATTGGACCAATTCTATTATATTTTACCCCGGATCTTAATGTTCTAAAGCTTTTTCTGTTTTCCGACACTCTATCTTCCTGCACTTGGTGTAAAAAATCAGAAAAATTGTTTTTATTTAAAACTTCTAAATTTGGTTCTTCTTCTATATTTTCGATGTTTGTTTTAGTTTTTTCGTCCGAATCTTCAAATTCTGGACTTGAATTTAGAAATGAAAAAGTAGAAATTCGTTTCGAAAATTTTAAAATAGATTGCGCTAAAGTTGGGGTTTTGGATTTTTGCGACATTAGTTTCCTTATTAATTACAACAACAACAATGTAAATACGCCTTTTTTTATATTATGATTTAGGGGTCATATTTTTATTAAATTTCAGTAAAATGTGAAGAAAAAATGTTGTATACTTATTTTTTAGGGGTCGAAAAAAAAAAAAATTTTAAGCTCGAAAAATTGTGTTTGTAAAAATTATTTTTAATTTAAAATTTTATCTTATTTAATGAAAATCATTCCAATTTAATTATTTAAAATAAAATACTCATTTTTATTTATTTTATTTTTAATCCTGAATATATGCAATAAAAAAAATTTTTTTTCGACATAAAAAAATATAAATTCCCTAACTCTTAAAATTATGCAATAAAATTTTTATTCAAAAAAATTGTTAATAAATTTTCATAATATGAATGCTTTTACAAAAAAAACGCGCTTTTCTAATGAAACTTACGTACGTCATTTAAAATATTAATATTAATATCAATTAAGTTGACAACAATATTTTATATAAAAATGATCAAACGTATTTTGAAAATATATATATATATCCCTTTATATATATGTATATATAATTTTCGTCATTACGAACAAACAAAAAAAAATTAATGAAATTTTGATATAAAATGTAAATTTATTATAATTATATTTTAGGGGTCGAAAAAAAGACAGAAATCCAATTCAATATAGTTATAAAATTTTATTAATATATATTTTTTTTTAAATTTTATTATAAAAACCAATCCAAATTAAGACGATGAATATATATAATTTTTTTTAAAAATTTTATTATTATAGGTACTTCTAAAAGTTCACTTTTTTTTTAAAAAAATACTCAAAAATGTTTTATTTATCTCCTAAAGGTATGCAATGATTATAAAATATTTTTGTTAAGTAAGTTTGATTAAAAAAAATGTTTTGATTGACTTTGTTTTGCAATGATAAATTGAAATTGCGGGTAATTACCTTTAAAAAAATTTATTATAAATTTTTAAAAACAAAAAATTACGAAATTATTTATTTTCAATAAAGAAAATTTGCTAATTTTAATTATAAGTATGTATGTATATATATTATTTTGTCATAAGAGGACAAAAAAAATTTTTTAAAGTTATATAGGGTGAAAAGAAAAATATTGGGTAACAAAGAAAATTTGTATCCCAATTTTTTATTATTACATAGAAAAAACTTTATACCAGGTTACTTGATTTTATAAAGCCCTGAGTTAACTTAATACAAACTGTACATTTGTATTGTCTTTACACAGTTTTAGTAAAATCAACGAACCCTAGTATTTTTGTAATTAAATTCAACACATAATGCCTTTCATTGTTTTTATTACCTTATATATTTTTATACACTACCAAGTATAAAATTTCAATGCTAATAAAAATTCAGGCAACAGAAAAAAAACTTTATATAATTGCTGAAAACGCACAATTATTATAATGCAACGAAAAAAGAAATATGTATATACATATGTATATATGGTCGACTTATAGTAAAAAAAACTTATATAATTGCACCATATGTATTAAGGTGTGCTTTGTTGATATGCATTTATTTATAATATTTATTATATTTGTAAAAAAATTAGGGTAACTATTGGCAAAGGTTAGGAAATTTGTTTAACAAAAAAAATTATATACAATTTATATATATCCATAAAACTTTGTTTACAAGTTTTGTTGGATTTTACAACAAAATATGATCCTTTTTTTTATATTTATGTGCCGTATATTGGAATTTGATTTTTTGTATAACTTTTTTGAACAAAATTTGGAAAAAAAAAAAAATAATTTTATAATTATTTAACATCTAATTTGATACATTTTGAATTAGATTTTTTTTATTTATTTTTTTTTGATAATTAATTAAACAATCTATTTGAATTTTAGAATTTTAAATTGAAAAATTTTTTTTATGATTTATTTAAACAAAATTCCATTTTTTTTATTATTAAATATAATAATTTTCCTTAATGTTATTTTAGATTTTGACTTACATAATAAATTTGTTGATCTGCTTCTTATGTTGACTTTTTTTTTTGGTTGTTATTGCCTTTTTGTTGATATACTGCTTTCTTACGTTGATTTTTTTTTGTTATTGTTTTTTTTCCACTGCCTTATTTGTTGATCTGCTACTGTTATTTGTACTTCGTTGTTCTGCTATTTTTTTTTCACTTTTTGTTAAAATTTATTTTTTTTTTTTGTAATTTTCGTAAAATTTGTAAAAATTTTTTTATAATTTTTTATTTAAATTTCGAACCGTTTTACCGCACACAAGTTTTTTTTTGGATAGGAAACGTAGTTCCTATCCTGTCCGCAGCGCCAATGTTATAAAAGTTACCTTTTACTATTATGTTCTTTTCAATTAAAACACTATTTTTAATATTTTAATAAACTTTTATTTATTACTATTATTTATTTATTTAATGTTAACTTATTTCTTTTAATGTTTAAATTATAATTTAAATTATGTTCATTTTATTTTTAACTTTCAATTTCAATTTTAATTCTTATGTAATTTAAACTTATTATATAAAACTTTATTAAATTTACTTTTTTTTTAATAAAAATTCTAACTATTAATTTTAACAACTTTTACTGAATATTATTATTAATTACTTAGTGTCTTCTTGACACTTCCAAAAAATTAATTAATTTAATTGGTGTCTGTTCGACACCTCCAAGTAAACTTAATCTTTTTAGTTGGTGTCTTCTTGACACCCAAATTAAACTTAACTTTTACTACCAAAAAACAGCTATTTTATTTGGTTGAAGAGCTTTTTGGTTTTCCAAAATATCGCATGCGATATTTTGGTTAGCCAATCAACTCTTCAAAATTTTGTTCGAATTTAATATTTAATTATTTTGCAAAATTTAATTAATAATTTTATATTATTTCAAAATAATTTAGTTAGCTGTTTTTTGGGTTGTGAATTGAAGTACTGGGTGCTTCAATTCACAACATTATGAATAAAATGTTTAGAAATGTAAATTTAGGTGAATAAAGTTATTATTTTTAATTTTTACTTATAAAAATTAAGAAATTTTTAAAAAATTGGCATAAAAAAGTCAACTTAATTATGTTTTTTTGTTAAACATATGTTGAATTATATTTTAAATTATGATTAACATGTTAAGAAACATAAATTTCGCTGAATAAAGTTGTTCTTTTTAATTTTTCTTTATAAAAATTAAGAAATTTTTAAAAAAATTGCCAAAAAAGTCAACTAAATTATGTGTTATTAAATGTATGTTGAATTATATGTTAAATTATGATTAACATGTTTAGAAATATAAATTTAGCTGAATAAAGTTGTTATTTTTAATTTTGCTTTATAAAAATTAAGAAATTAAAAAAAAAATGCTATAAAAGTCAACTTAATTATGTTTTTTTGTTAAACATATGTTGAATTATATTTTAAATTATGATTAACATGTTAAGAAACATCAATTTCGCTGAATAAAGTTGTTCTTTTTAATTTTTCTTTATAAAAGTTAAGAAATTTTTAAAAAATTGGCATAAAAAAGTCAACTTAATTATGTTTTTTTGTTAAACATATGTTGAATTATATTTTAAATAATGATTAACATGTTAAGAAACATAAATTTCGCTGAATAAAGTTGTTATTTTCAATTTTTCTTTACAAAAATTAAGAATTTTTTAAAAAAATTGCAAAAAAAGTCAACTAAATTATGTTTTTTGCTAAATATATGTTGAATCATATGTTAAATTATGATTAACATGTTAAGAAACATAAATTTCGCTGAATAAAGTTGTTCTTTTTAATTTTTCTTTATAAAAGTTAAGAAATTTTTAAAAAAATTGCCAAAAAAGTCAACTAAATTATGTTTTTTGCTAAATATATGTTGAATTATATGTTAATTTATGATTAACATATTTAGAAACATAAATTTAGCTGAATAAAGTTGTTATTTTTAATTTTTCTTTATAAAAATTAAGAATTTTTTAAAAAATTGGTATAAAAAAGTCAACAAAATTATGTTTTTTTTTTGTTAAATATATGTTGAATTATATGTTAAATAATAAATAACATATTTAGAAACATAAATTTAGCTGAATAAAGTTATTATTTTTAATTTTTACTTATAAAAATTAAGAAATTTTTAAAAAATTGGCATAAAAAAGTCAACTTAATTATGTTTTTTTGTTAAACATATGTTGAATTATATTTTAAATTATGATTAACATGTTAAGAAACATAAATTTCGCTGAATAAAGTTGTTCTTTTTAATTTTTCTTTATAAAAATTAAGAAATTTTTAAAAAAATTGCCAAAAAAGTCAACTATATTATGTGTTATTAAATGTATGTTGAATTATATATTAAATTATGATTAACATGTTTAGAAACATAAATTTAGCTGAATAAAGTTGTTATTTTTAATTTTGCTTTATAAAAATTAAGAAATTAAAAAAAAATTGCTATAAAAGTCAACTTAATTATGTTTTTTTTTTGTTAAACATATGTTGAATTATTTTTTAAATTATGATTCACATGTTAAGAAACATAAATTTCGCTGAATAAAGTTGTTATTTTCAATTTTTCTTTATAAAAATTAAGAATTTTTTAAAAAAATTGCAAAAAAAGTCAACTAAATTATGTTTTTTGCTAAATATATGTTGAATCATATGTTAAATTATGATTAACATGTTTGGAAATATAAATTTAGCAGAATAAAGTTGTTATTTTTAATTTTTCTGTATAAAAATTAAGAAATTTTTAAAAAATTGGTATAAAAAAGTCAACTAAATTATGTTTTTTTTTGTTAAATATATGTTGAATTATATGTTAATTTATGATTAACATATTTAGAAACATAAATTTAGCTGAATAAAGTTGTTATTTTTAATTTTTCTGTATAAAAATTAAGAAATTTTTAAAAAATTGGTATAAAAAAGTCAACAAAATTATGTCTTTTTTTTGTTAAATATATGTTGAATTATATGTTAAATAATAAATAACATATTTAGAAACATAAATTTAGCTGAATAAAGTTATTATTTTTAATTTTTACTTATAAAAATTAAGAAATTTTTAAAAAATTGGCATAAAAAAGTCAACTTAATTATGTTTTTTTGTTAAACATATGTTGAATTATATCTTAAATTATGATTAAAATGTTTAGAAACATAAATTTAGTTGACTAACGTTGTTATTTTTAATTTTTCTTTATTAAATTTTTAAAAAAATTGCCAAAAAAGTCTACTAAATTATGTTTTTTTGTTAAATGTATGATGAATTATATGTTAAATTATGATAAGCATGTTCAGAAATATAAATTTAGCTGAATAAAGTTGTTATATTTAATTTTTCTTTATAAAAATTAAGAACTTTTTAAAAAAATTGCCAAAAAAGTCATTTAAATTATGTTTTTTGTTAAATGTATGTAGAATTATATGTTAAATTATAATAAGCATGTACAGAAATATAAATTTAGCTGAATAAAGTTGTTATACTTAATTTTTCTTTATAAAAATTAAGAAAAGTCAAATAAATTATGCTTTTTTGTTAAATGTATGTGGAATTATATGATGTTAAATTACGATTAGCATGTTCAGAAATATAAATTTAGCTGTATAAAGTTGTTATTTATAATTTTTCTTTCTAAAAATTAAGAAATTTTTAAAAAAATTTGCATAAAAAAGTCAACCAAATTATGTGTTTTTGTTAAATATATGTCGAATTATATGTTAGATTATGAATAACATATTTAGAAACATATATTTAACTGAATAAAGTTGTTATTTTTAATTTTTCTTTATAAAAATTAAGACATTTGTAACAAAATTGTCAAAAAAGTCAACTAAATTATGTTTTTTTGTTAAATATATGTGGAATTATATGTTAAATTATGATTAGCATGTTCAGAAATATAAATTTAGCTGAATAAAGTTGTTATTTTTAATTTGTCTTTATAAAAATTATCAAATTTTTAAAAAATTGGCATAAAATGTCAACTAAATTATGTTTTTTTGTTAAATGTATGTTGAATTATATGTTAAATTATAATTAGCATGTACAGAAATATAAATTTAGCTGAATAACGTTGTTATTTTTAATTTTTCTTTATAAAAATTAAGAATTTTTTAGAAAAATTGCCAAAAAAGTCTACTAAATTATGTGTTTTTGTTAAATGTATGTTGAATTATATGTTAAATTATGTTAAGAAACATAAATTTAGCTGAATAAAGTTGTTATTTTTAATTTTTCTTTATAAAAATTAAGAAATTAAAAAAAAAAATGCTATAAAAGTCAACTTAATTATGTTTTTTTTGTTAAACATATGTTGAATTATTTTTGAAATTATGACTCACATGTTAAGAAACATAAATTTCGCTGATTAAAGTTGTTATTTTTAATTTTTCTTTATAAAAATTAAGAATTTTTTAAAAAAATTGGTATAAAAAAAACAACTAAATTATGTTTTTTACTAAATATATGTTGAATCATATGTTAAATTACGATTCGCATGTTCAGAATTATAAATTTAGCTGTATAAAGTTGTTATTTCTAATTTTTCTTTATAAAAATTAAGAAATTTTTAAAAAAATTGGTATAAAAAAGTCAACAAAATTATGTGTTTTTGTTAAATATATGTCGAATTATATGTTAAATTATGAATAACATATTTAGAAACATAAATTTAACTGAATAAAGTTGTTATTTTTAATTTTTCTTTATAAAAATTAAGACATTTGTAAAAAAATTGTCAAAAAAGTTAACTAAATTATGTTTTTTTGTTAAATATATGTGGAATTATATGTTAAATTATAATTAGCATGTTCAGAAATATAAATTTAGCTGAATAAAGTTGTTATTTTTAATTTGTCTTTATAAAAATTATCAAATTTTTAAAAAATTTTCATAAAATGTCAACTAAATTATGTTTTTTTGTTAAATGTATGTTGAATTATATGTTAAATTATAATTAGCATGTACAGAAATATAAATTTAGCTGAATAAAGTTGTTATACTTAATTTTTCTTTATAAAAATTAAGAAATTTTTTAAAAATTTGCATAAAAAAGTCAACTAAACTACTTTTTGTTAAATATATTTTAAATTATATGTTAAATTATGATTAGAATGTTCAGAAATTAAATTTAGCTGAATAACGTTGTTATTTTATTACTTTCCCTTTTATGAATTCACACTTCCAGTATATATGGCCGTATATTTATTTATATATATATATCTCCTCACCTGGCCATAACTCTTAAACGACTTGACCGATTGAGCTCAAATTTGGAAGTTGAGCTCGTGCCGTCAATGGCCGGGTACCATATAAATTTAGGGCCTTTTTGATTAGTGGGAAGGGGGCGCGGAGGGCTGTTTAATTTTTGAATGTACCAAAAAAACCATGTGGGGTATCAAATGAAAGGTCTTGACGAGTACATCTCATTGGACGGTGGTCAGGGGGCGCCGTGGGTCATGTCGGGCGCAAATCGGGGCAATGTGGGGCCCCATAATACAAAAAATCATGTGGGGTATCAAATGAAAGGTCTTGACGAGTACATCTCATTGAGCGGTAGTCCGGGGGGCGCCGTGGATCATGTCGGGTCCAAAACGGGGGCAATGTTGGGCTCCATAATACAAAAAATCATGTGGGGTATCAAATGAAAGGTCTTGACGAGTACATCTCATTGAACTGTAGTCCGGGCGGCGCCGTGGGTCATGTCATGCCTAAAAAACGGGGGCAATGTTGGGCTCCATTATACAAAAAATCATGTGGGGTATCAAATGAAAGGTCTTCAAAATTACATCTCTATGGGGTAGTCGGGGGGCGACGAGGGTCATGCCGGGGCCCAAAACGGGGGCCATGTTGGACCCCATATTACAAAAAATCGTGAGGGGTATCAAATGTAAGGTTTTGAAGTGTACTTCTCAATGGGGTGTATTTGGTGGTGCGCCGTGTGTCATGTAGGGGCTAAAATGGGGGCAATGTGGGGCTCCATCATACAAAAATCATGTGGGGTATCAAATGAAAGGTTTTGAAGTGTACATCTCAATGGGGAGTATTTCGAGCGGCGCCACGAGTCATGTAGGGGCCAAAACGGGGGCAATGTTGCGACCTATTATACAAATATCATGTGGGGTATCAAATGAAAGGTCTCCAACAGTACTTCTAAATGGGCAGTAATCCGGAGGACGCCTTGAGTAATCTCGGGCCCAAAACGGGGTAATGTAGGGCCGCATCATACAAAAAATCATGTAGGGTATCAAATGAAAGGTCTTGATGAGGACATCTTGTTGAGTACTTCGCGAGGTACTCTGGGTCTTGTGGGACCCATAATGCAAAAAGACATGAGAGGTATCAAATAAAAGTTATTGAAGAATACATCTCGTTGCGCAGTCCGTTGGGCTTCGTAATTCATGTTAGGGCCCAAAACCTGTGTCATGTGGCGGCCCATCATAAAAAAATCATGTGGGCATCAAATAAAAGGTCTTGAAGAGTAGTCCGAGCAGTACCCTGGGTCATGTGGAGCCAATTATACAAAAAAACATGTGGGGCACCGGGGGCCATGGAAGGCCCAAAACATCGGCCACATGTGGAATTCCAAATCGTGGGCCATGAGGAGCTCAAACAAATCATTCCCAAGTTGTCAAAGTATTAAAATATTTTTAGTCGGTCAAATTAATATATATTTGACCGACTAAAAAGTGTAAAATAAAAAATATTAATAAAAAAAAGTTTTTTAAAAATACTTTCCCTTAAAGAAATATTCAACTAAAAAGTAATAAACAAGCAAATAATACCACATCAATGTACTTTCCCGTTGAGTTTTAGCCACTGTCAGCAATAGTAAGGGAAAGTAGACCTTATCAGAATTATTGCCATTTATAAGGAGGTCTGCTTACCCTTACTATTGCTGACAGTGGCTAAAACTCAACGGGAAAGTACATTGATGTGGTATTCTTTGCTTGTTTATTACTTTTTAGTTGAATATTTCTTTAAGGGAAAGTATTTTTAAAAAACTTTTTTTTATTAATATTTTAATTTTTCTTTATAAAAATTAAGAATTTTTTAGAAAAATTGCCAAAAAAGTCTACTAAATTATGCGTTTTTGTTAAATGTATGATGAATTATATGTTAAATTATGATTAACATGATTAGAAACATAAATTTGGCTAAATAAAATTGTTATTTTTAATTTTTCTTTATAAAAATTTAAATTATTAATAAAATGTTTAGAAATGTAAATTTAGGTGAATAAAGTTATTATTTTTAATTTTTACTTATAAAAATTAAGAAATTTTTAAAAAATTGGCATAAAAAAGTCAACTTAATTATGTTTTTTTGTTAAACATATGTTGAATTATATTTTAAATTATGATTAACATGTTAAGAAACATAAATTTCCCTGAATAAAGTTGTTCTTTTTAATTTTTCTTTATAAAAATTATCAAATTTTTAAAAAATTTTCATAAAATGTCAACTAAATTATGTTTTTTTGTTAAATGTATGTTGAATTATATGTTAAATTATAATTAGCATGTACAGAAATATAAATTTAGCTGAATAAAGTTGTTATACTTAATTTTTCTTTATAAAAATTAAGAAATTTTTTAAAAATTTGCATAAAAAAGTCAACTAAACTATTTTTTTGTTAAATATATTTTAAATTATATGTTAAATTATGATTAGAATGTTCAGAAATTAAATTTAGCTGAATAACGTTGTTATTTTATTACTTTCCCTTTTATGAATTCACACTTCCAGTATATATGTCCGTATATTTATTTATATATATATATCTCCTCACCTGGCCATAACTCTTAAACGACTTGACCGATTGAGCTCAAATTTGGAAGTTGAGCTCGTGCCGTCAATGGCTGGGTACCATATAAATTTAGGGCCTTTTTGATTAGTGGGAAGGGGGCGCGGAGGGCTGTTTAATTTTTGAATGTACCAAAAAAACCATGTGGGGTATCAAATGAAAGGTCTTGACGAGTACATCTCATTGGACGGTGGTCAGGGGGCGCCGTGGGTCATGTCGGGCGCAAATCGGGGCAATGTGGGGCCCCATAATACAAAAAATCATGTGGGGTATCAAATGAAAGGTCTTGACGAGTACATCTCATTGAGCGGTAGTCCGGGGGGCGCCGTGGATCATGTCGGGTCCAAAACGGGGGCAATGTTGGGCTCCATAATACAAAAAATCATGTGGGGTATCAAATGAAAGGTCTTGACGAGTACATCTCATTGAACTGTAGTCCGGGCGGCGCCGTGGGTCATGTCATGCCTAAAAAACGGGGGCAATGTTGGGCTCCATTATACAAAAAATCATGTGGGGTATCAAATGAAAGGTCTTCAAAATTACATCTCTATGGGGTAGTCGGGGGGCGACGAGGGTCATGCCGGGGCCCAAAACGGGGGCCATGTTGGACCCCATATTACAAAAAATCGTGAGGGGTATCAAATGTAAGGTTTTGAAGTGTACTTCTCAATGGGGTGTATTTGGTGGTGCGCCGTGTGTCATGTAGGGGCTAAAATGGGGGCAATGTGGGGCTCCATCATACAAAAATAATGTGGGGTATCAAATGAAAGGTTTTGAAGTGTACATCTCAATGGGGAGTATTTCGAGCGGCGCCACGAGTCATGTAGTGGCCAAAACGGGGGCAATGTTGCGACCTATTATACAAATATCATGTGGGGTATCAAATGAAAGGTCTCCAACAGTACTTCTAAATGGGCAGTAATCCGGAGGACGCCTTGAGTAATCTCGGGCCCAAAACGGGGTAATGTAGGGCCGCATCATACAAAAAATCATGTAGGGTATCAAATGAAAGGTCTTGATGAGGACATCTTGTTGAGTACTTCGCGAGGTACTCTGGGTCTTGTGGGACCCATAATGCAAAAAGACATGAGAGGTATCAAATAAAAGTTATTGAAGAATACATCTCGTTGCGCAGTCCGTTGGGCTTCGTAATTCATGTTAGGGCCCAAAACCTGTGTCATGTGGCGGCCCATCATAAAAAAATCATGTGGGGCATCAAATAAAAGGTCTTGAAGAGTAGTCCGAGCAGTACCCTGGGTCATGTGGAGCCAATTATACAAAAAAACATGTGGGGCACCGGGGGCCATGGAAGGCCCAAAACATCGGCCACATGTGGAATTCCAAATCGTGGGCCATGAGGAGCTCAAACAAATCATTCCCAAGTTGTCAAAGTATTAAAATATTTTTAGTCGGTCAAATTAATATATATTTGACCGACTAAAAAGTGTAAAATAAAAAATATTAATAAAAAAAAGTTTTTTAAAAATACTTTCCCTTAAAGAAATATTCAACTAAAAAGTAATAAACAAGCAAATAATACCACATCAATGTACTTTCCCGTTGAGTTTTAGCCACTGTCAGCAATAGTAAGGGAAAGTAGACCTTATCAGAATTATTGCCATTTATAAGGAGGTCTGCTTACCCTTACTATTGTTGACAGTGGCTAAAACTCAACGGGAAAGTACATTGATGTGGTATTCTTTGCTTGTTTATTACTTTTTAGTTGAATATTTCTTTAAGGGAAAGTATTTTTAAAAAACTTTTTTTTATTAATATTTTAATTTTTCTTTATAAAAATTAAGAATTTTTTAGAAAAATTGCCAAAAAAGTCTACTAAATTATGCGTTTTTGTTAAATGTATGATGAATTATATGTTAAATTATGATTAACATGATTAGAAACATAAATTTGGCTAAATAAAATTGTTATTTTTAATTTTTCTTTATAAAAATTTAAATTATTAATAAAATGTTTAGAAATGTAAATTTAGGTGAATAAAGTTATTATTTTTAATTTTTACTTATAAAAATTAAGAAATTTTTAAAAAATTGGCATAAAAAAGTCAACTTAATTATGTTTTTTTGTTAAACATATGTTGAATTATATTTTAAATTATGATTAACATGTTAAGAAACATAAATTTCCCTGAATAAAGTTGTTCTTTTTAATTTTTCTTTATAAAAATTAAGAAATTTTTAAAAAAATTGCCAAAAAAGTCAACTAAATTATGTGTTATTAAATGTATGTTGAATTATATGTTAAATTATGATTAACATATTTAGAAACATAAATTTAGCTGAATAAAGTTGTTATTTTTAATTTTGCTTTATAAAAATTAAGAAATTAAAAAAAAAATGCTATAAAAGTCAACTTAATTATGTTTTTTTGTTAAACATATGTTGAATTATATTTTAAATTATGATTAACATGTTAAGAAACCTAAATTTCGCTGAATAAAGTTGTTCTTTTTAATTTTTCTTTATAAAAATTAAGAAATTTTTAAAAAAATTGCCAAAAAAGTCAACTAAATTATGTTTTTTGCTAAATATATGTTGAACTATATGTTAAATTATGACTAACATGTTTGGAAATATAAATTTAGCAGAATAAAGTTGTTATTTTTAATTTTTCTTTATAAAAATTAAGAATTTTTTAAAAAATTGGTATAAAAAGTCAACAAAATTATGTTTTTTTTTTGTTAAATATATGTTGAATTATATGTTAAATAATAAATAACATATTTAGAAACATAAATTTTGCTGAATAAAGTTATTATTTTTAATTTTTACTTATAAAAATTAAGAAATTTTTAAAAAATTAGCATAAAAAAGTCAACTTAATTATGTATTTTTGTTAAACATATGTTGAATTATATCTTAAATTATGATTAAAATGTTTAGAAACATAAATTTAGTTGACTAACGTTGTTATTTTTAATTTTTCTTTATTAAATTTTTAAAAAAATTGCCAAAAAAGTCTACTAAATTAAGTTTTTTTGTTAAATGTATGATGAATTATATGTTAAATTATGATAAGCATGTTCAGAAATATAAATTTAGCTGAATAAAGTTGTTATATTTAATTTTTCTTTATAAAAATTAAGAACTTTTTAAAAAAATTGCCAAAAAAGTCATTTAAATTATGTTTTTTGTTAAATGTATGTAGAATTATATGTTAAATTATAATAAGCATATACAGAAATATAAATTTAGCTGAATAAAGTTGTTATACTTAATTTTTGTTTATAAAAATTAAGAAAAGTCAAATAAATTATGCTTTTTTGTTAAATGTATGTGGAATTATATGTTAAATTACGATTAGCATGTTCAGAAATATAAATTTAGCTGTATAAAGTTGTTATTTATAATTTTTCTTTATAAAAATTAAGAAATTTTTAAAAAAATTTGCATAAAAAAGTCAACCAAATTATGTGTTTTTGTTAAATATATGTCGAATTATATGTTAAATTATGAATAACATATTTAGAAACATAAATTTAACTGAATAAAGTTGTTATTTTTAATTTTTCTTTATAAAAATTAAGACATTTGTAAAAAAATTGTCAAAAAAGTCAACTAAATTATGTTTTTTTGTTAAATATATGTGGAATTATATGTTAAATTATGATTAGCATGTTCAGAAATATAAATTTAGCTGAATAAAGTTGTTATTTTTAATTTGTCTTTATAAAAATTATGAAATTTTTAAAAATTGGCATAAAATGTCAACTAAATTATGTTTTTTTGTTAAATGTATGTTGAATTATATGTTAAATTATAATAAGCATGTAGAGAAATATAAATTTAGCTGAATAAAGTTGTTATACTTAATTTTTCTTTATAAAAATTAAGAAATTTTTTTAAAAATTGGCTTAAAAAAGTCAACTAAACTATTTTTTTGTTAAATATATGTTGAATTATATGTAAAATTATGATTAACATGTTTAGAAACATAAATTTAGCTCAATAAAGTCGTTATTTTTAATTTTTCTTTATAAAAATTAACAAATTTTTAAAAAATTGCCAAAAAAGTCAACTAAATTATGTTTTTTTGTTAAATGTATGTTGAATTATATGTTAAATTATAATAAGCATGTACAGAAATATAAATTTAGCTGAATAAAGTTGTTATACTTAATTTTTCTTTATAAAAATTAAGAAATTTTTTAAAAATTGGCTTAAAAAAATCAACTAAACTATTTTTTTGTTAAATATATTTTAAATTATATGTTAAATTATGATTAGAATGTTTAGAAATATAAATTTAGCTCAATAAAGTCGTTATTTTTAATTTTTCTTTATAAAAATTACCAAAAAAATCAAATAAATTATGCTTTTTTGTTAAATGTATGTGGAATTATATGTTAAATTACGATTAGCATGTTCAGAAATATAAATTTAGCTGTATAAAGTTGTTATTTATAATTTTTCTTTATAAAAATTAAGAAATTTTAAAAAAATTTGCATAAAAAAGTCAACCAAATTATGTGTTTTTGTTAAATATATGTCGAATTATATGTTAAATTATGAATAACATATTTAGAAACATAAATTTAACTCTTTATAAAAATTATGAAATTTTTAAAAAATTGGCATAAAATGTCAACTTAATTATGTTTTTTTGTTAAATGTATGTTGAATTATATGTTAAATTATGATTACCATGTTTAGAAACATAAATTTAGCTGAATAAAGTTATTATTTTTCAATTTTTCTTTATAAAAATTATGAAATTTTTAAAAAATTGGCATAAAATATCAACTAAATTATGTTTTTTTGTTAAATGTATGTTGAATTATATGTTAAATTATGATTAACATGAAACATAAATTTAGTTGAATAAAGTTGTTATTTTTAATTTTTCTTTATAAAAATTAAGAAATTTTTAAAAAAACGGCAAAGGAAGTCAACTAAATTATGTTTTTTGTTAAATGCATGTTGAATTATATGTTTTATTATGATTAACATGATTAGAAACATAAATTTCGCTGAATAAAGTTGTTATTTTTAATTTTTCTTTATAAAAATTTTAATTATGAATAACATGTTTAGAAATGTAAATATTGTTATAAAAAATTGCCAAAAAAGTCAACTAAATTATGTTTTTTTGTTAAATGTATGTTGAATTAAATGTTAAATTATGATTACCATGTTTAGAAACATAAATTTTGCTGAATAAAGTTATTATTTTTAATTTTTCTTTAAAAAAATTAAGAAATTTTTAAAAAATTTCCAAAAAAGTAAACTAAATTATGTTTTTTTGTTAAATGTATGTTGAATTATATGTTAAATTACGATTACCATGTTTAGAAACATAAATTTAGCTGAATAAAGTTATTATTTTTCATTTTTCTGTATAAAAATTATGAAATTTTTAAAAAATTGGCATAAAATATCAACTTAATTAGGTTTTTTTGTTAAATGTATGTTGAATTATATGATAAATTATGATTAACATGAAACATAAATTTAGCTGAATAAAGTTGTTATTTTTAATTTTTCTTTATAAAAATTAAGAAATCTTTAAAAAAATGGCAAAGAAAGTCAACTAAATTATGTTTTTTGTTAAATGTATGTTGAATTATATGTTAAATTATGATTAGCATGATTAGAAACATAAATTTCGCTGAATAAAGTTGTTATTTTTAATTTTTCTTTATAAAAATTTGAATTATGAATAACATGTTTAGAAATGTAAATTTAGCTGAATAAAGTTGTTATTTTTAATTTTTCTTTATAAAAATTAAGAAATTTTTGAAAAAATTGCCAAAAAAGTCAACTTAATTATCTGCTATTAAATGTATGTTGAATTATATGTTAAATTATGATTAACATGTTTAGAAACATAAATTTAACTGAATAAAATTGTTATTTTTAATTTTTCTTTATAAAAATTAAGAAATTTTTAAAAAATTGGCATAAAAAAGTCAACAAAATTAGTATTTTTGTTAAATATATGTTACATTATGATTAACATGTTTAGAAACATAAATTTAGCTGAATAAAGTTGTTATTTTTAATTTTTCTTTATAAAAATTAAGAAATTTTTAAAAAATTGCCAAAAAAGTCAACTAAATTATGTTTTTTTGTTAAATGTATGTTGAATTATATGTAAAATTATGATTAACATGTTTAGAAACACAAATTTAGCTGAATAAAGTCGTTATTTTTATTTTTTCTTTATAAAAATTAAGAAATTTTTAAAAAATTGCCAAAAAAGTCAATTAAATTATGTTTTTTTGTTAAATGTATGTTGAATTATATGTTAAATAATGAATAACATGTTTAGAAACATAAATTTTCCTGAATAAAGTTTTGATTTTTAATTTTTCTTTATAAAAATTAAGAAATTTTTAAAAAAATTGCCAAAAAAATCTACTAAATTATGTTTTTTTGTTAAATGTATGTTGAATTAAATGTTAAATTATGATTACCATGTTTAGAAACATAAATTTTGCTGAATAAAGTTATTATTTTTAATTTTTGTTTATAAAAATTAAGAAATTTTTAAAAAATTGCCAAAAAAGTCAACTAAATTATGTTTTTTTGTTAAATGTATGTTGAATTATAATTATCTGCTATTAAATGTATGTTGAATTATTATGTTAAATTATGATAAACATGTTAAGAGACATACATTTAACAGAATAAAATTGTTATTTTTAATTTTTCTTTATAAAAATTAAGAAATTTTTAAAAAATTGGCATAAAAAAGTCAACTAAATTAGTATTTTTGTTAAATATACGTTAAATTATGATTAACATGTTTAGAAACATAAATTTAGCTGAATAAAGTTGTTATTTTTAATTTTTCTTTATAAAAATTAAGAAATTTTTAAAAAATTGCCAAAAAAGTCAACTAAATTATGTTTTTTTGTTAAATGTATGTTGAATTATATGTTAAATTATGACTAACATGATGAGAAACATAAATTTCGCTGAATAAAGTTATTATTTTTAATTTTTCCTTATAAAAATTTAAATTATGCATAACATGTTTAGAAATGTAAATTTAGCTGAATAAAGTTGTTATTTTTAATTTTTCTTTATCAAAATTACGAAATTTGTGAAAAAATTGTCAAAAAAGTCAACTAAATTATGTTTTTTTTGTTAAATATATTTGGAATAATATGTTAAATTATGATTAGCATGTTCAGAGATATAGATTTAGCTGTATAAAGTTGTTATTTTTAATTTGTCGTTTAAAAATTAAGAAATTTTTAAAAAATTGGCATAAAAAAGTCAACTAAATTAGTATTTTTGTTAAATATATGTTAAATGATATGTTAAATTATGATTAACATGTTTAGAAACATAAATTTAGCTGAATAAAGTTGTTATTTTTAATTTTTCTTTATAAAAATTATGAAATTTTTAAAAAATTGGCATAAAATATCAAATAAATTATGTTTTTTTGTTAAATGTATGTTGAATTATATGTTAAATTATGATTACCATGATTAGAAACATAAATTTCGCTGAATAAATTTGTTATTTCTAATTTTTCTTTATAAAAATTTAAATTATGAATAACATGTTTAGAAATGTAAATTTAGCTGAATAAAGTTGTTATTTTTAATTTTTCTTTATAAAAATTAAGAAATTTTTGAAAAAATTGCCAAAAAAGTCAAATTAATTATCTGCTATTAAATGTATGTTGAATTATATGTTAAATTATGATTAAAATGTTTAGAAACATAAATTTAGCTGAATAACGTTGTTATTTTTAATTTTTCTTTATAAAAATTATCAAATTTTTAAAAAATTGGCATAAAATATCAACTAAATTATGTTTTTTTGTTAAATGTATGTTGAATTATATGTTAAATTATGATTAACATGTTTAGAAACAAAAAATTTTGCTGAATAAAGTTGTTATTTTTAATTTTTCTTTATAAAAATTATGAAATTTTTAAAAAATTGGCATAAAATATCAAATAAATTATGTTTTTTTGTTAAATGTATGTTGAATTATATGTTAAATTATGATTAGCATGTACAGAAATATAAATTTAGCTGAATAAAGTTGTTTTACTTAATTTTTCTTTATAAAAATTTAGAAATTTTGTAAAAATTGGCATAAAAAATTCAACTAAACTATTTTTTTTGTTAAATGTATGTTGAATTATATGTTAAATAATGAATAACATGTTTAGAAACATAAATTTTCCTGAATAAAGTTTTGATTTTTAATTTTTCTTTATAAAAATTAAGAAATTTTTAAAAAAATTCCCAAAAAAATCAACTAAATTATGTTTTTTGTTAAATATATGTTGAATTATATGTTAAATTATGATTACCATGTTTAGAAACATAAATTTAGCTGAATAAAGTTATTATTTTTCATTTTTCTTTATAAAAATTAAGAAATTTTTAAAAAATTGGCATAAAAAAGTCAACTTAATTATGTTTTTTTGTTAAACTTATGTTGAATGATATTTTAAATTATTATTAACATGTTAAGAAACATAAATTTCGCTCAATAAAGTTCTTATTTTTAATTTTTCTTTATAAAAATTAAGAAATTTTTAGAAAAATTGCCAAAAAAGTCAACTAAATTATGTTTTTTGCTAAATATATGTTGAATCATATGTTAAATTAAGATTAACATATTTGAAAGTATAAATTTAGCAGAATAAAGTTCTTATTTTTTATTTTTCTTTATAAAAATTAAGAAATTTTTAAAAAATTGGTATAAAAAGTCAACTAAATTATGTTTTTTTTTTGTTAAATATATGTTGAATTATATGTTAAATTATGATTAACATATTTGGAAACATAAATATAGTTGAATAAAGTTGTTATTTTTAATTTTTCTTTATAAAAATTAAGAAATTTAAAAAAAAATTCCAAAAAAGTCAACTAAATTATGTGTCATTAAATGTATGTTGAATTATATGTTAAATTATGATTAGCATGTTTAGAAACATAAATTTAGCTGAATAACGTTGTTATTTTTAATTTTTCTTTATAAAAAATAAGAAATTTTTATAAAAATTGCCAAAAAAGTCAACTAAATTTTGTTTTTTGCTAAATATATGTTGAATCATATGTTAAATTATGATTAACATGTTTGTAAGTATAAATTTAGCAGAATAAAGTTGTTATTTTTTATTTTTATTTATAAAAATTAAGAAATTTTTAAAAAATTGGTATAAAAAGTCAACTAAATTATGTTTTTTTTTTCTTAAATATATGTTGAATTATATGTTAAATTATGATTAACATATTTAGAAACATAAATATAGCTGAATAAAGTTGTTATTTTTAATATTTCTTTATAAAAATGAAGAAATTTAAAAAAAAATTGCCGAAAAAGTCAACTAAATTATGTTTTTTTGTTACATGTTTGTTTAATTATATGCTAAATTATGATTAACATGATAAGAAACATAAATTTCGCTGAATAAAGTTGTTATTTTTAATTTTTCTTTATAAAAATTTAAATTATGAATAACATGTTTAGAAATGTAAATTTAGGTGAATAAAGTTATTATTTTTAATTTTTACTTATAAAGATTAAGAAATTTTTAAAAAATTGGCATAAAAAAGTCAACTTAATTATGTTTTTTTGTTAAACATATGTTGAATTATATTTTAAATTATGATTAACATGTTACGAAACATAAATTTCGCTGAATAAAGTTGTTATTTTAATTTTTCTTTATAAAAATTAAGAAATTTTTAAAAAATTGGTATAAAAAAGTCAACTAAATTATGTTTTTTTTTTGTTAAATAAATGTTGAATTATATGTTAAATTGTGGCTAACATATTTAGAAACATAAATTTATCTGAATAAAGTTATTATTTTTAATTTTTACTTATAAAAATTAAGAAATTTTTAAAAAAAGTGCCAAAAAAGTCTATCAAATTATGTTTTTTTTGTTAAATCTATGGTGAATTATATGTTAAATTATGATTAACATGTTTGGAAATATAAATTTAGCAGAATAAAGTTGTTATTTTAATTTTTCTTTATAAAAATTAAGAAATTTTCAAAAAATTGGTATAAAAAAGTCAACTAAATTATGTTTTTTTTTTGTTAAATAAATGTTGAATTATATGTTAAATTATGGCTAACATATTTAGAAACATAAATTTAGCTGAATAAAGTTATTATTTTTAATTTTTACTTATAAAAATTAAGAAATTTTTAAAAAAATTGCCGAAAAAGTCTACTAAATTATGTTTTTTTGTTAAATCTATGTTGAATTATATGTTAAATTATGATTAACATGTTTGGAAATATAAATTTAGCAGAATAAAGGTGTTATTTTAATTTTTCTTTATAAAAATTAAGAAATTTTTAAAAAATTGGTATAAAAAAGTCAACTAAATTATGTTTTTTTTTTGTTAAATAAATGTTGAATTATATGTTAAATTATGGCTAACATATTTAGAAACGTAAATTTAGCTGAATAAAGTTATTATTTTTAATTTTTACTTATAAAAATTAAGAAATTTTTAAAAAAATTGCCAAAAAAATTCTACTAAATTATGTTTTTTTGTTAAATCTATGTTGAACTATATGTTAAATTATGATAAGCATGTTCAGAAATATAAATTTAGCTGAATAAAGTTGTTATATTTAATTTTTCTTTAAAAAATTAAGAACTTTTTATAAAAATTTCCAAAAAAGTCAACTAAATTATGTTTTTTTGTTAAATGTATGTAGAATATGTTAAATTATGATTAACATGTTTAGAAACATAAATTTAGCTGAATAAAATTATTATTTTAATTTTTCTTTATAAAAATTAAGAAAAGTCAAATAAATTATGTGGAATTATATGTTAAATTATGATAAGAATGTTCAGAAATATAAATTTAGCTGTATAAAGTTGTTATTTTTAATTTTTTTTATAAAAATTAAGTAATTTTTAAAAAATTTGCATAAAAAAGTCAACCAAATTGTGTTTGTTTTTTTGTTAAATAAATGTTGAATTATATGTTAAATTATGACTAACATATTTAGAAACATAAATTTAGCTGAATAAAGTTATTATTTTTAATTTTTACTTATAAAAATTAAGAAATTTTTAAAAAATTGTCAAAAAAGTCTAGTAAATTATGTTTTTTGCTAAATATATGTTGAATTATATGTTAAATTATGATTAACATGTTTGGAAATATAAATTTAACAGAATAAAGTTGTTATTTTTAATTTTTCTTTATAAAAATTAAGAAATTTTTAAAAAATTGGTATAAAAAAGTCAACTAAATTATGTTTTTTTTTTTGTTAAATAAATGTTTAATTATATGTTAAATTATGACTAACATATTTAGAAACATAAATTTATCTGAATAAAAGTATTATTTTTAATTTTTACTTATAAAAATTAAGAAATTTTTAAAAAATTGGCATAAAAAAGTCAACTTAATTATGTTTTTTTGTTAAACATATGTTGAATTATATGTTAAATTATGATTAAAATGTTTAAATACATAAATTTAGCTGACTAACGTTGTTATTTTTAATTTTTCTTTATAAAAATTAAGAAAGTTTTAAGAAAATTGCCAAAAAGTCTACTAAATTATGTTTTTTTGTTAAATGTATGTTGAATTATATGTTAAATTATGATAAGCATGTTCAGAAATATAAATTTAGCTGAATAAAGATGTAATATTTAATTTTTCTTTAAAAAATTAAGAACTTTTTAAAAAAATTGCCAAAAAAGTCAACTAAATTACGTTTTTTGTTAAATGTATGTAGAATTATATGTATAATTATGACTAACATGTTTAGAAACATAAATTTAGCTGAATAAAATTATTATTTTTAATTTTTCTTTATAAAAATTAAGAAAAGTCAAATAAATTATGTGGAATTATATGTTAAATTATGATTAGCATGTTCAGAAATATAAATTTAGCTGAATAAAGTTGTTATTTTTAATTTGTCTTTATAAAAATTATGAAATTTTTAAAAAATTGGCATAAAATGTCAACTAAATTATGTTTTTTTGTTAAATGAATGTTGAATTATATGTTAAATTATGATTAGAATTTTCAGAAACATAAAGTTAGTTGAATAAAGTTGTTATACTTAATTTTTCTTTATAAAAATTAAGAAATTTTTTAAAAATTGGCATAAAAATTCAACTAAACTATTTTTTTTTTGTTAAATATATGTTGAATTTTATGTACAATTATGATTAACATGTTTAGAAACATAAATTTAGCTGAATAAATTCGTTATTTTTAATTTTTCTTTATAAAAATTAAGAAATTTTTAAAAAAATGGCAAAGAAAGTCAACTAAATTATGTTTTTTGCTAAATATATGTTGAATTATATGTTAAATTATGATTAACATGTTTGGAAATATAAATTTAGCAGAATAAAGTTGTTATTTTTAATTTTTACTTATAAAAATTAAGAAATTTTTAAAAAATTGGCATAACAAAGTCAACTTAATTATGTTTTTTTGTTAAACATATGTTGAATTATATTTTAAATTATGATTAAAATGTTTAAAAACATAAATTTAGCTGACTAACGTTGTTATTTTTAATTTTTCTTTATAAAAATTAAGAAAGTTTTAAGAAAATTGCCAAAAAGTCTACTAAATTATGTTTTTTTGTTAAATGTATGTTGAATTATATGTTAAATTATGATAAGCAAGTTCAGAAATATAAATTTAGCTGAATAAATATGTAATATTTAATTTTTCTTTAAAAAATTAAGAACTTTTTAAAAAAATTGCCAAAAAAGTCAAGTAAATTATGTTTTTTGTTAAATGTATGTAGAATTATATGTTAAATTATGATTAACATGTTTAGAAACATAAATTTAGCTCAATTAAATTATTATTTTTAATTTTTCTTTATAAAAATTAAGAAAAGTCAAATAAATTATGTGGAATTATATGTTAAATTATGATTAGCATGTTCAGAAATATAAATTTAGCTGAATAAAGTTGTTATTTTTAATTTGTCTTTATAAAAATTATGAAATTTTTAAAAAATTGGCATAAAATGTCAACTAAATTATGTTTTTTTGTTAAATGTATGTTGAATTATATGTTAAATTATGATTAGAATTTTCAGAAATATAAAGTTAGTTGAATAAAGTTGTTATACTTAATTTTTCTTTATAAAAATTAAGAAATTTTTTAAAAATTGGCATAAAAATTCAACTAAACTATTTTTTTTTTGTTAAATATATGTTAAATTTTATGTACAATTATGATTAACATGTTTAGAAACATAAATTTAGCTGAATAAATTCGTTATTTTTAATTTTTCTTTATAAAAATTAAGAAAGTTTTAAGAAAATTGCCAAAAAGTCTACTAAATTATGTTTTTTTGTTAAATGTATGTTGAATTATATGTTAAATTATGATAAGCAAGTTCGGAAATATAAATTTAGCTGAATAAATATGTAATATTTAATTTTTCTTTAAAAAATTAAGAACTTTTTAAAAAAATTGCCAAAAAAGTCAACTAAATTATGTTTTTTGGTAAATGTATGTAGAATTATATGTTAAATTATGATTAACATGTTTAGAAACATAAATTTAGCTCAATAAAATTATTATTTTTAATTTTTCTTTATAAAAATTAAGAAAAGTCAAATAAATTATGTGGAATTATATGTTAAATTATGATTAGCATGTTCAGAAATATAAATTTAGCTGAATAAAGTTGTTATTTTTAATTTGTCTTTATAAAAATTATGAAATTTTTAAAAAATTGGCATAAAATATCAACTAAATTATGTTTTTTTGTTAAATGTATTTTGAATTATATGTTAAATTATGATTAACATGAAACATAAATTTAGCTGAATAAAATTGTTATTTTTAATTTTTCTTTATAAAAATTAAGAAATTTTTAAAAAAATGGCAAAGAAAGTCAACTAAATTATGTTTTTTGTTAAATGTATGTTGAATTATATGTTAAATTATCATTAACATGATTAGAAACATAAATTTCGCTGAATAAAGTTGTTATTTTTAATTTTTCTTTATACAAATTTAAATTATGAATAACATGTTTAGAAATGTAAATTTAGCTGAATTAAGCTGTTATTTTTAATTTTTCTTTATAAAAATTAAGAAATTTTTGAAAAAATTGTTAAAAAAGTCAACTAAATTATATGTTATTAAATGTATGTTGAATTATATGTTAAATTATGATTAACATGATTAGAAACATAAATTTCGCTGAATAAAGTTGTTTTTTTAATTTTTTTTATAAAAATTTAAATTATGAATATCATGTTTAGAAATGTAAATTTAGCTGAATAAAGTTGTTATTTTTAATTTTTCTTTATAAAAATTAAGAAATTTTTGAAAAAATTGCCAAAAAAGTCAACTAAATTATGTGTTATTAAATGTAAGTTGAATTATATGTTAAATTATGATTAACATGTTTAGAAACATAAATTTAACTGAATAAAGTTATTATTTTTAATTTTTCTTTATAAAAATTAAGAAATTTTTAAAAAAATGGCAAAGAAAGTCAACTAAATTATGTTGTTTGTTAAATGTATGTTGAATTATATGTTAAATTATGATTAACATGATTAGAAACATAAATTTCGCTGAATAAATTTGTCATTTTTAATTTTTCTTTATAAAAATTTAAATTATGAATAACATGTTTAGAAATGTAAATTTAGCTGAATAAAGTTATTATTTTTAATTTTTACTTATAAAAATTAAGAATTTTTTTAAAAATTTTCATAAAAAAGTCAACTTAATTATGTTTTTTTGTTAAACGTATGTTGAATTATATTTTAAATTATGATTAACATGTTAAGAAACATAAATTTCGCTGAATAAAGTTGTTATTTTTAATTTTTCTTTATAAAAATTAAGAAATTTTTAAAAAAATTGCCAAAAAAGTCAACTAAATTATGTTTTTTGCTAAATATATGTTGAATCATATGTTAAATTATGATTAGCATGTTTGTAAGTATCAATTTAGCTGAATAAAGTTATTGTATTTAATTTTGCTTTATAAAAATTTAGAAATTAAAAAAAAAAATTCCAAAAAAGTCAACTAAATTATGTGTTATTAAATGTATGTTGAATTATATGTTAAATTATGATTAACATGTTTAGCAACATAAATTTAGCTGAATAACGTTGTTATTTTTAATTTTTCTTTATAAAAATTAAGAAATTTTTAGAAAAATTGCCAAAAAAGTCTACTAAATTATGTTTTTTTGTTAAATGTATGTTGAATTATATGTTAAATTATGACTAACATGATTAGAAACATAAATTTCGCTGAATTAAGTTGTTTTTTTAATTTTTTTTATAAAAATTTAAATTATGAATATCATGTTTAGAAATGTAAATTTAACTGAATAAAGTTATTATTTTTAATTTTTCTTTATAAAAATTAAGAAATTTTTGAAAAAATTGCCAAAAAAGTCAACTAAATTATGTGTTATTAAATGTATGTTGAATTATATGTTAAATTATGATTAACATGTTTGGAAATATAAATTTAGCTGAATAAAGTTGTTATTTTTAATTTTTCTTTATAAAAATTAAGAAATTTTTGAAAAAATTGCCAAAAAAGTCAACTAAATTATGTGTTATTAAATGTATGTTGAATTATATGTTAAATTATGATTAACATGATTAGAAACATAAATTTCGCTGAATTAAGTTGTTTTTTTAATTTTTTTTATAAAAATTTAAATTATGAATATCATGTTTAGAAATGTAAATTTAGCTGACTAAAGTTGTTATTTTTAATTTTTCTTTATAAAAATTAAGAAAGTTTTAAGAAAATTGCCAAAAAGTCTACTAAATTATGTTTTTTTGTTAAATATATGTTAAATTTTATGTACAATTATGATTAACATGTTTAGAAACATAAATTTCGCTGAATAAATTCGTTATTTTTAATTTTTCTTTATAAAAATTAAGAAAGTTTTAAGAAAATTGCCAAAAAGTCTACTAAATTATGTTTTTTTGTTAAATGTATGTTGAATTATATGTTAAATTATGATAAGCAAGTTCAGAAATATAAATTTAGCTGAATAAATATGTAATATTTAATTTTTCTTTAAAAAATTAAGAACTTTTTAAAAAATTGCCAAAAAAGTCAACTAAATTATGTTTTTTGTTAAATGTATGTAGAATTATATGTTAAATTATGATTAACATGTTTAGAAACATAAATTTAGCTCAATAAAATTATTATTTTTAATTTTTCGTTATAAAAATTAAGAAAAGTCAAATAAATTATGTGGAATTATATGTTAAATTATGATTAGCATGTTCAGAAATATAAATTTAGCTGAATAAAGTTGTTATTTTTAATTTGTTTTTATAAAAATTATGAAATTTTTAAAAAATTGGCATAAAATATCAACTAAATTATGTTTTTTTGTTAAATGTATTTTGAATTATATGTTAAATTATGATTAACATGAAACATAAATTTAGCTGAATAAAATTGATATTTTTAATTTTTCTTTATAAAAATTAAGAAATTTTTAAAAAATGGCAAAGAAAGTCAACTAAATTATGTTTTTTGTTAAATGTATGTTGAATTATATGTTAAATTATCATTAACATGATTAGAAACATAAATTTCGCTGAATAAAGTTGTTATTTTTAATTTTTCTTTATACAAATTTAAATTATGAATAACATGTTTAGAAATGTAAATTAACTGAATTAAGCTGTTATTTTTAATTTTTCTTTATAAAAATTAAGAAATTTTTGAAAAAATTGTTAAAAAAGTCAACTAAATTATGTGTTATTAAATGTATGTTGAATTATATGTTAAATTATGATTAACATGTTTAGAAACATAAATTTAACTGAATAAAGTTATTATTTTTAATTTTTCTTTATAAAAATTAAGAAATTTTTAAAAAAATGGCAAAGAAAGTCAACAAAATTATGTTGTTTGTTAAATGTATGTTGAATTATATGTTAAATTATGATTAACATGATTAGAAACATAAATTTCGCTGAATAAATTTGTCATTTTTAATTTTTCTTTATAAAAATTTAAATTATGAATAACATGTTTAGAAATGTAAATTTAGCTGAATAAAGTTATTATTTTTAATTTTTACTTATAAAAATTAAGAAATTTTTTAAAAATTTTCATAAAAAAGTCAACTTAATTATGTTTTTTTGTTAAACGTATGTTGAATTATATTTTAAATTATGATTAACATGTTAAGAAACATAAATTTCGCTGAATAAAGTTGTTATTTTTAATTTTTCTTTATAAAAATTAAGAAATTTTTAAAAAAATTGCCAAAAAAGTCAACTAAATTATGTTTTTTGCTAAATATATGTTTAATCATATGTTAAATTATGATTAGCATGTTTGTAAGTATCAATTTAGCTGAATAAAGTTATTGTATTTAATTTTGCTTTATAAAAATTTAGAAATTTAAAAAAAAATTTCCAAAAAAGTCAACTAAATTATGTGTTATTAAATGTATGTTGAATTATATGTTAAATTATGATTAACATGTTTAGCAACATAAATTTAGCTGAATAACGTTGTTATTTTTAATTTTTCTTTATAAAAATTAAGAAATTTTTAGAAAAATTGCCAAAAAAGTCTACTAAATTATGTTTTTTTGTTAAATGTATGTTGAATTATATGTTAAATTATGACTAACATGATTAGAAACATAAATTTCGCTGAATGAAGTTGTTATTTTTAATTTTTCTTTATAAAAATTTAAATTATGAATAACATGTTTAGAAATGTAAATTTAGGTGAATAAAGTTATTATTTTTAATTTTTCTTTATAAAAATTAAGAAATTTTTAAAAAATTGGTATAAAAAAGTCAACTAAATTATGTTTTTTTTTGTTAAATATATGTTGAATTATATGTTAAATTATGATTAACATGTTTGGAAATATAAATTTAGCAGAATAAAGTTGTTATTTTTAATTTTTCTTTATAAAAATTAAGAAATTTTTAAAAAATTGGTATAAAAAAGTCAACTAAATTATGTTTTTTTTTGTTAAATATATGTTGAATTATATGTTAAATTATGATTAACATATTTAGAAACATAAATATAGCTGAATACAGTTATTATTTTTAATTTTTCTTTATAAAAATTTAGAAATTTAAAAAAAAATTGCCAAAAAAGTCAACTAAATTATGTGTTATTAAATGTATGTTGAATTATATGTTAAATTATGATTAACATGTTTAGCAACATAAATTTCGCTGAATGAAGTTGTTATTTTTAATTTTTCTTTATAAAAATTTAAATTATGAATAACATGTTTAGAAATGTAAATTTAGGTGTATAAAGTTATTATTTTTAATATTTCTTTATAAAAATTAAGAAATTTTTAAAAAATTGGTATAAAAAAGTCAACTAAATTATGTTTTTTTTTGTTAAATATATGTTGAATTATATGTTAAATTATGATTAACATGTTTAGCAACATAAATTTAACTGAATAACGTTGTTATTTTTAATTTTTCTTAATAAAAATTAAGAAATTTTTAAAAAAATTGCAAAAAAAGTCAACTAAATTATGTTTTTTGCTAAATATATGTTGAATTATATGTTAAATTATGATTAACATGTTTGGAAATATAAATTTAGCAGAATAAAGTTGTTATTTTTAATTTTTCTTTATAAAAATTAAGAAATTTTTAAAAAATTGGTATAAAAAAGTCAACTAAATTATGTTTTTTTTTTCTTAAATATATGTTGAATTATATGTTAAATTATGAATAACATATTTAGAAACATAAATATAGCTGAATAAAGTTATTATTTTTAATTTTTCTTTATAAAAATTTAGAAATTTAAAAAAAAATTGCCAAAAAAGTCAACTAAATTATGTGTTATTAAATGTATGTTGAATTATATGTTAAATTATGATTAACATGTTTAGCAACATAAATTTAGCTCAATAAAGTTTTTATTTTTAATTTTTCTTTATAAAAATTAAGAAATTTTTAAAAAATTGGCATAAAAAAGTCAACTTAATTCTGTTTTTTTGTTAAACATATGTTGAATTATATTTTAAAT
>OX457086.1:33460161-33882185 GCA_949752835.1 Empis stercorea | reverse complement strand
GATTAAAATGTTTAGAAACATAAATTTAGCTGAATAAATTTGTTATTTTTAATTTTTTTTATAAAAATTAACAAATTTTTCAAAAAAATTGACAAAAAAGTCTACTAAATTATGTTTTTTGTTAAATTTATGTTGAATTATATGTTAAATTATGACTAACTTGTTTAGAAATATAAATTTCGCTGAATAAATTTGTTATTTTTAATTTTTCTTTAAAAAATTAAGAAATTTTTAAAAAATTGGCAAAAAAAGTCAACTAAATTATGTTTTTTTGTTAAATGTATATTGATTTATATGTTAAATAATGATTAACATGTTTAGAAACATAAATTTCGTTGAATAAATTTGTTATTTTTAATTTTTGTTTAAAAAATTAAGAAATTTTTAAAAAATTGGCATAAAAAAGTCAACTAAAAAAAGTCAACTAAATTATGTTTTTTGTTAAATGTATGTTGAATTATATGTTAAATTATGATTAACTTGGTTAGAAACATATATTTCGCTGAATAAATTTGTTATTTTTAATTTTTCTTTAAAAAATTAAGAAATTTTTAAAATAATTGCCAAAAAAGTCAACTAAATTATGTTTTTTGTTATATGTATGTTGAGTTATATGTTAAATGATGATTAACATGTTTAGAAACATAAATTTAGCAGAATAAATTTGTTATTTTTAATTTTTTTTATAAAAATTAACAAATGTTTAAAAAAATTGACAAAAAGTCAATTAAATTATCTTTTTTGTTAAATGTATGTTGAATTATATGTTAAATTATGATTAATTTGTTTAGAAACATAAATTTCGCTGAATAAATTTGTTATTTTTAATTTTTCTTTAAAAAATTAAGAAATTTTTAAAAAATTGGCGAAAAAGTCAACTAAATTATGTTTTTTGTTAAATGTATGTTGAATTGTATGTCAAATGATGACTAACATGTTTAGAAACATAAATTTAGCTGAATAAATTTGTTATTTTTAATTTTTTTTATAAAAATTAACAAATGTTTAAAAAAATTTACAAAATTCAATTAAATTATCTTTTTTGTTAAATGTATGTTGAATTATATGTTAAATTATGATTAACTTGTTTAGAAACATAAATTTCGCTGAATAAATTTGTTATTTTTAATTTTTCTTTAAAAAATTAAGAAATTTTTAAAAAATTGGCGAAAAAGGCAACTAAATTATATTTTTTTGTTATATGTATGTTGAATTATATGTTAAATAATGATTAACATGTTTAGAAACATAAATTTCGCTGAATAAATTTGTTATTTTTAATTTTTCTTTAAAAAATTATGAAATTTTTAAAAAATTGGCATAAAAAAGTCAACTAAAAAAAAGTCAACTAAATTATGTTTTTTGTTAAATATATGTTTAATTATATGTTAAATTATGATTAACATGTTTAGAAACATAAATTTAGCTGAATAAATTTGTTATTTTTAATTGTTCTTTAAAAAATTAAGAAATTTTTAAAAAATTGGCATAAAAAAGTCAACTAGAAAAAGTTAACTAAATTATGTTTTTGTTAAATATATGTTTAATTATATGTTAAATTATGATTAACATGTTTAGAAACATAAATTTTTTATTTTTTATTTTTCTTTATAAAAATTAAAAAATTTTTAAAAAAATTAACAAAAAAAGTCAACTAAATTATGTTTTTTGTTAAATGTATGTTGAATTATATGTTAAATTATGATTAACTTGGTTAGAAACATATATTTCGCTGAATAAATTTGTTATTTTTAATTTTTTTTTTTAAAATTAAGAAATTTTAAAAATAATTGCCAAAAAAGTCAACTAAATTATGTTTTTTGTTATATGTATGTTGAGTTATATGTTAAATGATGATTAACATGTTTAGCAACATAAATTTATCTGAATAAATTTGTTATTTTTAATTTTTTTTATAAAAATTAACAAATGTTTAAAAAAATTGACAAAAAGTCAATTAAATTATCTTTTTTGTTAAATGTATGTTGAATTATATGTTAAATTATGATTAATTTGTTTTGAAACATAAATTTCGCTGAATAAATTTGTTATTTTTAATTTTTCTTTAAAAAATTAAGAAATTTTTAAAAAATTGGCGAAAAAGTCAACTAAATTATGTTTTTTTGTTAAATGTATATTGATTTATATGTTAAATAATGATTAACATGTTTAGAAACATAAATTTCGTTGAATAAATTTGTTATTTTTAATTTTTGTTTAAAAAATTAAGAAATTTTTAAAAAATTGGCATAAAAAAGTCAACTAAAAAAAGTCAACTAAATTATGTTTTTTGTTAAATGTATGTTGAATTATATGTTAAATTATGATTAACTTGGTTAGAAACATATATTTCGCTGAATAAATTTGTTATTTTTAATTTTTCTTTAAAAAATTAAGAAATTTTTAAAATAATTGCCAAAAAAGTCAACTAAATTATGTTTTTTGTTATATGTATGTTGAGTTATATGTTAAATGATGATTAACATGTTTAGAAACATAAATTTAGCAGAATAAATTTGTTATTTTTAATTTTTTTTATAAAAATTAACAAATGTTTAAAAAAATTGACAAAAAGTCAATTAAATTATCTTTTTTGTTAAATGTATGTTGAATTATATGTTAAATTATGATTAATTTGTTTAGAAACATAAATTTCGCTGAATAAATTTGTTATTTTTAATTTTTCTTTAAAAAATTAAGAATTTTTTAAAAAATTGGCGAAAAAGTCAACTAAATTATGTTTTTTGTTAAATGTATGTTGAATTATATGTTAAATTATGATTAACTTGGTTAGAAACATATATTTCGCTGAATAAATTTGTTATTTTTAATTTTTCTTTAAAAAATTAAGAAATTTTTAAAATAATTGCCAAAAAAGTCAACTAAATTATGTTTTTTGTTATATGTATGTTGAGTTATATGTTAAATGATGATTAACATGTTTAGAAACATAAATTTAGCAGAATAAATTTGTTATTTTTAATTTTTTTTATAAAAATTAACAAATGTTTAAAAAAATTGACAAAAAGTCAATTAAATTATCTTTTTTGTTAAATGTATGTTGAATTATATGTTAAATTATGATTAATTTGTTTAGAAACATAAATTTAGCTGAATAAATTTGTTATTTTTAATTTTTCTTTAAAAAATTAAAAATTTTTTAAAAAATTGGCATAAAAAAGTCAACTAGAAAAAGTTAACTAAATTATGTTTTTGTTAAATATATGTTTAATTATATGTTAAATTATGATTAACATGTTTAGAAACATAAATTTTTTATTTTTTATTTTTCTTTATAAAAATTAAAAATTTTTTAAAAAAAATTACAAAAAAAGTCAACTAAATTATGTTTTTTGTTAAATGTATGTTGAATTATATGTTAAATTATGATTAACTTGGTTAGAAACATATATTTCGCTGAATAAATTTGTTATTTTTAATTTTTTTTTAAAAAATTAAGAAATTTTAAAAATAATTGCCAAAAAAGTCAACTAAATTATGTTTTTTGTTATATGTATGTTGAGTTATATGTCAAATGATGACTAACATGTTTAGAAACATAAATTTAGCTGAATAAATTTGTTATTTTTAATTTTTTTTATAAAAATTAACAAATTTTTCAAAAAAATTGACAAAAAAGTCAACTAAATTATGTTTTTTGTTAAATTTATGTTGAATTATATGTTAAATTATGATTAACTTGTTTAGAAATATAAATTTCGCTGAATAAATTTGTTATTTTTAATTTTTCATTAAAAAATTAAGAAATTTTTAAAAAAATTTCCACAAAAGTCAACTAAGTTATGTTCTTTGTTAAATGTATGTTGAATTGTATGTCAAATGATGATTAAAATGTTTAGAAACATAAATTTAGCTGAATAAATTTGTTATTTTTAATTTTTTTTATAAAAATTAACAAATTTTTCAAAAAAATTGACAAAAAAGTCTACTAAATTATGTTTTTTGTTAAATTTATGTTGAATTATATGTTAAATTATGACTAACTTGTTTAGAAATATAAATTTCGCTGAATAAATTTGTTATTTTTAATTTTTCTTTAAAAAATTAAGAAATTTTTAAAAAATTGGCAAAAAAAGTCAACTAAATTATGTTTTTTTGTTAAATGTATATTGATTTATATGTTAAATAATGATTAACATGTTTAGAAACATAAATTTCGTTGAATAAATTTGTTATTTTTAATTTTTGTTTAAAAAATTAAGAAATTTTTAAAAAATTGGCATAAAAAAGTCAACTAAAAAAAGTCAACTAAATTATGTTTTTTGTTAAATGTATGTTGAATTATATGTTAAATTATGATTAACTTGGTTAGAAACATATATTTCGCTGAATAAATTTGTTATTTTTAATTTTTCTTTAAAAAATTAAGAAATTTTTAAAATAATTGCCAAAAAAGTCAACTAAATTATGTTTTTTGTTATATGTATGTTGAGTTATATGTTAAATGATGATTAACATGTTTAGAAACATAAATTTAGCAGAATAAATTTGTTATTTTTAATTTTTTTTATAAAAATTAACAAATGTTTAAAAAAATTGACAAAAAGTCAATTAAATTATCTTTTTTGTTAAATGTATGTTGAATTATATGTTAAATTATGATTAATTTGTTTAGAAACATAAATTTCGCTGAATAAATTTGTTATTTTTAATTTTTCTTTAAAAAATTAAGAAATTTTTAAAAAATTGGCGAAAAAGTCAACTAAATTATGTTTTTTGTTAAATGTATGTTGAATTGTATGTCAAATGATGACTAACATGTTTAGAAACATAAATTTAGCTGAATAAATTTGTTATTTTTAATTTTTTTTATAAAAATTAACAAATGTTTAAAAAAATTTACAAAATTCAATTAAATTATCTTTTTTGTTAAATGTATGTTGAATTATATGTTAAATTATGATTAACTTGTTTAGAAACATAAATTTCGCTGAATAAATTTGTTATTTTTAATTTTTCTTTAAAAAATTAAGAAATTTTTAAAAAATTGGCGAAAAAGGCAACTAAATTATATTTTTTTGTTATATGTATGTTGAATTATATGTTAAATAATGATTAACATGTTTAGAAACATAAATTTCGCTGAATAAATTTGTTATTTTTAATTTTTCTTTAAAAAATTATGAAATTTTTAAAAAATTGGCATAAAAAAGTCAACTAAAAAAAAGTCAACTAAATTATGTTTTTTGTTAAATATATGTTTAATTATATGTTAAATTATGATTAACATGTTTAGAAACATAAATTTAGCTGAATAAATTTGTTATTTTTAATTGTTCTTTAAAAAATTAAGAAATTTTTAAAAAATTGGCATAAAAAAGTCAACTAGAAAAAGTTAACTAAATTATGTTTTTGTTAAATATATGTTTAATTATATGTTAAATTATGATTAACATGTTTAGAAACATAAATTTTTTATTTTTTATTTTTCTTTATAAAAATTAAAAAATTTTTAAAAAAATTAACAAAAAAAGTCAACTAAATTATGTTTTTTGTTAAATGTATGTTGAATTATATGTTAAATTATGATTAACTTGGTTAGAAACATATATTTCGCTGAATAAATTTGTTATTTTTAATTTTTTTTTTTAAAATTAAGAAATTTTAAAAATAATTGCCAAAAAAGTCAACTAAATTATGTTTTTTGTTATATGTATGTTGAGTTATATGTTAAATGATGATTAACATGTTTAGCAACATAAATTTATCTGAATAAATTTGTTATTTTTAATTTTTTTTATAAAAATTAACAAATGTTTAAAAAAATTGACAAAAAGTCAATTAAATTATCTTTTTTGTTAAATGTATGTTGAATTATATGTTAAATTATGATTAATTTGTTTTGAAACATAAATTTCGCTGAATAAATTTGTTATTTTTAATTTTTCTTTAAAAAATTAAGAAATTTTTAAAAAATTGGCGAAAAAGTCAACTAAATTATGTTTTTTGTTAAATGTATGTTGAATTGTATGTCAAATGATGACTAACATGTTTAGAAATATAAATTTAGCTGAATAAATTTGTTATTTTTAATTTTTTTTATAAAAATTAACAAATGTTTAAAAAAATTTACAAAATTCAATTAAATTATCTTTTTTGTTAAATGTATGTTGAATTATATGTTAAATTATGATTAACTTGTTTAGAAACATAAATTTCGCTGAATAAATTTGTTATTTTTAATTTTTCTTTAAAAAATTAAGAAATTTTTAAAAAATTGGCGAAAAAGGCAACTAAATTATGTTTTTTTGTTATATGTATGTTGAATTATATGTTAAATAATGATTAACATGTTTAGAAACATAAATTTCGCTGAATAAATTTGTTATTTTTAATTTTTCTTTAAAAAATTATGAAATTTTTAAAAAATTGGCATAAAAAAGTCAACTAAAAAAAGTCAACTAAATTATGTTTTTTGTTAAATATATGTTTAATTATATGTTAAATTATGATTAACATGTTTAGAAACATAAATTTAGCTGAATAAATTTGTTATTTTTAATTTTTCTTAATAAAAATTAACAAATTTTTAAAAAAATGTCCCAAAAAGTCAACTAAATTATGTTTTTTTTAAATATATGTAGAATTATATGTTAAATTATGACTAACATGTTTAGGAAGATAAATTTCGCTGAATAAAGTTGTTATTTTTGATTTTTCTTTATAAAAATTAAGACATTTTTAAAAAAATTGCCAAAAAAGTCAACTAAATTATGTTTTTTGTTAAATGTATGTTGAATTCTATGTTGAATTATGATTAATATGTTTAGAAAAATAAATTTCGCTGAATAAAGTTGTAATTTTTAATTTTTCTTTATAAAAATTAAGAAATGTTTAAAAAATTAACAAAAAAAGTCAACTAAATAATTTTTTTTGTTAAACGTATGTTGAATTATATGTTAAATTATGATTAACTTGGTTAGAAATATAAATTTCGCTGAATAAATTTGTTATTTTTAATTTTTCTTTAAAAAATTAAGAAATTTTTTAAATAATTGCCAAAAAAGTCAACTAAATTTTGTTTTTTGTTATACGTATGTTGAGTTATATGTTAAATTATGAGTAACATGTTTAGAAAGATAAATTTCGCTGAATAAATTTGTTATTTTTAAGTTTTCTTTAAAAATAAGAAATTTTGAAAAAATTGCTAAAAAAGTCAACTAAATTATGTTTTTTGTTAAATGTATTTTGAATTATATGTTAAATTATGATTAACATGTTTAGAAACATAAATTTCGATGAATAAAGTTGTTATTTTAAATTTTTCTTTATAAAAATTAAGAAATGTTTAAAAAAATTGCCACAAAATTCAACTAAATTACGTGTTTTGTTAAATGTATGTTGAATTGTATGTCAAATGATGATTAACATGTTTAGAAACATAAATTTAGCTGAATATATATTATAAAAACTAACAAATGTTTAAAAAAATTTACAAAAAAGTCAACTAAATTATGTTTTTTGTTAAATGTATGTTGAATTATATGTTAAATTATGATTAACTTGTTTAGAAACATAAATTTCGCTGAATAAATTTGTTATTTTTAATTTTTCTTTAAAAAATTAAGAAATTTTTAAAAAATTGGCGAAAAAGTCAACTCAATTATGTTTTTTGTTAAATGTATGTTGAATTGTATGTCACATAATGACTAACATGTTTAGAAACATAAATTTAGCTGAATAAATTTGTTATTTTTAATTTTTTTTATAAAAATTAACAAATGTTTAAAAAAATTGACAAAAAGTCAATTAAATTATCTTTTTTGTTAAATGTATGTTGAATTATATGTTAAATTATGATTAACTTGTTTAGAAACATAAATTTCGCTGAATAAATTTGTTATTTTTAATTTTTCTTTAAAAAATTAAGAAATTTTTAAAAAATTGGCGAAAAAGAAAACTAAATTATGTTTTTTGTTAAATGTATGTTGAATTGTATGTCAAATGATGACTAACATGTTTAGAAACATAAATTTAGCTGAATAAATTTGTTATTTTTAATTTTTTTTATAAAAATTAACAAATGTTTAAAAAAATTTACAAAAAGTCAATTAAATTATCTTTTTTGTTAAATGTATGTTGAATTATATGTTAAATTATGATTAACTTGTTTAGCAACATAAATTTATCTGAATAAATTTGTTATTTTTAATTTTTTTTATAAAAATTAACAAATGTTTAAAAAAATTGACAAAAAGTCAATTAAATTATCTTTTTTGTTAAATGTATGTTGAATTATATGTTAAATTATGATTAATTTGTTTTGAAACATAAATTTCGCTGAATAAATTTGTTATTTTTAATTTTTCTTTAAAAAATTAAGAAATTTTTAAAAAATTGGCGAAAAAGTCAACTAAATTATGTTTTTTGTTAAATGTATGTTGAATTGTATGTCAAATGATGACTAACATGTTTAGAAATATAAATTTAGCTGAATAAATTTGTTATTTTTAATTTTTTTTATAAAAATTAACAAATGTTTAAAAAAATTTACAAAATTCAATTAAATTATCTTTTTTGTTAAATGTATGTTGAATTATATGTTAAATTATGATTAACTTTTTTAGAAACATAAATTTCGCTGAATAAATTTGTTATTTTTAATTTTTCTTTAAAAAATTAAGAAATTTTTAAAAAATTGGCGAAAAAGGCAACTAAATTATGTTTTTTTGTTATATGTATGTTGAATTATATGTTAAATAATGATTAACATGTTTAGAAACATAAATTTCGCTGAATAAATTTGTTATTTTTAATTTTTCTTTAAAAAATTATGAAATTTTTAAAAAATTGGCATAAAAAAGTCAACTAAAAAAAGTCAACTAAATTATGTTTTTTGTTAAATATATGTTTAATTATATGTTAAATTATGATTAACATGTTTAGAAACATAAATTTAGCTGAATAAATTTGTTATTTTTAATTTTTCTTAATAAAAATTAACAAATTTTTAAAAAAATGTCCCAAAAAGTCAACTAAATTATGTTTTTTTTAAATATATGTAGAATTATATGTTAAATTATGACTAACATGTTTAGGAAGATAAATTTCGCTGAATAAAGTTGTTATTTTTGATTTTTCTTTATAAAAATTAAGACATTTTTAAAAAAATTGCCAAAAAAGTCAACTAAATTATGTTTTTTGTTAAATGTATGTTGAATTCTATGTTGAATTATGATTAATATGTTTAGAAAAATAAATTTCGCTGAATAAAGTTGTAATTTTTAATTTTTCTTTATAAAAATTAAGAAATGTTTAAAAAATTAACAAAAAAAGTCAACTAAATAATTTTTTTTGTTAAACGTATGTTGAATTATATGTTAAATTATGATTAACTTGGTTAGAAATATAAATTTCGCTGAATAAATTTGTTATTTTTAATTTTTCTTTAAAAAATTAAGAAATTTTTTAAATAATTGCCAAAAAAGTCAACTAAATTTTGTTTTTTGTTATACGTATGTTGAGTTATATGTTAAATTATGAGTAACATGTTTAGAAAGATAAATTTCGCTGAATAAATTTGTTATTTTTAAGTTTTCTTTAAAAATAAGAAATTTTGAAAAAATTGCCAAAAAAGTCAACTAAATTATATTTTTTGTTAAATGTATTTTGAATTATATGTTAAATTATGATTAACATGTTTAGAAACATAAATTTCGATGAATAAAGTTGTTATTTTAAATTTTTCTTTATAAAAATTAAGAAATGTTTAAAAAAATTGCCACAAAATTCAACTAAATTACGTGTTTTGTTAAATGTATGTTGAATTGTATGTCAAATGATGATTAACATGTTTAGAAACATAAATTTAGCTGAATATATATTATAAAAACTAACAAATGTTTAAAAAAATTTACAAAAAAGTCAACTAAATTATGTTTTTTGTTAAATGTATGTTGAATTATATGTTAAATTATGATTAACTTGTTTAGAAACATAAATTTCGCTGAATAAATTTGTTATTTTTAATTTTTCTTTAAAAATTAAGAAATTTTTAAAAAATTGGCGAAAAAGTCAACTCAATTATGTTTTTTGTTAAATGTATGTTGAATTGTATGTCACATAATGACTAACATGTTTAGAAACATAAATTTAGCTGAATAAATTTGTTATTTTTAATTTTTTTTATAAAAATTAACAAATGTTTAAAAAATTGACAAAAAGTCAATTAAATTATCTTTTTTGTTAAATGTATGTTGAATTATATGTTAAATTATGATTAACTTGTTTAGAAATATAAATTTCGCTGAATAAATTTGTTATTTTTAATTTTTCTTTAAAAAATTAAGAAATTTTTAAAAAATTGGCGAAAAAGAAAACTAAATTATGTTTTTTGTTAATGTATGTTGAATTGTATGTCAAATGATGACTAACATGTTTAGAAACATAAATTTAGCTAAATAAATTTGTTATTTTTAATTTTTTTTATAAAAATTAACAAATGTTTAAAAAAATTTACAAAAAGTCAATTAAATTATCTTTTTTGTTAAATGTATGTTGAATTATATGTTAAATTATGATTAACTTGTTTAGAAACATAAATTTCGCTGAATAAATTTGTTATTTTTAATTTTTCTTTAAAAAATTAAGAAATTTTTAAAAAATTGGCGAAAAAGGCAACTAAATTATGTTTTTTTGTTATATGTATGTTGAATTATATGTTAAATAATGATTAACATGTTTAGAAACATAAATTTCGCTGAATAAATTTGTTATTTTTAATTTTTCTTTAAAAATTATGAAATTTTTAAAAAATTAGCATAAAAAAGTCAACTAAATTATGTTTTTTGTTAAATATATGTTTAATTATATGTTAAATTATGATTAACATGTTTAGAAACATAAATTTAGCTGAATAAATTTGTTATTTTTAATTTTCTTAATAAAAATTAACAAATTTTTAAAAAAATGTCCCAAAAAGTCAACTAAATATGTTTTTTGTTAAATATATGTTGAATTATATGTTAAATTATGACTAACATGTTTAGGAAGATAAATTTCGCTGAATAAAGTTGTTATTTTGAATTTTTTTTATAAAAATTAAGAAATTTTTAAAAAATTGGCAAAAAAGTCAACTAAATTATGTTTTTTGTTAAATGTATGTTGAATTCTATGTTGAATTATGATTAATATGTTTAGAAAAATAAATTTCGCTGAATAAAGTTGTAATTTTTAATTTTTCTTTATAAAAATTAAGAAATTTTTAAAAAATTAACAAAAAAAGTCAACTAAATAATTTTTTTGTTAAACGTATGTTGAATTATATGTTAAATTATGATTAACATGTTTAGAAAGATAAATTTCGCTGAATAAATTTGTTATTTTTAAGTTTTCTTTAAAAATAAGAAATTTTGAAAAAATTGCCAAAAAAGTCAACTAAATTATGTTTTTTGTTAAATGTATTTTGAATTATATGTTAAATTATGATTAACATGTTTAGAAACATAAATTTCGATGAATAAAGTTGTTATTTTAAATTTTTTCTTTATAAAAATTAAGAAATGTTTAAAAAAATTGCCACAAAATTCAACTAAATTACGTGTTTTGTTAAATGTATGTTGAATTGTATGTCAAATGATGATTAACATGTTTAGAAACATAAATTAGCTGAATATATATTATAAAAACTAACAAATGTTTAAAAAAATTTACAAAAAAGTCAACTAAATTATGTTTTTTGTTAAATGTATGTTGAATTATATGTTAAATTATGATTAACTTGTTTAGAAACATAAATTTCGCTGAATAAATTTGTTATTTTTAATTTTTCTTTAAAAAATTAAGAAATTTTTAAAAAATTGGCGAAAAAGTCAACTAAATTATGTTTTTTTGTTAAATGTATGTTGAATTATATGTTAAATAATGATTAACATGTTTAGAAACATAAATTTCGCTGAATTAATTTGTTATTTTTAATTTTTCTTTAAAAAATTAAGAAATTTTTAAAAAATTGGCATAAAAAAGTCAACTTAAAAAGTCAACTAAATTATGTTTTTTGTTAAATATATGTTTAATTATATGTTAAATTATGATTAACATGTTTAAAAACATAAATTTAGCTGAATAAATTTGTTATTTTTAATTTTTCTTTATAAAAATTAACAAATTTTTAAAAAAAATTACAAAAAAGTCAACTAAAGTATGTTTTTTGTTAAATATATGTTGAATTATATGTTAAATTATGATTAACATGTTTAGAAAGATAAATTTCGCTGAATAAAGTTGTTATTTTTAATTTTTCTTTATAAAAATTAAGAAATTTTTAAAAAATTGCCAAAAAAGTCAACTAAATTATGTTTTTTGTTAAATGTATGTTGAATTCTATGTTGAATTATGATTAATATGTTTAGAAAAATAAATTTCGCTGAATAAAGTTGTAATTTTTAATTTTTCTTTATAAAAATTAAGAAATTTTTAAAAAATTAACAAAAAAAGTCAACTAAATTATGTTTTTTGTTAAATGTATGTTGAATTACATGTTAAATTATGATTAACATGGTTAGAAACATAAATTTCGCTGAATAAATTTGTTATTTTTAATTTTTCCTTAAAAAATTAAGAAATTTTTAAAATAATTGCCAAAAAAAGTCAACTAAATTATGTTTTTTGTTATATGTATGTTGAGTTATATATTAAATTATGATTAACATGTCCACAAACATAAATTTCGCTGAATAAAGTTGTTATTTTTAATTTTTCTTATAAAAATTAAGAAATTTTTAAAAAAATTGCCAAAAAAGTCAACTAAATTATGTTTTTTGTTAAATGAATGTTGAATTATATGTGAAATTATGACTAACATGCTTAGAAACATAAATTTCGCTGAATAAAGTTGTTATTTTAAATTTTTCTTTATACAAATTAAGAAATTTTTAAAAAAATTGCGAAAAAAGTCAACTAAATTATGTTTTATGTTAAAAATATGTTGAATTATATGTTAAATTATGACTAACATGTTTAGAAACATAAATTGCGCTGAATAAAGTTATTATTTTAAATTTTTCTTTATAAAAATTAAGAAATTTTTAAAAAAATTGCAAAAAAGTCAACTACATTATGTTTTTTGTTAAATATATATAGAATTGTATGTTAAATTATGAGTAACATGTTTAGAAACATAAACTTAGCTGAACAAAATTGTTATTTTTAATTTTTCTTTATAAAAATTAGGAAATTTTTAAAAAATTAGCATAAAAAAGTTAACTAAATTATGTTTTTTTTGTTAAATGTGTGTTGAATTATATGTTAAATTATGACTAACATGTTTAGAAACATAAATTTCGCTGAATTAATTTGTTATTTTTAATTTTTCTTTAAAAAATTAAGAAATTTTTAAAAAATTGGCATAAAAAAGTCAACTTAAAAAGTCAACTAAATTATGTTTTTTGTTAAATATATGTTTAATTATATGTTAAATTATGATTAACATGTTTAAAAACATAAATTTAGCTGAATAAATTTGTTATTTTTAATTTTTCTTTATAAAAATTAACAAATTTTTAAAAAAAATTACAAAAAAGTCAACTAAAGTATGTTTTTTGTTAAATATATGTTGAATTATATGTTAAATTATGATTAACATGTTTAGAAAGATAAATTTCGCTGAATAAAGTTGTTATTTTTAATTTTTCTTTATAAAAATTAAGAAATTTTTAAAAAATTGCCAAAAAAGTCAACTAAATTATGTTTTTTGTTAAATGTATGTTGAATTCTATGTTGAATTATGATTAATATGTTTAGAAAAATAAATTTCGCTGAATAAAGTTGTAATTTTTAATTTTTCTTTATAAAAATTAAGAAATTTTTAAAAAATTAACAAAAAAAGTCAACTAAATTATGTTTTTTGTTAAATGTATGTTGAATTACATGTTAAATTATGATTAACATGGTTAGAAACATAAATTTCGCTGAATAAATTTGTTATTTTTAATTTTTCCTTAAAAAATTAAGAAATTTTTAAAATAATTGCCAAAAAAGTCAACTAAATTATGTTTTTTGTTATATGTATGTTGAGTTATATATTAAATTATGATTAACATGTCCACAAACATAAATTTCGCTGAATAAAGTTGTTATTTTTAATTTTTCTTTATAAAAATTAAGAAATTTTTAAAAAAATTGCCAAAAAAGTCAACTAAATTATGTTTTTTGTTAATGAATGTTGAATTATATGTGAAATTATGACTAACATGCTTAGAAACATAAATTTCGCTGAATAAAGTTGTTATTTTAAATTTTTCTTTATACAAATTAAGAAATTTTTAAAAAAATTGCGAAAAAAGTCAACTAAATTATGTTTTATGTTAAAAATATGTTGAATTATATGTTAAATTATGACTAACATGTTTAGAAACATAAATTGCGCTGAATAAAGTTATTATTTTAAATTTTTCTTTATAAAAATTAAGAAATTTTTAAAAAAATTGCAAAAAAGTCAACTACATTATGTTTTTTGTTAAATATATATAGAATTGTATGTTAAATTATGAGTAACATGTTTAGAAACATAAACTTAGCTGAACAAAATTGTTATTTTTAATTTTTCTTTATAAAAATTAGGAAATTTTTAAAAAATTAGCATAAAAAAGTTAACTAAATTATGTTTTTTTTGTTAAATGTGTGTTGAATTATATGTTAAATTATGACTAACATGTTTAGAAACATAAATTTCGCTGAATAAAATTGTTATTTTTAATTTTTCTTTATAAAAATTAAGAAATTTTTAAAAAATTGGCAAAAAAGTCAACTAAATTATGTTTTTTGTTAAATGTATGTTGAATTATATGTTAAATTATGATTTATATGTTTAGAAATATAAATTTAGCTGAATAAATTTGTTATTTTTAATTTTTTTTTTTACATTAACAAATTTTTAAAAAAATTTACAAAAAAGTCAACTAAATTAGGTTTTTTGTTAAATGTATGTTGAATTATATGTTAAATTATGATTAACTTGTTTAGAAACATAAATTTCGCTGAATTAATTTGTTATTTTTAATTTTCTTTAAAAATTAAGAAATATTTAAAAAATTGGCATAAAAAAGTCAACTTAAAAAGTCAACTAAATTATGTTTTTTGTTAAATATATGTTTAATTATATGTTAAATTATGATTAACATGTTTAAAAACATAAATTTAGCTGAATAAATTTGTTATTTTTAATTTTTCTTTATAAAAATTAACAAATTTTTAAAAAAATTGCCAAAAAAGTCAACTAAATTATGTTTTTTGTTAAATGTATGTTGAATTCTATGTTGAATTATGATTAATATGTTTAGAAAAATAAATTTCGCTGAATAAAGTTGTAATTTTTAATTTTTCTTTATAAAAATTAAGAAATTTTTAAAAAATTAACAAAAAAAGTCAACTAAATTATGTTTTTTGTTAAATGTATGTTGAATTATATGTTCAATTATGATTAACATGGTTAGAAACATAAATTTCGCTGAATAAATTTGTTATTTTAAATTTTTCTTTATAAAAATTATGAAATTTTTAAAAAATTGCCAAAAAAGTCAACTAAATTATGTTTTTTGTTAAATGTATGTTGAATTATATGTTAAATTATGATTAACATGTTTAGAAAGATAAATTTCGCTGAATAAAGTTGTTATTTTTAATTTTTCTTTATAAAAATTAAGAAATTTTAAAAAATTGCCAAAAAAGTCAACTAAATTATGTTTTTTGTTAAATGTATGTTGAATTATATGTTAAATTATGATTAACATGGTTAGAAACATAAATTTCGCTGAATAAATTTGTTATTTTTAATTTTTCTTTAAAAAATTAAGAAATTTTTAAAAAATTGGCATAAAAAAGTCAACTTAAAAAGTCAACTAAATTATGTTTTTGTTAAATATATGTTTAATTATATGTTAAATTATGATTAACATGTTTAAAAACATAAATTTAGCTGAATAAATTTGTTATTTTTAATTTTTCTTTATAAAAATTAACTAATTTTTAAAAAAAATTACAAAAAAGTCAACTTAAGTATGTTTTTTGTTAAATATATGTTGAATTATATGTTAAATTATGATTAACATGTTTAGAAAGATAAATTTCGCTGAATAAAGTTGTTATTTTTAATTTTTCTTTATAAAATTAAGAAATTTTTAAAAAATTGCCAAAAAAGTCAACTAAATTATGTTTTTTGTTAAATGTATGTTGAATTCTATGTTGAATTATGATTAATATGTTTAGAAAAATAAATTTCGCTGAATAAAGTTGTAATTTTTAATTTTTCTTTATAAAAATTAAGAAATTTTTAAAAAATTAACAAAAAAAGTCAACTAAATTATGTTTTTGTTAAATGTATGTTGAATTATATGTTAAATTATGATTAACATGGTTAGAAACATAAATTTCGCTGAATAAATTTGTTATTTTTAATTTTCCTTTAAAAATTAAGAAATTTTTAAAATAATTGCCAAAAAAGTCAACTAAATTATGTTTTTTGTTATATGTATGTTGAGTTATATATTAAATTATGATTAACATGTCCACAAACATAAATTTCGCTGAATAAAGTTGTTATTTTTAATTTTTCTTTATAAAAATTAAGAAATTTTTAAAAAAATTGCCAAAAAAGTCGACTAAATTATGTTTTTTGTTAAATGAATGTTGAATTATATGTGAAACTATGACTAACATGCTTAGAAACATAAATTTCGCTGAATAAAGTTGTTATTTTAAATTTTTCTTTATACAAATTAAGAAATTTTTAAAAAAATTGCGAAAAAAGTCAACTAAATTATATTTTATGTTAAATATATGTTGAATTATATGTTAAATTATGATTAACATGTTTAGAAACATAAATTTCGCTGAATAAAGTTATTATTTTAAATTTTTCTTTATAAAAACTAAGAATTTTTTAAAAAATTGGCAAAAAAGTCAACTAAATTATGTTTTTGTTAAATGTATGTTGAATTATATGTTAAATTATGATTTATATGTTTAGAAATATAAATTTAGCTGAATAAATTTGTTATTTTTAATTTTTTTTTTTACATTAACAAATTTTTAAAAAAATTTACAAAAAAGTCAACTAAATTAGGTTTTTTGTTAAATGTATGTGAATTATATGTTAAATTATGATTAACTTGTTTAGAAACATAAATTTCGCTGAATTAATTTGTTATTTTTAATTTTTCTTTAAAAAATTAAGAAATATTTAAAAAATTGGCATAAAAAAGTCAACTTAAAAAGTCAACTAAATTATGTTTTTTGTTAAATATATGTTTAATTATATGTTAAATTATGATTAACATGTTTAAAAACATAAATTTAGCTGAATAAATTTGTTATTTTTAATTTTTCTTTATAAAAATTAACAAATTTTTAAAAAAATTGCCAAAAAAGTCAACTAAATTATGTTTTTTGTTAAATGTATGTTGAATTCTATGTTGAATTATGATTAATATGTTTAGAAAAATAAATTTCGCTGAATAAAGTTGTAATTTTTAATTTTTCTTTATAAAAATTAAGAAATTTTTAAAAAATTAACAAAAAAAGTCAACTAAATTATGTTTTTTGTTAAATGTATGTTGAATTATATGTTCAATTATGATTAACATGGTTAGAAACATAAATTTCGCTGAATAAATTTGTTATTTTAAATTTTTCTTTATAAAAATTATGAAATTTTTAAAAAATTGCCAAAAAAGTCAACTAAATTATGTTTTTTGTTAAATGTATGTTGAATTATATGTTAAATTATGATTAACATGTTTAGAAAGATAAATTTCGCTGAATAAAGTTGTTATTTTTAATTTTTCTTTATAAAAATTAAGAAATTTTTAAAAAATTGCCAAAAAAGTCAACTAAATTATGTTTTTTGTTAAATGTATGTTGAATTATATGTTAAATTATGATTAACATGGTTAGAAACATAAATTTCGCTGAATAAATTTGTTATTTTTAATTTTTCTTTAAAAAATTAAGAAATTTTTAAAAAATTGGCATAAAAAAGTCAACTTAAAAAGTCAACTAAATTATGTTTTTTGTTAAATATATGTTTAATTATATGTTAAATTATGATTAACATGTTTAAAAACATAAATTTAGCTGAATAAATTTGTTATTTTTAATTTTTCTTTATAAAAATTAACTAATTTTTAAAAAAAATTACAAAAAAGTCAACTTAAGTATGTTTTTTGTTAAATATATGTTGAATTATATGTTAAATTATGATTAACATGTTTAGAAAGATAAATTTCGCTGAATAAAGTTGTTATTTTTAATTTTTCTTTATAAAAATTAAGAAATTTTTAAAAAATTGCCAAAAAAGTCAACTAAATTATGTTTTTTGTTAAATGTATGTTGAATTCTATGTTGAATTATGATTAATATGTTTAGAAAAATAAATTTCGCTGAATAAAGTTGTAATTTTTAATTTTTCTTTATAAAAATTAAGAAATTTTTAAAAAATTAACAAAAAAAGTCAACTAAATTATGTTTTTTGTTAAATGTATGTTGAATTATATGTTAAATTATGATTAACATGGTTAGAAACATAAATTTCGCTGAATAAATTTGTTATTTTTAATTTTCCTTTAAAAAATTAAGAAATTTTTAAAATAATTGCCAAAAAAGTCAACTAAATTATGTTTTTTGTTATATGTATGTTGAGTTATATATTAAATTATGATTAACATGTCCACAAACATAAATTTCGCTGAATAAAGTTGTTATTTTTAATTTTTCTTTATAAAAATTAAGAAATTTTTAAAAAATTGCCAAAAAAGTCAACTAAATTATGTTTTTTGTTAAATGTATGTTGAATTCTATGTTGAATTATGATTAATATGTTTAGAAAAATAAATTTCGCTGAATAAAGTTGTAATTTTTAATTTTTCTTTATAAAAATTAAGAAATTTTTAAAAAATTGCCAAAAAAGTCAACTAAATTATGTTTTTTGTTAAATGTATGTTGAATTATATATTAAATTATGATTAATATGTTTAGAAATATAAATTTAGCTGAATAAATTTGTTATTTTTAATTATTTTTTTTTAAATTAACAAATTTTTAAAAAAAATTACAAAAAAGTCAACTAAATTAGGTTTTTAACAAGTATGTTGAATTATATGTTAAATTATGATTAACTTGTTTAGAAACATAAATTTAGCTGAATAAATTTGTTATTTTTAATTTTTCTTTAAAAAATTGGCAAAAAAAGTCAACTAAATTATGTTTTTTGTTAAATGTATGTTGAATTCTATGTTGAATTATGATTAATATGTTTAGAAAAATAAATTTCGCTGAATAAAGTTGTAATTTTTAATTTTTCTTTATAAAAATTAAGAAATTTTTAAAAAATTAACAAAAAAAGTCAACTACATTATGTTTTTTGTTAAATATATGTAGAATTGTATGTTAAATTATGAGTAACATGTTTAGAAACATAAACTTAGCGGAACAAAATTGTTATTTTTAATTTTTCTTTATAAAAATTAGTAAATTTTTAAAAAATTGGCATAAAAAAGTCAACTAAATTATGTTTTTTTTGTTAAATGTGTTTTGAATTATATGTTAAATTATGACTAACATGTTTAGAAACATAAATTTCGCTGAATAAAATTGTTATTTTTAATTTTTCTTTATAAAAATTAAGAAATTTTTAAAAAATTGGCAAAAAAGTCAACTAAATTATGTTTTTTGTTAAATGTATGTTGAATTATATGTTAAATTATGATTTATATGTTTAGAAATATAAATTTAGCTGAATAAATTTGTTATTTTTAATTATTTTTTTTTAAATTAACAAATTTTTAAAAAAATTTACAAAAAAGTCAACTAAATTAGGTTTTTTGTTAAATGTATGTTGAATGATATGTTAAATTATGATTAACTTGTTTAGAAACATAAATTTCGCTGAATAAATTTGTTATTTTTAATTTTTCTTTAAAAAATTAAGAAATTTTTAAAAAATTGGCAAAAAAGTCAACTAAATTATGTTTTTTGTTAATTGTATGTTGAATTATATGTTAAATTATGATTAACATGTCCAGAAACATAAATTTCGCTGAATAAAGTTGTTATTTTAAATTTTTCTTTATAAAAATTAAGCAATTTTTAAAAAAATTGCAAAAAAGTCAACTAAATTATGTTTTTTGTTAAATATATGTAGAATTATATGTTAAATTATGAGTAACATGTTTAGAAACATAAACTTAGCTGAACAAAATTGTTATTTTTAATTTTTCTTTATAAAAATTAGGAAATCTTTAAAAAATTTACATAAAAAAGTCAACTAAATTTTGTTTTTTTTATTAAATGATTAACATGTTTAGAAACATAAAAAATGTATGTTAAATTATATGTTAAATAATGATGAATATGGTTAGAAACATAAACTTAGCTGAACAAAATTGTTATTTTTAATTTTTCTTTATAAAAATTAAGAAATTTTTAAAAAATTGCCAAAAAAGTCAACTAAATTATGTTTTTTGTTAAATGTATGTTGAATTATATGTTAAATTATGATTTATATGTTTAGAAATATAAATTTAGCTGAATAAATTTGTTATTTTTAATATTTTTTTTTAAATTAACAAATTTTTAAAAAAATTTACAAAAAAGTCAACTAAATTAGGTTTTTTGTTAAATGTATGTTGAATTATATGTTAAATTATGATTAACTTGTTTAGAAACATAAATTTCGCTGAATAAATTTGTTATTTTTAATTTTTCTTTAAAAAATTAAGAAATTTTTAAAAAATTGGCAAAAAAGTCAACTAAATTATGTTTTTTGTTAAATGTATGTTGAATTATATGTTAAATTATGATTAACATGTCCAGAAACATAAATTTCGCTGAATAAAGTTGTTATTTTAAATTTTTCTTTATAAAAATTAAGAAATTTTTAAAAAAATTGCAAAAAAGTCAACTAAATTATGTTTTTTGTTAAATATATGTAGAATTATATGTTAAATTATGAGTAACATGTTTAGAAACATAAACTTAGCTGAACAAAATTGTTATTTTTAATTTTTCTTTATAAAAATTAGGAAATTTTTAAAAAATTTGCATAAAAAAGTCAACTAAATTATGTTTTTTTTTGTTAAATGTGTGTTCAATTATATGTTAAATTAAGACTAACATGTTTAGAAACATAAATTTCGCTGAATAAAATTGTTATTTTTAATTTTTCTTCATAAAAATTAAGAAATTTTTAAAAAAATTGCCAAAAAAGTCAACTAAATTATGTTTTTTTGTTAAATGTATGTTAAATTATATGTTAAATAATGATGAATATGGTTAGAAACATAAACTTAGCTAAAATTAAGAAATTTTTAAAAAATTGGCATAAAAAAGTCAACTTAAAAAGTCAACTAAATTATGTTTTTTGTTAAATATATGTTTAATTATATGTTAAATTATGATTAACATGTTTAAAAACATAAATTTAGCTGAATAAATTTGTTATTTTTAATTTTTCTTTAAAAAATTAAGAAATTTTTAAAAAATTGGCAAAAAAGTCAACTAAATTATGTTTTTTGTTAAATGTATGTTGAATTCTATGTTGAATTATGATTAATATGTTTAGAAAAATAAATTTCGCTGAATAAAGTTGTTATTTTAAATTTTTCTTTATAAAAATTAAGAAATTTTTAAAAAATTGCCAAAAAAGTCAACTAAATTATGTTTTTTGTTAAATGTATGTTGAATTATATGTTAAATTATGATTTATATGTTTAGAAATATAAATTTAGCTGAATAAATTTGTTATTTTTAATTTTTTTTTTTTAAATTAACAAATTTTTAAAAAAATTTACAAAAAAGTCAACTAAATTAGGTTTTTTGTTAAATGTATGTTGAATTATATGTTAAATTATGAGTAACATGTTTAGAAACATAAACTTAGCTGAACAAAATTGTTATTTTTAATTTTTCTTTATAAAAATTAGGAAATCTTTAAAAAATTTACATAAAAAAGTCAACTAAATTATGTTTTTTTTATTAAATGATTAACATGTTTAGAAACATAAAAAATGTATGTTAAATTATATGTTAAATAATGATGAATATGGTTAGAAACATAAACTTAGCTGAACAAAATTGTTATTTTTAATTTTTCTTTATAAAAATTAAGAAATTTTTAAAAAATTGCCAAAAAATTCAACTAAATTATGTTTTTTGTTAAATGTATGTTGAATTATATGTTAAATTATGATTTATATGTTTAGAAATATAAATTTAGCTGAATAAATTTGTTATTTTTAATTTTTTTTTTTAAATTAACAAATTTTTAAAAAAATTTACAAAAAAGTCAACTAAATTAGGTTTTTTGTTAAATGTATGTTGAATTATATGTTAAATTATGATAACTTGTTTAGAAACATAAATTTCGCTGAATAAATTTGTTATTTTTAATTTTTCTTTAAAAAATTAAGAAATTTTTAAAAAATTGGCAAAAAAGTCAACTAAATTATGTTTTTTGTTAAATGTATGTTGAATTATATGTTAAATTATGATTAACATGTCCAGAAACATAAATTTCGCTGAATAAAGTTGTTATTTTAAATTTTTCTTTATAAAAATTAAGAAATTTTTAAAAAAATTGCAAAAAAGTCAACTAAATTATGTTTTTTGTTAAATATATGTAGAATTATATGTTAAATTATGAGTAACATGTTTAGAAACATAAACTTAGCTGAACAAAATTGTTATTTTTAATTTTTCTTTATAAAAATTAGGAAATTTTTAAAAAATTTGCATAAAAAAGTCAACTAAATTATGTTTTTTTTGTTAAATGTGTGTTCAATTATATCTTAAATTAAGACTAACATGTTTAGAAACAAAAATTTCGCTGAATAAAATTGTTATTTTTAATTTTTATTCATAAAAATTAAGAAATTTTTAAAAAAATTGTCAAAAAAGTCAACTAAATTATGTTTTTTTGTTAAATGTATGTTAAATTATATGTTAAATAATGATGAATATGGTTAGAAACATAAACTTAGCTGAACAAAATTGTTATTTTTAATTTTTCTTTATAAAAATTAAGAAATTTTTAAAAAATTGGCAAAAAAGTCAACTAAATTATGTTTTTTGTTAAATGTATGTTGAATTATATGTTAAATTATGATTAACTTGTTTAGAAACATAAATTTCGCTGAATAAATTAGTTTTTTTTAATTTTCCTTTATAAAAATTAAGAAATTTTTAAAAAATTGGCATAAAAAAGTCAACTAAATTATGTTTTTTTTGTTAAATGTATGTTGAATTATATGTTAAATTATGACTAACATGTTTAGAAACATAAACTTAGCTGAACAAAATTGTTATTTTTAATTTTTCTTTATAAAAATTAAGAAATTTTTAAAAAATTGACAAAAAAGTCAACTAAATTATGTTTTTTGTTAAATGTATGTTGAATTATATATTAAATTATGATTAATATGTTTAAAAATATAAATTTAGCTGAATAAATTTGTTATTTTTTTTTTTTTTTTTTTAAATTAACAAATTTTTAAAAAAAATTACAAAAAAGTCAACTAAATTAGGTTTTTTGTTAAATGTATGTTGAAGTATATGTTAAATTATGATTAACTTGTTTAGAAACATAAATTTAGCTGAATAAATTTGTTATTTTTAATTTTTCTTTAAAAAATTAGCAAAAAAAGTCAACTAAATTATGTTTTTTTGTTAAATGTATGTTAAATTATATGTTAAATAATGATTAACATGTTTAGAAACATAAATTTCGCTGAATAAATTTGTTATTTTTAATTTTTCTTTAAAAAATTAAGAACTTTTTAAAAAGTTGGCAAAAAAGTCAACTAAATTATGTTTTTTGTTAAATGTATGTTGAATTATATGTTAAATTATGACTATCATGTTTAGAAACATAAATTTCGCTGAATAAAATTGTTATTTTTAATTTTTCTTTATAAAAATTAAGAAATTTTTAAAAAAATTGCCACAAAAGTCAACTAAATTATGTTTTTTATTAAATGTATGTTGAATTATATGTTAAATGATGATTAACATGTTTAGAAAAATAAATTTAGCTGAATAAATTTGTTATTTTTAATTTTTTTTATAAAAATTAGAATTTTTTTAAAAAAATTGACAAAAAAGGCAACTAAATTAGGTTTTTTGTTAAATGTATGTTGAATTATATGTTAAATTATGATTAACTTGTTTAGAAAAATAAATTTCGCTGAATAAATTTGTTATTTTTAATTTTTCTTTAAAAAATTAAGAAATTTTTTAAAATTGGCAAACAAAGTCTACTAAATTATGTTTTTTTGTTAAACGTAAGTTGAATTATATGTTAAATAATGATTAACATGTTTAGAAACATAAATTTCGCTGAATAAATTTGTTATTTTTAATTTTTCTTTAAAAAATTAAGAAATTTTTAAAAAATTGGCATAAAAAAGCCAACTAAAAAAAGTCAATAAATTATGTTTTTTTTTGTTAAATATATGTTGAATTGTATGTTAAATTATGATAAACATGTTTAGAAACATAAATTTCGCTGAATAAATTTGTTATTTTTAATTTTTCTTTAAAAAATTAAGAAATTTTTAAAAAATTGGCAAAAAGTCAACTAAATTATGTTTTTTTTGTTATATGTATGTTTATTTAAATGTTAAATTATGATTAACATGTTTAGAAATATAAATTTAGCTAAACAAAGTTTTTATTTTTAAATTTTCTTTATAAAAATTAAGAAATTTTTAAAATAGTTGCCAAAAAAAGTCAACTAAATTATGTTTTTTTGTTAAATGTATGTTTAATTAAATGTTAAATTATGATTAACATGTTTAGAAATATAAATTTAGGTGAACAAAGTTTTTATTTTTAAATTTTCTTTATAAAAATTAAGAAATTTTTAAAATAGTTGCCAAAAAAAGTCAACTAAATTAGGGGTTTTTGTTAAATGTATGTTGAATTATATGTTAAATTATGATTAACTTGTTTAGAAACATAAATTCAGATGAATAAAGTTGTTATTTTAAATTTTTCTTTATAAAAAATAAGAAATTTTTAAAAAAACTTGCCAAAAAATCAACTAAATTATGTTTTTTGGTAAACATATGTTGAATTATATGTTAAAGTTATGATTGGCATGTTTAGACACATAAATTTCGATGAATAAATTTGTTATTTTTAATTTTTCTTTAAAAAATTAAAAGTTTTTAAAAAATTGGCAAAAAAGTCAACTAAATTATGTTTTTTGTTAAATGTATGTTGAATTATATGTTTAATTATGACTATCATGTTTAGAAACATAAATTTCGCTGAATAAAATTGTTATTTTTAATTTTTCTTTATAAAAATTAAGAAATTTTTAAAAAAATTGCCACAAAAGTCAACTAAATTATGTTTTTTATTAAATGTATGTTGAATTATATGTTAAATGATGATTAACATGTTTAGAAACATAAATTTAGCTGAATAAATTTGTTATTTTTAATTTTTTTTTATAAAAATTATAATTTTTTTAAAAAAATTGACAAAAAACGCAACTAAATTAGGTTTTTTGTTAAATGTATGTTGAATTATATGTTAAATTATGATTAACTTGTTTAGAAACATAAATTTCGCTGAATAAATTTGTTATTTTTAATTTTTCTTTAAAAAATTAAGAAATTTTTAAAAAATTGGCAAACAAAGTCAACTAAATTATGTTTTTTTGTTAAACGTAAGTTGAATTATATGTTAAATAATGATTAACATGTTTAGAAACATAAATTTCGCTGAATAAATTTGTTATTTTTAATTTTTCTTTAAAAAATTAAGAAATTTTTAAAAAATTGGCATAAAAAAGCCAACAAAAAAAAGTCAATAAATTATGTTTTTTTTTGTTAAATATATGTTGAATTGTATGTTAAATTATGATAAACATGTTTAACATGTTTAGAAACATAAATTTCGCTGAATAAATTTGTTATTTTTAATTTTTCTTTAAAAAATTAAGAAATTTTTAAAAAATTGGCATAAAAAATGTCAACTAAATTATGTTTTTTGTTAAATGTATGTTGAATTATATGTTAAATTATGATTAACATGTTTAGAAACATAAATTCCGATGAATAAAGTTGTTATTTTAAATTTTTCTTTATAAAAAATAAGAAATTTTTAAAAAAACTTGCCAAAAAATCAACTAAATTATGTTTTTTGGTAAACATATGTTGAATTATATGTTAAAGTTATGATTGGCATGTTTAGACACATAAATTTCGATGAATAAAGTTGTTATTTTTAAATTTTCTTTATAAAAATTAAGAAGTTTAAAAAAATAATGCCAAAAAAGTCAACTCAATTATGTGTTTTGTTAAATGTATGTTACATTATATGTTAAATTATGAGTAACATGTTTAGAAACATAAGTTTAGCTGAATAAAATTGTTATTTTTAATTTTCTTTATAAAAATTAAGAAATTTTTAAAAAATTGGCATAAAAAAGTCAACTAATTATGTTTTTTTTGTTAAATGTATGTGAATTATATGTTAAATTATGATTAATTATATGATAAATTATGATTAACTTGTTTAGAAACATAAATTTAGCTGAATAAATTTGTTATTTTTAATTTTTCTTTATAAAAATTATGACATTTTTAAAAAAAGTGCCAAAAAAGTCAACTAAATTATGTTTTTTGTTAAATATATGTTGAATTATATGTTAAATTATGATTAACAAGTTTAGAAAGATAAATTTCGCTGAATAAATTTGTTATTTTTAAGTTTCCTGTAAAAATAAGAAATTTTGAAAAGATTGGCAAAAAAAGTCAACTAAATTATGTTTTTTGTTAAATGAATGTTGAATTAATTGTTAAATTATGATTAACATGTTTAAAAACATAAATTTCGCTGAATAAAGTTGTTATTTTAAATTTTTCTTTATAAAAAATAAGAAATTTTTAAAAAAACTTGCCAAAAAATCAACTAAATTATGTTTTTTGGTAAACATATGTTGAATTATATGTTAAAGTTATGATTGGCATGTTTAGACACATAAATTTCGATGAATAAATTTGTTATTTTTAATTTTTCTTTAAAAAATTAAGAAATTTTTAAAAAATTGGCAAAAAAGTCAACTAAATTATGTTTTTTGTTAAATTTATGTTGAATTATATGTTTAATTATGACTATCATGTTTAGAAACATAAATTTCGCTGAATAAAATTGTTATTTTTAATTTTTCTTTATAAAAATTAAGAAATTTTTAAAAAAATTGCCACAAAAGTCAACTAAATTATGTTTTTTATTAAATGTATGTTGAATTATATGTTAAATGATGATTAACATGTTTAGAAACATAAATTTAGCTGAATAAATTTGTTATTTTTAATTTTTTTTTATAAAAATTATAATTTTTTTAAAAAAATTGACAAAAAACGCAACTAAATTAGGTTTTTTGTTAAATGTATGTTGAATTATATGTTAAATTATGATTAACTTGTTTAGAAACATAAATTTCGCTGAATAAATTTGTTATTTTTAATTTTTCTTTAAAAAATTAAAAAATTTTTAAAAAATTGGCAAACAAAGTCAACTAAATTATGTTTTTTGGTTAAACGTAAGTTGAATTATATGTTAAATAATGATTAACATGTTTAGAAACATAAATTTCGCTGAATAAATTTGTTATTTTTAATTTTTCTTTAAAAAATTAAGAAATTTTTAAAAAATTGGCATAAAAAAGCCAACAAAAAAAAGTCAATAAATTATGTTTTTTTTTGTTAAATATATGTTGAATTGTATGTTAAATTATGATAAACATGTTTAGAAACATAAATTTCGCTGAATAAATTTGTTATTTTTAATTTTTCTTTAAAAAATTAAGAAATTTTTAAAAAATTGGCAAAAAAGTCAACTAAATTATGTTTTTTTGTTAAATGTATGTTTAATTAAATGTTAAATTATGATTAACATGTTTAGAAATATAAATTTAGCTAAACAAAGTTTTTATTTTTAAATTTTCTTTATAAAAATTAAGAAATTTTTAAAATAGTTGCCAAAAAAAGTCAACTAAATTATGTTTTTTTGTTAAATGTATTTTTAATTAAATGTTAAATTATGATTAACATGTTTAGAAATATAAATTTAGCTGAACAAAGTTTTTATTTTTAAATTTTCTTTATAAAAATTAAGAAATTTTTAAAATAGTTGCCAAAGAAAGTCAACTAAATTAGGGGTTTTTGTTAAATGTATGTTGAATTATATGTTAAATTATGATTAACTTGTTTAGAAACATAAATTTCGCTGAATAAATTTGTTATTTTTAATTTTTCTTTAAAATATTGGCAAAAAAATCAACTAAATTATGTTTTTTTGTTAAATGTATGTTGAATTATATGTTAAATAATGATTAACATGTTTAGACACATAAATTTCGCTGAATAAATTTGTTATTTTTAATTTTTCTTTAAAAAATTAAGAAGTTTAAAAAAATAATGCCAAAAAAGTCAACTCAATTATGTGTTTTGTTAAATGTATGTTACATTATATGTTAAATTATGAGTAACATGTTTATAAACATAAGTTTAGCTGAATAAAATTGTTATTTTTAATTTTTCTTTATAAAAATTATGACATTTTTAAAAAAAGTGCCAAAAAAGTCAACTAAATTATGTTTTTTGTTAAATATATGTTGAATTATATGTTAAATTATGATTAACAAGTTTAGAAAGATAAATTTCGCTGAATAAATTTGTTATTTTTAAGTTTCCTGTAAAAATAAGAAATTTTGAAAAGATTGGCAAAAAAAGTCAACTAAATTATGTTTTTTGTTAAATGAATGTTGAATTATATGTTAAATTATGATTAACATGTTTAAAAACATAAATTTCGCTGAATAAAGTTGTTATTTTAAATTTTTCTTTATAAAAAATAAGAAATTTTTAAAAAAACTTGCCAAAAAATCAACTAAATTATGTTTTTTGGTAAACATATGTTGAATTATATGTTAAAGTTATGATTGGCATGTTAAGACACATAAATTTCGATGAATAAATTTGTTATTTTTAATTTTTCTTTAAAAAATTAAGAAATTTTTAAAAAATTGGCAAAAAAGTCAACTAAATTATGTTTTTTGTTAAATGTATGTTGAATTATATGTTTAATTATGACTATCATGTTTAGAAACATAAATTTCGCTGAATAAAATTGTTATTTTTAATTTTTCTTTATAAAAATTAAGAAATTTTTAAAAAAATTGCCACAAAAGTCAACTAAATTATGTTTTTTATTAAATGTATGTTGAATTATATGTTAAATGATGATTAACATGTTTAGAAACATAAATTAAGCTGAATAAATTTGTTATTTTTAATTTTTTTTTATAAAAATTATAAATTTTTTAAAAAAATTGGCAAAAAAATCAACTAAATTATGTTTTTTTGTTAAATGTATGTTGAATTATATGTTAAATAATGATTAACATGTTTAGACACATAAATTTCGCTGAATAAATTTGTTATTTTTAATTTTTCTTTAAAAAATTAAGAAATTTTTAAAAAATTGGCAAACAAAGTCAACTAAATTATGTTTTTTGGTTAAACGTAAGTTGAATTATATGTTAAATAATGATTAACATGTTTAGAAACATAAATTTCGCTGAATAAATTTGTTATTTTTAATTTTTCTTTAAAAAATTAAGAAATTTTTAAAAAATTGGCATAAAAAAGCCAACAAAAAAAAGTCAATAAATTATGTTTTTTTTGTTAAATATATGTTGAATTGTATGTTAAATTATGATAAACATGTTTAGAAACATAAATTTCGCTGAATAAATTTGTTATTTTTAATTTTTCTTTAAAAAATTAAGAAATTTTTAAAAAATTGGCAAAAAAGTCAACTAAATTATGTTTTTTTGTTAAATGTATGTTTAATTAAATGTTAAATTATGATTAACATGTTTAGAAATATAAATTTAGCTAAACAAAGTTTTTATTTTTAAATTTTCTTTATAAAAATTAAGAAATTTTTAAAATAGTTGCCAAAAAAAGTCAACTAAATTATGTTTTTTTGTTAAATGTATGTTTAATTAATGTTAAATTATGATTAACATGTTTAGAAAGATAAATTTCGCTGAATAAATTTGTTATTTTTAAGTTTCCTGTAAAAATAAGAAATTTTGAAAAGATTGGCAAAAAAAGTCAACTAAATTATGTTTTTTGTTAAATGAATGTTGAATTATATGTTAAATTATGATTAACATGTTTAAAAACATAAATTTCGCTGAATAAAGTTGTTATTTTAAATTTTTCTTTATAAAAAATAAGAAATTTTTAAAAAAACTTGCCAAAAAATCAACTAAATTATGTTTTTTGGTAAACATATGTTGAATTATATGTTAAAGTTATGATTGGCATGTTAAGACACATAAATTTCGATGAATAAATTTGATATTTCTAATTTTTCTTTAAAAAATTAAGAAATTTTTAAAAAATTGGCAAAAAAGTCAACTAAATTATGTTTTTTGTTAAATGTATGTTGAATTATATGTTTAATTATGACTATCATGTTTAGAAACATAAATTTCGCTGAATAAAATTGTTATTTTTAATTTTTCTTTATAAAAATTAAGAAATTTTTAAAAAAATTGCCACAAAAGTCAACTAAATTATGTTTTTTATTAAATGTATGTTGAATTATATGTTAAATGATGATTAACATGTTTAGAAACATAAATTTAGCTGAATAAATTTGTTATTTTTAATTTTTTTTTATAAAAATTATAAATTTTTTAAAAAAATTGGCAAAAAAATCAACTAAATTATGTTTTTTTGTTAAATGTATGTTGAATTATATGTTAAATAATGATTAACATGTTTAGACACATAAATTTCGCTGAATAAATTTGTTATTTTTAATTTTTCTTTAAAAAATTAAGAAATTTTTAAAAAATTGGCAAACAAAGTCAACTAAATTATGTTTTTTGGTTAAACGTAAGTTGAATTATATGTTAAATAATGATTAACATGTTTAGAAACATAAATTTCGCTGAATAAATTTGTTATTTTTAATTTTTCTTTAAAAAATTAAGAAATTTTTAAAAAATTGGCATAAAAAAGGCAACAAAAAAAAGTCAATAAATTATGTTTTTTTTTGTTAAATATATGTTGAATTGTATGTTAAATTATGATAAACATGTTTAGAAACATAAATTTCGCTGAATAAATTTGTTATTTTTAATTTTTCTTTAAAAAATTAAGAAATTTTTAAAAAATTGGCAAAAAAGTCAACTAAATTATGTTTTTTTGTTAAATGTATGTTTAATTAAATGTTAAATTATGATTAACATGTTTAGAAATATAAATTTAGCTAAACAAAGTTTTTAATTTTAAATTTTCTTTATAAAAATTAAGAAATTTTTAAAATAGTTGCCAAAAAAAGTCAACTAAATTATGTTTTTTTGTTAAATGTATGTTTAATTAATGTTAAATTATGATTAACATGTTTAAAAATATAAATTTAGCTGAACAAAGTTTTTATTTTTAAATTTTCTTTATAAAAATTAAGAAATTTTTAAAATAGTTGCCAAAAACGTCAACTCAATTATGTGTTTTGTTAAATGTATGTTACATTATATGTTAAATTATGATTAACATGTTTAGAAACATAAGTTTAGCTGAATAAAATTGTTATTTTTAATTTTCTTTATAAAAATTAAGAAATTTTTAAAAAATTGGCATAAAAAAGTCAACTAATTATGTTTTTTTGTTAAATGTATGTTGAATTATATGTTAAATTATGATAAGCATGTTCAGAAATAAAAATTTAGCTGAATTAAGTTGTTATATTTAATTTTTTTTTTTTAAATTAAGAACTTTTTAAAAAGATTGCCAAAAAAGTCAACTAAATTATGTTTTTTGTTAAATGTATGTAGAATTATATGTTAAATTATGATTAACATGTATAGAAACATAAATTTAGCTGAATAAAATTATTATTTTTAATTTTTCTTTATAAAAATTAAGAAACGTCAAATAAATTATGTGGAATTATATGTTAAATTATGATTAGCATGTTCAGAAATATAAATTTAGCTGTATAAAGTTGTTATTTTTAATTTTTTTTTTTATAAAAATTAAGAAATTTTTAAAAAATTTGCATAAAAAAGTCAACCAAATTATTCTATTTTGTTAAATATATGTGGAATAATATGTTAAATTATGAATAACATATTTAGAAACATAAATTTAACTGAATAAAGTCTTTATTTTTAATTTTTCTTTATTAAAATTAAGAAATTTGTAAAAATATTGTCAAAAAAGTCAACTAAATTATGTTTTTTTGTTAAATATATGTGGAATTATATGTTAAATTATGATTAGCATGTTCAGAAATATAAATTTAGCTGAATAAAGTTGTTATTTTTAATTTGTCTTTATAAAAATTATGAAATTTTTAAAAAATTGGCATAAAATGTGAACTAAATTATGTTTTTTTTGTTAAATATATGTTGAATCATATGTTAAATTATGATTACCATATTTAGAAAAATAAATTTAGCTGAATAAAGTTATAATTTTTCATTTTTCTTTATAAAATTTATGAAATTTTTAAAAAATTGGCATGAAATATCAACTAAATTATGTTTTTTTGTTAAATGTATGTTGAATTATAAGTTAAATTATGATTAAATGAAACATAAATTTAGCTGAATAAAGGTGTTATTTTTAATTTTTCTTTATAAAAATGAAGAAATTTTTAAAAAAATGGCAAAGAAAGTCAACTAAATTATGTTTTTTTGTTAAATATATGTGGAATAATATGTTAAATTATGAATAACATATTTAGAAACATAAATTTAACTGAATAAAGTCTTTATTTTTAATTTTTCTTTATTAAAATTAAGAAATTTGTAAAAATATTGTCAAAGAAGTCAACTAAATTATGTTTTTTTGTTAAATATATGTGGAATTATATGTTAAATTATGATTAGCATGTTCAGAAATATAAATTTAGCTGAATAAAGTTGTTATTTTTAATTTGTCTTTATAAAAATTATGAAATTTTTAAAAAATTGGCATAAAATGTCAACTAAATTATGTTTTTTTTGTTAAATATATGTTGAATCATATGTTAAATTATGATTACCATATTTAGAAAAATAAATTTAGCTGAATAAAGTTATAATTTTTCATTTTTCTTTATAAAATTTATGAAATTTTTAAAAAATTGGCATGAAATATCAACTAAATTATGTTTTTTTGTTAAATGTATGTTGAATTATAAGTTAAATTATGATTAAATGAAACATAAATTTAGCTGAATAAAGTTGTTATTTTTAATTTTCTTTATAAAAATTAAGAAATTTTTAAAAAATTGGCATAAAAAAGTCAACTTAATTATGTTTTTTTGTTAAATGTATGTTGAATTATATGTTAAATTATGATAAGCATGTTCAGAAATAAAAATTTAGCTGAATTAAGTTGTTATATTTAATTTTTTTTTAAAAATTAAGAACTTTTTAAAAAGATTGCCAAAAAAGTCAACTAAATTATGTTTTTTGTTAAATGTATGTAGAATTATATGTTAAATTATGATTAACATGTTTAGAAACATAAATTTAGCTGAATAAAATTATTATTTTTAATTTTTCTTTATAAAAATTAAGAAACGTCAAATAAATTATGTGGAATTATATGTTAAATTATGATTAGCATGTTCAGAAATATAAATTTAGCTGTATAAAGTTGTTATTTTTAATTTTTTTTTTTATAAAAATTAAGAAATTTTTAAAAAATTTGCATAAAAAAGTCAACCAAATTATTCTTATTTGTTAAATATATGTGGAATAATATGTTAAATTATGAATAACATATTTAGAAACATAAATTTAACTGAATAAAGTCTTTATTTTTAATTTTTCTTTATTAAAATTAAGAAATTTGTAAAAATATTGTCAAAAAAGTCAACTAAATTATGTTTTTTTGTTAAATATATGTGGAATTATATGTTAAATTATGATTAGCATGTTCAGAAATATAAATGTAGCTGAATAAAGTTATTATTTTTCATTTTTCTTTATAAAATTTATGAAATTTTTAAAAAATTGGCATGAAATATCAACTAAATTATGTTTTTTTGTTAAATGTATGTTGAATTATAAGTTAAATTATGATTAACTGAAACATAAATTAACTGAATAAAGGTGTTATTTTTAATTTTTCTTTATAAAAATGAAGAAATTTTTAAAAAAATGGCAAAGAAAGTCAACTAAATTATGTTTTTTTGTTAAATATATGTTGAATTATATGTAAAATTATAATTAACATGTTTAGAAACATAAATCTAGCTGAATAAAGTCGTTATTTTTAATTTTTCTTTATAAAAATTAAGAAATTTTTAAAAAATTGCCAAAAAGTCAACTAAATTATGTTTTTTTTTTAAATGTATGTTGAATTATATGTTAAATTATGATTACCATATTTAGAAACATAAATTTCGCTGAATAAAGTTGTTATTTTTAATTTTTCTTTATAAAAATTTAAATTATGAATAACATGTTTAGAAATGTAAATTTAGCTGAATAAAGTTGTTATTTTAATTTTTCTTTATAAAAATTAAGAAATTTTTAAAAAATTGGCATAAAAAAGTCAACTAAATTATGTTTTTTTTGTTAATAAAAATTAAGAAATTTTTGAAAAAATTGCCAAAAAAGTCAACTAAATTATGTGTTATTAAATGTATGTTGAATTATATGTTAAATTATGATTAGAATTTTCAGAAATATAAGATTAGCTGAATAAAGTTGTTATACTTAATTTTTCTTTATAAAAATTAAGAAATTTCTTAAAAATTGGCATAAAAATTCAACTAAACTTTTTTTTTTATTAAATATATGTATAATTATATGTAAAATTATGATTAACATGTTTGGAAATATAAATTTAGCTGAATAACGTTGTTATTTTTAATTTTTCTTTATAAAAATTAAGAAATTTTTAGAAAAATTGCCAAAAAAGTCTACTAAATTATGGTTTTTGTTAAATGTATGTAGAATTATATGTTAAATTATGATTAACATGTTTAGAAACATAAATTTAGCTCAATAAAAATTATTATTTTTAATTTTTCTTTATAAAAATTAAGAAAAGTCAAATAAATTATGTGGAATTATATGTTAAATTATGATTAGCATGTTCAGAAATATAAATTTAGCTGAATAAAGTTGTTATTTTTAATTTGTCTTTATAAAAATTATGAAATTTTTAAAAAATTGGCATAAAATATCAACTAAATTATGTTTTTTTGTTAAATGTATTTTGAATTATATGTTAAATTATGATTAACATGAAACATAAATTTAGCTGAATAAAATTGTTATTTTTAATTTTTCTTTATAAAAATTAAGAAATTTTTAAAAAAATGGCAAAGAAAGTCAACTAAATTATGTTTTTTGTTAAATGTATGTTGAATTATATGTTAATTTATCATTAACATGATTAGAAACATAAATTTCGCTGAATAAAGTTGTTATTTTTAATTTTTATTTATACAAATTTAAATTATGAATAACATGTTTAGAAATGTAAATTTAGCTGAATTAAGCTGTTATTTTTAATTTTTCTTTATAAAAATTAAGAAATTTTTGAAAAAATTATTAAAAAAGTCAACTAAATTATATGTTATTAAATGTATGTTGAATTATATGTTAAATTATGATTAACATGATTAGAAACATAAATTTCGCTGAATTAAGTTGTTTTTTTAATTTTTTTTATAAAAATTTAAATTATGAATATCATGTTTAGAAATGTAAATTTAGCTGAATAAAGTTGTTATTTTTAATTTTTCTTTATAAAAATTAAGAAATTTTTTAAAAAATTGCCAAAAAAGTCAACTAAATTATGTGTTATTAAATGTATGTTGAATTATATGTTAAATTATGATTAACATGTTTAGAAACATAAATTTAACTGAATAAAGTTATTATTTTTAATTTTTCTTTATAAAAATTAAGAAATTTTTAAAAAAATGGCAAAGAAAGTCAACTAAATTATGTTTTTTTGCTAAATATATGTTGAATTATATGTTAAATTATGATTAACATGTTTGGAAATATAAATTTAGGAGAATAAAGTTGTTATTTTTAATTTTTACTTATAAAAATTAAGAAATTTTTAAAAAATTGGCATAACAAAGTCAACTTAATTATGTTTTTTTGTTAAACATATGTTGAATTATATTTTAAATTATGATTAAAATGTTTAAAAACATAAATTTAGCTGACTAACGTTGTTATTTTTAATTTTTCTTTATAAAAATTAAGAAAGTTTTAAGAAAATTGCCAAAAAGTCTACTAAATTATGTTTTTTTGTTAAATGTATGTTGAATTATATGTTAAATTATGATTAACATGAAACATAAATTTAGCTGAATAAAATTGTTATTTTTTATTTTTCTTTATAAAAATTAAGAAATTTTTAAAAAAATGGCAAAGAAAGTCAACTAAATTATGTTTTTTGCTAAATATATGTTGAATTATATGTTAAATTATGATTAACATATTTGGAAATATTAATTTAGCAGAATAAAGTTGTTATTTTTAATTTTTACTTATAAAAATTAAGAAATTTTTAAAAAATTGGCATAAAAAAGTCAACTTAATTATGTTTTTTTGTTAAACATATGTTGAATTATATTTTAAATTATGATTAAAATGTTTAAAAACATAAATTTAGCTGACTAACGTTGTTATTTTTAATTTTTCTTTATAAAAATTAAGAAAGTTTTAAGAAAATTGCCAAAAAGTCTACTAAATTATGTTTTTTTGTTAAATGTATGTTGAATTATATGTTAAATTATGATAAGCAAGTTCAGAAATATAAATTTAGCTGAATAAATATGTAATATTTAATTTTTCTTTAAAAAATTAAGAACTTTTTAAAAAAATTGCCAAAAAAGTCAAGTAAATTATGTTTTTTGTTAAATGTATGTAGAATTATATGTTAAATTATGATTAACATGTTTAGAAACATAAATTTAGCTCAATAAAATTATTATTTTTAATTTTTCTTTATAAAAATTAAGAAAAGTCAAATAAATTATGTGGAATTATATGTTAAATTATGATTAGCATGTTCAGAAATATAAATTTAGCTGAATAAAGTTGTTATTTTTAATTTGTCTTTATAAAAATTATGAAATTTTTAAAAAATTGGCATAAAATATCAACTAAATTATGTTTTTTTGTTAAATGTATTTTGAATTATATGTTAAATTATGATTAACATGAAACATAAATTTAGCTGAATAAAATTGTTATTTTTAATTTTTCTTTATAAAAATTAAGAAATTTTTAAAAAAATGGCAAAGAAAGTCAACTAAATTATGTTTTTTGTTAAATGTATGTTGAATTATATGTTAATTTATCATTAACATGATTAGAAACATAAATTTCGCTGAATAAAGTTGTTATTTTTAATTTTTATTTATACAAATTTAAATTATGAATAACATGTTTAGAAATGTAAATTTAGCTGAATTAAGCTGTTATTTTTAATTTTTCTTTATAAAAATTAAGAAATTTTTGAAAAAATTGTTAAAAAAGTCAACTAAATTATATGTTATTAAATGTATGTTGAATTATATGTTAAATTATGATTAACATGATTAGAAACATAAATTTCGCTGAATTAAGTTGTTTTTTTAATTTTTTTTATAAAAATTTAAATTATGAATATCATGTTTAGAAATGTAAATTTAGCTGAATAAAGTTGTTATTTTTAATTTTTCTTTATAAAAATTAAGAAATTTTTTAAAAAATTGCCAAAAAAGTCAACTAAATTATGTGTTATTAAATGTATGTTGAATTATATGTTAAATTATGATTAACATGTTTAGAAACATAAATTTAACTGAATAAAGTTATTATTTTTAATTTTTCTTTATAAAAATTAAGAAATTTTTAAAAAAATGGCAAAGAAAGTCAACTAAATTATGTTTTTTTGCTAAATATATGTTGAATTATATGTTAAATTATGATTAACATGTTTGGAAATATAAATTTAGGAGAATAAAGTTGTTATTTTTAATTTTTACTTATAAAAATTAAGAAATTTTTAAAAAATTGGCATAACAAAGTCAACTTAATTATGTTTTTTTGTTAAACATATGTTGAATTATATTTTAAATTATGATTAAAATGTTTAAAAACATAAATTTAGCTGACTAACGTTGTTATTTTTAATTTTTCTTTATAAAAATTAAGAAAGTTTTAAGAAAATTGCCAAAAAGTCTACTAAATTATGTTTTTTTGTTAAATGTATGTTGAATTATATGTTAAATTATGATTAACATGAAACATAAATTTAGCTGAATAAAATTGTTATTTTTTATTTTTCTTTATAAAAATTAAGAAATTTTTAAAAAAATGGCAAAGAAAGTCAACTAAATTATGTTTTTTGCTAAATATATGTTGAATTATATGTTAAATTATGATTAACATATTTGGAAATATTAATTTAGCAGAATAAAGTTGTTATTTTTAATTTTTACTTATAAAAATTAAGAAATTTTTAAAAAATTGGTATAAAAAAGTCAACTTAATTATGTTTTTTTGTTAAACATATGTTGAATTATATTTTAAATTATGATTAAAATGTTTAAAAACATAAATTTAGCTGACTAACGTTGTTATTTTTAATTTTTCTTTATAAAAATTAAGAAAGTTTTAAGAAAATTGCCAAAAAGTCTACTAAATTATGTTTTTTTGTTAAATGTATGTTGAATTATATGTTAAATTATGATAAGCAAGTTCAGAAATATAAATTTAGCTGAATAAATATGTAATATTTAATTTTTCTTTAAAAAATTAAGAACTTTTTAAAAAAATTGCCAAAAAAGTCAAGTAAATTATGTTTTTTGTTAAATGTATGTAGAATTATATGTTAAATTATGATTAACATGTTTAGAAACATAAATTTAGCTCAATAAAATTATTATTTTTAATTTTTCTTTATAAAAATTAAGAAAAGTCAAATAAATTATGTGGAATTATATGTTAAATTATGATTAGCATGTTCAGAAATATAAATTTAGCTGAATAAAGTTGTTATTTTTAATTTGTCTTTATAAAAATTATGAAATTTTTAAAAAATTGGCATAAAATGTCAACTAAATTATGTTTTTTTGTTAAATGTATGTTGAATTATATGTTAAATTATGATTAGAATTTTCAGAAATATAAAGTGAGTTGAATAAAGTTGTTATACTTAATTTTTCTTTATAAAAATTAAGAAATTTTTTAAAAATTGGCATAAAAATTCAACTAAACTATTTTTTTTTGTTAAATATATGTTAAATTTTATGTACAATTATGATTAACATGTTTAGAAACATAAATTTAGCTGAATAAATTCGTTATTTTTAATTTTTCTTTATAAAAATTAAGAAAGTTTTAAGAAAATTGCCAAAAAGTCTACTAAATTATGTTTTTTTGTTAAATGTATGTTGAATTATATGTTAAATTATGATAAGCAAGTTCAGAAATATAAATTTAGCTGAATAAATATGTAATATTTAATTTTTCTTTAAAAAATTAAGAACTTTTTAAAAAAATTGCCAAAAAAGTCAACTAAATTATGTTTTTTGTTAAATGTATGTAGAATTATATGTTAAATTATGATTAACATGTTTAGAAACATAAATTTAGCTCAATAAAATTATTATTTTTAATTTTTCTTTATAAAAATTAAGAAAAGACAAATAAATTATGTGGAATTATATGTTAAATTATGATTAGCATGTTCAGAAATATAAATTTAGCTGAATAAAGTTGTTATTTTTAATTTGTCTTTATAAAAATTATGAAATTTTTAAAAAATTGGCATAAAATATCAACTAAATTATGTTTTTTTGTTAAATGTATTTTGAATTATATGTTAAATTATGATTAACATGAAACATAAATTTAGCTGAATAAAATTGTTATTTTTAATTTTTCTTTATAAAAATTAAGAAATTTTTAAAAAAATGGCAAAGAAAGTCAACTAAATTATGTTTTTTGTTAAATGTATGTTGAATTATATGTTAAATTATCATTAACATGATTAGAAACATAAATTTCGCTGAATAAAGTTGTTATTTTTAATTTTTCTTTATACAAATTTAAATTATGAATAACATGTTTAGAAATGTAAATTTAGCTGAATTAAGCTGTTATTTTTAATTTTTCTTTATAAAAATTAAGAAATTTTTGAAAAAATTGTTAAAAAAGTCAACTAAATTATATGTTATTAAATGTATGTTGAATTATATGTTAAATTATGATTAACATGATTAGAAACATAAATTTCGCTGAATAAAGTTGTTTTTTTAATTTTTTTTATAAAAATTTAAATTATGAATATCATGTTTAGAAATGTAAATTTAGCTGAATAAAGTTGTTATTTTTAATTTTTCTTTATAAAAATTAAGAAATTTTTGAAAAAATTGCCAAAAAAGTCAACTAAATTATGTGTTATTAAATGTATGTTGAATTATATGTTAAATTATGATTAACATGTTTAGAAACATACATTTAACTGAATAAAGTTATTATTTTTAATTTTTCTTTATAAAAATTAAGAAATTTTTAAAAAAATGGCAAAGAAAGTCAACAAAATTATGTTGTTTGTTAAATGTATGTTGAATTATATGTTAAATTATGATTAACATGATTAGAAACATAAATTTCGCTGAATAAATTTGTCATTTTTAATTTTTCTTTATAAAAATTTAAATTATGAATAACATGTTTAGAAATGTAAATTTAGCTGAATAAAGTTATTATTTTTAATTTTTACTTATAAAAATTAAGAAATTTTTTAAAAATTTTCATAAAAAAGTCAACTTAATTATGTTTTTTTGTTAAACGTATGTTGAATTATATTTTAAATTATGATTAACATGTTAAGAAACATAAATTTCGCTGAATAAAGTTGTTATTTTTAATTTTTCTTTATAAAAATTAAGAAATTTTTAAAAAAATTGCCAAAAAAGTCAACTAAATTATGTTTTTTGCTAAATATATGTTGAATCATATGTTAAATTATGATTAGCATGTTTGTAAGTATCAATTTAGCTGAATAAAGTTATTGTATTTAATTTTGCTTTATAAAAATTTAGAAATTTAAAAAAAAATTTCCAAAAAAGTCAACTAAATTATGTGTTATTAAATGTATGTTGAATTATATGTTAAATTATGATTAACATGTTTAGCAACATAAATTTAGCTGAATAACGTTGTTATTTTTAATTTTTCTTTATAAAAATTAAGAAATTTTTAGAAAAATTGCCAAAAAAGTCTACTAAATTATGTTTTTTTGTTAAATGTATGTTGAATTATATGTTAAATTATGACTAACATGATTAGAAACATAAATTTAGCTGAATGAAGTTGTTATTTTTAATTTTTCTTTATAAAAATTTAAATTATGAATAACATGTTTAGAAATGTAAATTTAGGTGAATAAAGTTATTATTTTTAATTTTTCTTTATAAAAATTAAGAAATTTTTAAAAAATTGGTATAAAAAAGTCAACTAAATTATGTTTTTTTTGTTAAATATATGTTGAATTATATGTTAAATGATGATTAACATGTTTGGAAATATAAATTTAGCAGAATAAAGTTGTTATTTTTAATTTTTCTTTATAAAAATTAAGAAATTTTTAAAAAATTGGTATAAAAAAGTCAACTAAATTATGTTTTTTTTTGTTAAATATATGTTGAATTATATGTTAAATTATGATTAACATATTTAGAAACATAAATATAGCTGAATACAGTTATTATTTTTAATTTTTCTTTATAAAAATTTAGAAATTTAAAAAAAAATTGCCAAAAAAGTCAACTAAATTATGTGTTATTAAATGTATGTTGAATTATATGTTAAATTATGATTAACATGTTTAGCAACATAAATTTCGCTGAATGAAGTTGTTATTTTTAATTTTTCTTTATAAAAATTTAAATTATGAATAACATGTTTAGAAATGTAAATTTAGGTGTATAAAGTTATTATTTTTAATATTTCTTTATAAAAATTAAGAAATTTTTAAAAAATTGGTATAAAAAAGTCAACTAAATTATGTTTTTTTTTGTTAAATATATGTTGAATTATATGTTAAATTATGATTAACATGTTTAGCAACATAAATTTAACTGAATAACGTTGTTATTTTTAATTTTTCTTAATAAAAATTAAGAAATTTTTAAAAAAATTGCAAAAAAAGTCAACTAAATTATGTTTTTTGCTAAATATATGTTGAATTATATGTTAAATTATGATTAACATGTTTGGAAATATAAATTTAGCAGAATAAAGTTGTTATTTTTAATTTTTCTTTATAAAAATTAAGAAATTTTTAAAAAATTGGTATAAAAAAGTCAACTAAATTATGTTTTTTTTTTCTTAAATATATGTTGAATTATATGTTAAATTATGAATAACATATTTAGAAACATAAATATAGCTGAATAAAGTTATTATTTTTAATTTTTCTTTATAAAAATTTAGAAATTTAAAAAAAAATTGCCAAAAAAGTCAACTAAATTATGTGTTATTAAATGTATGTTGAATTATATGTTAAATTATGATTAACATGTTTAGCAACATAAATTTAGCTCAATAAAGTTTTTATTTTTAATTTTTCTTTATAAAAATTAAGAAATTTTTAAAAAATTGGCATAAAAAAGTCAACTTAATTCTGTTTTTTTGTTAAACATATGTTGAATTATATTTTAAATTATGATTAGCTTATTAAGAAACATAAATTACCTGAATAAGGTTGATATTTTTTATTTTTCTTTATAAAAATTAAGAAATTTTTAATAAAATTGCCAAAAAAGGCAACTAAATTATGTTTTTTGCTAAATATATGTTGAATTATATGTTAAATTATGATTAACATGTTTGGAAATATAAATTTAGCAGAATACAGTTGTTATTTTTAATTTTTCTTTATAAAAATTAAGAAATTTTTAAAAAAATTGCCAAAAAAGGCAACTAAATTATGTTTTTTGCTAAATATATGTTGAATTATATGTTAAATTATGACTAACATATTTAGAATCATAAATTTAGCTGAATAAAGTTATTATTTTTATTTTTCTTTATAAAAATTAAGAAATTTTTAAAAAAATTTGCCAAAAAAGTCTACTAAATTATGTTTTTTTGTTAAATGTATGTTGAATTATATGTTAAATTATGATAAGCATGTTCGGAAATAAAAATTTAGCTGAATAAAGTTGTTATATTTAATTTTTCTTTAAGAAATTAAGAACTTTTTTAAAAAATTGCCAAAAAAGGCAACTAAATTATGTTTTTTGCTAAATATATGTTGAATTATATTTTAAATTATGATTATCATGTTAAGAAACATAAATTTCGCTGAATAAAGTTGTTATTTTTAATTTTCTTTATAAAAATTAAGAAATTTTTAAAAAATTGGCATAAAAAAGTCAACTTAATTATGTTTTTTTGTTAAATGTATGTTGAATTATATGTTAAATTATGATAAGCATGTTCAGAAATAAAAATTTAGCTGAATTAAGTTGTTATATTTAATTTTTTTTTTTTAAATTAAGAACTTTTTAAAAAGATTGCCAAAAAAGTCAACTAAATTATGTTTTTTGTTAAATGTATGTAGAATTATATGTTAAATTATGATTAACATGTTTAGAAACATAAATTTAGCTGAATAAAATTATTATTTTTAATTTTTCTTTATAAAAATTAAGAAACGTCAAATAAATTATGTGGAATTATATGTTAAATTATGATTAGCATGTTCAGAAACATAAATTTCGCTGAATAAAGTTGTTATTTTTAATTTTCTTTATAAAAATTAAGAAATTTTTTGAAAATTGGCATAAAAAGTCAACTAAACTATTTTTTTTGTTAAATATATGTGGAATTATATGTTAAATTATGATTAGCATGTTCAGAAATATAAATTTAGCTGAATAAAGTTGTTATTTTTAATTTGTCTTTATAAAAATTATGAAATTTTTAAAAAATTGGCATAAAATGTCAACTAAATTATGTTTTTTTTGTTAAATATATGTTGAATCATATGTTAAATTATGATTACCATATTTAGAAAAATAAATTTAGCTGAATAAAGTTATTATTTCTCATTTTTCTTTATAAAATTTATGAAATTTTTAAAAAATTGGCATGAAATATCAACTAAATTATGTTTTTTTGTTAAATGTATGTTGAATTATAAGTTAAATTATGATTAAATGAAACATAAATTTAGCTGAATAAAGGTGTTATTTTTAATTTTTCTTTATAAAAATGAAGAAATTTTTAAAAAAATGGCAAAGAAAGTCAACTAAATTATGTTTTTTTGTTAAATATATGTTCAATTATATGTAAAATTATGATTAACATGTTTAGAAACATAAATCTAGCTGAATAAAGTCGTTATTTTTAATTTTTCTTTATAAAAATTAAGAATTTTTTTGAAAATTGGCATAAAAAGTCAACTAAACTATTTTTTTTTGTTAAATATATATTGAATTATATGTTAAATTATGATTAGAATGTTCAGAAATATAAATTTAGCTGAATAAATTTGTTATACTAAATTTTTCTTTATAAAAATTAAGAAATTTTTTAAAAATTGGCATAAAAATTCAACTAAACTATTTTTTTTGTTAAATATATGTTGAATTATATGTAAAATTATGATTAACCTGTTTAGAAACATAAATCTAGCTGAATAAATTCGTTATTTTTAATTTTTCTTTATAAAAATTAAGAAATTTTTAAAAAATTGCCAAAAAAGTCAACTAAATTATGTTTTTTGCTAAATATATGTTGAATTATATTTTAAATTATGATTATCATGTTAAGAAACATAAATTTTGCTGAATAAAGTTGTTATTTTTAATTTTCTTTATAAAAATTAAGAAATTTTTAAAAAATTGGCATAAAAAAGTCAACTTAATTATGTTTTTTTGTTAAATGTATGTTGAATTATATGTTAAATTATGATAAGCATGTTCAGAAATAAAAATTTAGCTGAATTAAGTTGTTATATTTAATTTTTTTTTCAAAAATTAAGAACTTTTTAAAAAGATTGCCAAAAAAGTCAACTAAATTATGTTTTTTGTTAAATGTATGTAGAATTATATGTTAAATTATGATTAACATGTATATAAACATAAATTTAGCTGAATAAAATTATTATTTTTAATTTTTCTTTATAAAAATTAAGAAACGTCAAATAAATTATGTGGAATTATATGTTAAATTATGATTAGCATGTTCAGAAATATAAATTTAGCTGTATAAAGTTGTTATTTTTAATTTTTTTTTTTATAAAAATTAAGAAATTTTTAAAAAATTTGCATAAAAAAGTAAACTTTAAGAAGTAAAATTAAGAAATTTTTAAAAAATTGCCAAAAAAGTCAACTAAATTATGTTTGTTGCTAAATATATGTTGAATTATATTTTAAATTATGATTATCATGTTAAGAAACATAAATTTCGCTGAATAAAGTTGTTATTTTTAATTTTCTTTATAAAAATTAAGAAATTTTTTGAAAATTGGCATAAAAATTCAACTAAACTATTTTTTTTTGTTAAATATATGTGGAATTATATGTTAAATTATGATTAGCATGTTCAGAAATATAAATTTAGCTGAATAAAGTTGTTATTTTTAATTTGTCTTTATAAAAATTATGAAATTTTTAAAAAATTGGCATAAAATGTCAACTAAATTATGTTTTTTTTGTTAAATATATGTTGAATCATATGTTAAATTATGATTACCATATTTAGAAAAATAAATTTAGCTGAATAAAGTTATTATTTTTCATTTTTCTTTATAAAATTTATGAAATTTTTAAAAAATTGGCATGAAATATCAACTAAATTATGTTTTTTTGTTAAATGTATGTTGAATTATAAGTTAAATTATGATTAAATGAAACATAAATTTAGCTGAATAAAGGTGTTATTTTTAATTTTTCTTTATAAAAATGAAGAAATTTTTAAAAAAATGGCAAAGAAAGTCAACTAAATTATGTTTTTTTGTTAAATATATGTTGAATTATATGTAAAATTATGATTAACATGTTTAGAAACATAAATCTAGCTGAATAAAGTCGTTATTTTTAATTTTTCTTTATAAAAATTAAGAAATTTTTTGAAAATCGGCATAAAAAGTCAACTAAACTATTTTTTTTGTTAAATATATATTGAATTATATGTTAAATTATGATTAGAATGTTCAGAAATATAAATTTAGCTGAATAAATTTGTTATACTAAATTTTTCTTTATAAAAATTAAGAAATTTTTTAAAAATTGGCATAAAAATTCAACTAAACTATTTTTTTTGTTAAATATATGTTGAATTATATGTAAAATTATGATTAACCTGTTTAGAAACATAAATCTAGCTGAATAAATTCGTTATTTTTAATTTTTCTTTATAAAAATTAAGAAATTTTTAAAAAATTGCCAAAAAAGTCAACTAAATTATGTTTTTTGCTAAATATATGTTGAATTATATTTTAAATTATGATTATCATGTTAAGAAACATAAATTTTGCTGAATAAAGTTGTTATTTTTAATTTTCTTTATAAAAATTAAGAAATTTTTAAAAAATTGGCATAAAAAAGTCAACTTAATTATGTTTTTTTGTTAAATGTATGTTGAATTATATGTTAAATTATGATAAGCATGTTCAGAAATAAAAATTTAGCTGAATTAAGTTGTTATATTTAATTTTTTTTTCAAAAATTAAGAACTTTTTAAAAAGATTGCCAAAAAAGTCAACTAAATTATGTTTTTTGTTAAATGTATGTAGAATTATATGTTAAATTATGATTAACATGTATAGAAACATAAATTTAGCTGAATAAAATTATTATTTTTAATTTTTCTTTATAAAAATTAAGAAACGTCAAATAAATTATGTGGAATTATATGTTAAATTATGATTAGCATGTTCAGAAATATAAATTTAGCTGTATAAAGTTGTTATTTTTAATTTTTTTTTTTATAAAAATTAAGAAATTTTTAAAAAATTTGCATAAAAAAGTAAACTTTAAGAAGTAAAATTAAGAAATTTTTAAAAAATTGCCAAAAAAGTCAACTAAATTATGTTTGTTGCTAAATATATGTTGAATTATATTTTAAATTATGATTATCATGTTAAGAAACATAAATTTCGCTGAATAAAGTTGTTATTTTTAATTTTCTTTATAAAAATTAAGAATTTTTTTGAAAATTGGCATAAAAAGTCAACTAAACTATTTTTTTTTGTTAAATATATGTGGAATTATATGTTAAATTATGATTAGCATGTTCAGAAATATAAATTTAGCTGAATAAAGTTGTTATTTTTAATTTGTCTTTATAAAAATTATGAAATTTTTAAAAAATTGGCATAAAATGTCAACTAAATTATGTTTTTTTTGTTAAATATATGTTGAATCATATGTTAAATTATGATTACCATATTTAGAAAAATAAATTTAGCTGAATAAAGTTATTATTTTTCATTTTTCTTTATAAAATTTATGAAATTTTTAAAAAATTGGCATGAAATATCAACTAAATTATGTTTTTTTGTTAAATGTATGTTGAATTATAAGTTAAATTATGATTAAATGAAACATAAATTTAGCTGAATAAAGGTGTTATTTTTAATTTTTCTTTATAAAAATGAAGAAATTTTTAAAAAAATGGCAAAAAAAGTCAACTAAATTATGTTTTTTTGTTAAATATATGTTGAATTATATGTAAAATTATGATTAACATGTTTAGAAACATAAATCTAGCTGAATAAAGTCGTTATTTTTAATTTTTCTTTATAAAAATTAAGAAATTTTTTGAAAATCGGCATAAAAAGTCAACTAAACTATTTTTTTTGTTAAATATATATTGAATTATATGTTAAATTAAGATTAGAATGTTCAGAAATATAAATTTAGCTGAATAAATTTGTTATACTAAATTTTTCTTTATAAAAATTAAGAAATTTTTTAAAAATTGGCATAAAAATTCAACTAAACTATTTTTTTTGTTAAATATATGTTGAATTATATGTAAAATTATGATTAACCTGTTTAGAAACATAAATCTAGCTGAATAAATTCGTTATTTTTAATTTTTCTTTATAAAAATTAAGAAATTTTTAAAAAATTGCCAAAAAAGTCAACTAAATTATGTTTTTTGCTAAATATATGTTGAATTATATTTTAAATTATGATTATCATGTTAAGAAACATAAATTTTGCTGAATAAAGTTGTTATTTTTAATTTTCTTTATAAAAATTAAGAAATTTTTAAAAAATTGGCATAAAAAAGTCAACTTAATTATGTTTTTTTGTTAAATGTATGTTGAATTATATGTTAAATTATGATAAGCATGTTCAGAAATAAAAATTTAGCTGAATTAAGTTGTTATATTTAATTTTTTTTTTTAAAATTAAGAACTTTTTAAAAAGATTGCCAAAAAAGTCAACTAAATTATGTTTTTTGTTAAATGTATGTAGAATTATATGTTAAATTATGATTAACATGTATAGAAACATAAATTTAGCTGAATAAAATTATTATTTTTAATTTTTCTTTATAAAAATTAAGAAACGTCAAATAAATTATGTGGAATTATATGTTAAATTATGATTAGCATGTTCAGAAATATAAATTTAGCTGTATAAAGTTGTTATTTTTAATTTTTTTTTTTATAAAAATTAAGAAATTTTTAAAAAATTTGCATAAAAAAGTCAACCAAATTATTCTTTTTTGTTAAATATATGTGGAATAATATGTTAAATTATGAATAACATATTTAGAAACATAAATTTAACTGAATAAAGTCTTTATTTTTAATTTTTCTTTATTAAAATTAAGAAATTTGTAAAAATATTGTCAAAAAAGTCAACTAAATTATGTTTTTTTGTTAAATATATGTGGAATTATATGTTAAATTATGATTAGCATGTTCAGAAATATAAATTTAGCTGAATAAAGTTGTTATTTTTAATTTGTCTTTATAAAAATTATGAAATTTTTAAAAAATTGGCATAAAATGTCAACTAAATTATGTTTTTTTTGTTAAATATATGTTGAATCATATGTTAAATTATGATTACCATATTTAGAAAAATAAATTTAGCTGAATAAAGTTATTATTTTTCATTTTTCTTTATAAAATTTATGAAATTTTTAAAAAATTGGCATGAAATATCAACTAAATTATGTTTTTTTGTTAAATGTATGTTGAATTATAAGTTAAATTATGATTAAATGAAACATAAATTTAGCTGAATAAAGGTGTTATTTTTAATTTTTCTTTATAAAAATGAAGATTTAAAAAAAAGGCAAAGAAAGTCAACTAAATTATGTTTTTTTGTTAAATATATGTTGAATTATATGTAAAATTATGATTAACATGTTTAGAAACATAAATCTAGCTGAATAAAGTCGTTATTTTTAATTTTTCTTTATAAAAATTAAGAAATTTTTTGAAAATTGGCACAAAAAGTCAACTAAACTATTTTTTTTGTTAAATATATATTGAATTATATGTTAAATTATGATTAGAATGTTCAGAAATATAAATTTAGCTGAATAAATTTGTTATACTAAATTTTTCTTTATAAAAATTAAGAAATTTTTTAAAAATTGGCATAAAAATTCAACTAAACTATTTTTTTTGTTAAATATATGTTGAATTATATGTAAAATTATGATTAACCTGTTTAGAAACATAAATCTAGCTGAATAAATTCGTTATTTTTAATTTTCTTTATACAAATTAAGAAATTTTTAAAAAATTGGCATAAAAAAGTCAACTTAATTATGTTTTTTTGTTAAATGTATGTTGAATTATATGTTAAATTATGATAAGCATGTTCAGAAATAAAAATTTAGCTGAATTAAGTTGTTATATTTAATTTTTTTTTAAAAATTAAGAACTTTTTAAAAAGATTGCCAAAAAAGTCAACTAAATTATGTTTTTTGTTAAATGTATGTAGAATTATATGTTAAATTATGATTAACATGTTTAGAAACATAAATTTAGCTGAATAAAATTATTATTTTTAATTTTTCTTTATAAAAATTAAGAAACGTCAAATAAATTATGTGGAATTATATGTTAAATTATGATTAGCATGTTCAGAAATATAAATTTAGCTGTATAAAGTTGTTATTTTTAATTTTTTTTTTTATAAAAATTAAGAAATTTTTAAAAAATTTGCATAAAAAAGTCAACCAAATTATTCTTTTTTGTTAAATATATGTGGAATAATATGTTAAATTATGAATAACATATTTAGAAACATAAATTTAACTGAATAAAGTCTTTATTTTTAATTTTTCTTTATTAAAATTAAGAAATTTGTAAAAATATTGTCAAAAAAGTCAACTAAATTATGTTTTTTTGTTAAATATATGTGGAATTATATGTTAAATTATGATTAGCATGTTCAGAAATATAAATTTAGCTGAATAAAGTTGTTATTTTTAATTTGTCTTTATAAAAATTATGAAATTTTTAAAAAATTGGCATAAAATGTCAACTAAATTATGTTTTTTTTGTTAAATATATGTTGAGTCATATGTTAAATTATGATTACCATATTTAGAAAAATAAATTTAGCTGAATAAAGTTATTATTTTTCATTTTTCTTTATAAAATTTATGAAATTTTTAAAAAATTGGCATGAAATATCAACTAAATTATGTTTTTTTGTTAAATGTATGTTGAATTATAAGTTAAATTATGATTAACTGAAACATAAATTTAGCTGAATAAAGGTGTTATTTTTAATTTTTCTTTATAAAAATGAAGAAATTTTTAAAAAAATGGCAAAGAAAGTCAACTAAATTATGTTTTTTTGTTAAATATATGTTGAATTATATGTAAAATTATAATTAACATGTTTAGAAACATAAATCTAGCTGAATAAAGTCGTTATTTTTAATTTTTCTTTATAAAAATTAAGAAATTTTTAAAAAATTGCCAAAAAAGTCAACTAAATTATGTTTTTTTGTTAAATGTATGTTGAATTATATGTTAAATTATGATTACCATATTTAGAAACATAAATTTCGCTGAATAAAGTTGTTACTTTTAATTTTTCTTTATAAAAATTTAAATTATGAATAACATGTTTAGAAATGTAAATTTAGCTGAATAAAGTTGTTATTTTAATTTTTCTTTATAAAAATTAAGAAATTTTTAAAAAATTGGCATAAAAAAGTCAACTAAATTATGTTTTTTTTGTTAAATGTATGTTGAATTATATGTTAAATTATGATTAACATATTTAGAAACATAAATTTAGCTGAATAAAGTTGTTATTTTAATTTTTCTTTATAAAAATTAAGAAATTTTTGAAAAAATTGCCAAAAAAGTCAACTAAATTATGTGTTATTAAATGTATGTTGAATTATATGTTAAATTATGATTAGAATGTTCAGAAATATAAGATTAGCTGAATAAAGTTGTTATACTTAATTTTTCTTTATAAAAATTAAGAAATTTCTTAAAAATTGGCATAAAAATTCAACTAAACTTTTTTTTTTATTAAATATATGTATTATTATATGTAAAATTATGATTAACATGTTTAGAAACATAAATTTAGCTGAATAAAGTCGTTATTTTTAATTTTTCTTTATAAAAATTTAGAAATTTTTAAAAAATTGCCAAAAAAGTCTACTAAATTATGTTTTTTTGTTAAATGTATGTTGAATTATATGTTAAATTATGATAAGCATGTTCAGAAACATAAATTTAGCTGAATAAAATTATTATTTTTAATTTTTCTCTATAAAAATTAAGAAAAGTCAAATAAATTATGTTTTTTTGTTAAATGTATGTGGAATTATATGTTAAATTATGATTAGCATGTTCAGAAATATAAATTTAGCTGTATAAAGTTGTTATTTTTAATTTTTCTTTATAAAAATTAAGAAATTTTTAAAAAATTTACATAAAAAAGTCAACCAAATTATTTTTTTTTGTTAAATATATGTTGAATTATATGTTAAATTATGAATCAAATATTTAGAAACATAAATTTAACTGAATAAAATTGTTATTTTTAATTTTTCTTTATAAAAATTAAGACATTTGAAAAAAAATTGCCAAAAAAGTCAACTAAATTATGTTTTTTGCTAAATATATGTTGAATTATATGTTAAATTAAGATAAGCATGTTTGGAAATATAAATTTAGCAGAATAAAGTTCTTATTTTTAATTTTTCTTTATAAAAATTATGAAATTTTTAAAAAATTGGCATAAAATATCAACTAAATTATGTTTTTTTGTTAAATGTATGTTGAATTATATGTTAAATTATGATTAACATGTTTAGAAACATAAATTTAGCTGAATAAAGTCGTTATTTTTAATTTTTCTTTATAAAAATTAAGAAATTTTTAAAAAATTGCCAAAAAAGTCAACTAAATTATGTTTTTTGCTAAATATATGTTGAATTATATTTTAAATTATGATTATCATGTTAAGAAACATAAATTTTGCTGAATAAAGTTGTTATTTTTAATTTTCTTTATAAAAATTAAGAAATTTTTAAAAAATTGGCATAAAAAAGTCAACTTAATTATGTTTTTTTGTTAAATGTATGTTGAATTATATGTTAAATTATGATAAGCATGTTCAGAAATAAAAATTTAGCTGAATTAAGTTGTTATATTTAATTTTTTTTTTTAAAATTAAGAACTTTTTAAAAAGATTGCCAAAAAAGTCAACTAAATTATGTTTTTTGTTAAATGTATGTAGAATTATATGTTAAATTATGATTAACATGTATAGAAACATAAATTTAGCTGAATAAAATTATTATTTTTAATTTTTCTTTATAAAAATTAAGAAACGTCAAATAAATTATGTGGAATTATATGTTAAATTATGATTAGCATGTTCAGAAATATAAATTTAGCTGTATAAAGTTGTTATTTTTAATTTTTTTTTTTATAAAAATTAAGAAATTTTTAAAAAATTTGCATAAAAAAGTCAACCAAATTATTCTTTTTTGTTAAATATATGTGGAATAATATGTTAAATTATGAATAACATATTTAGAAACATAAATTTAACTGAATAAAGTCTTTATTTTTAATTTTTCTTTATTAAAATTAAGAAATTTGTAAAAATATTGTCAAAAAAGTCAACTAAATTATGTTTTTTTGTTAAATATATGTGGAATTATATGTTAAATTATGATTAGAATGTTCAGAAATATAAATTTAGCTGAATAAAGTTGTTATTTTTAATTTGTCTTTATAAAAATTATGAAATTTTTAAAAAATTGGCATAAAATGTCAACTAAATTATGTTTTTTTTGTTAAATATATGTTGAATCATATGTTAAATTATGATTACCATATTTAGAAAAATAAATTTAGCTGAATAAAGTTATTATTTTTCATTTTTCTTTATAAAATTTATGAAATTTTTAAAAAATTGGCATGAAATATCAACTAAATTATGTTTTTTTGTTAAATGTATGTTGAATTATAAGTTAAATTATGATTAAATGAAACATAAATTTAGCTGAATAAAGGTGTTATTTTTAATTTTTCTTTATAAAAATGAAGAAATTTTTAAAAAAATGGCAAAGAAAGTCAACTAAATTATGTTTTTTTGTTAAATATATGTTGAATTATATGTAAAATTATGATTAACATGTTTAGAAACATAAATCTAGCTGAATAAAGTCGTTATTTTTAATTTTTCTTTATAAAAATTAAGAAATTTTTTGAAAATTGGCACAAAAAGTCAACTAAACTATTTTTTTTGTTAAATATATATTGAATTATATGTTAAATTATGATTAGAATGTTCAGAAATATAAATTTAGCTGAATAAATTTGTTATACTAAATTTTTCTTTATAAAAATTAAGAAATTTTTTAAAAATTGGCATAAAAATTCAACTAAACTATTTTTTTTGTTAAATATATGTTGAATTATATGTAAAATTATGATTAACCTGTTTAGAAACATAAATCTAGCTGAATAAATTCGTTATTTTTAATTTTTCTTTATAAAAATTAAGAAATTTTTAAAAAATTGCCAAAAAAGTCAACTAAATTATGTTTTTTGCTAAATATATGTTGAATTATATTTTAAATTATGATTATCATGTTAAGAAATATAAATTTCGCTGAATAAAGTTGTTATTTTTAATTTTCTTTATAAAAATTAAGAAATTTTTAAAAAATTGGCATAAAAAAGTCAACTTAATTATGTTTTTTTGTTAAATGTATGTTGAATTATATGTTAAATTATGATAAGCATGTTCAGAAATAAAAATTTAGCTGAATTAAGTTGTTATATTTAATTTTTTTTAAAAAATTAAGAACTTTTTAAAAAGATTGCCAAAAAAGTCAACTAAATTATGTTTTTTGTTAAATGTATGTAGAATTATATGTTAAATTATGATTAACATGTTTAGAAACATAAATTTAGCTGAATAAAATTATTATTTTTAATTTTTCTTTATAAAAATTAAGAAACGTCAAATAAATTATGTGGAATTATATGTTAAATTATGATTAGCATGTTCAGAAATATAAATTTAGCTGTATAAAGTTGTTATTTTTAATTTTTTTTTTTATAAAAATTAAGAAATTTTTAAAAAATTTGCATAAAAAAGTCAACCAAATTATTCTTTATTGTTAAATATATGTGGAATAATATGTTAAATTATGAATAACATATTTCGAAACATAAATTTAACTGAATAAAGTCTTTATTTTTAATTTTTCTTTATTAAAATTAAGAAATTTGTAAAAATATTGTTGTTGTGTTGTGGTCTGTCTTGTAGGAAATTATATTCACCTTTATATTATGATAATCTTCTTCTGGTTTATAGATGTCTGGCCTGACCTGATCTTCTTCCTATTCTTCTTTTATAATTTTGCTCAATAAATTTAATCTATTACTTCAATGATATTTATTTGAAATAAAACAAATACTATTTTAAAGTTTACGAGTTCAATTATTATTGGTTTTCTTCACTATAGGCTTAACCTGTTTAGTAGAAGAGTTACAAATTAGAACTCTCCGAAATACCATTTTTTCGCCATTTATATATTCTAATATTGCTTCTTCAGCAATATTAGAATATTTCAATAAATATAAATAATTAATATTTGTTATTAATTAAAGGTAAAATTGTGTAACAACAGTTCATACAGTAATTATGTTGTCATTGCCCATTTTGCTGATGACGCATTATACTTTATTATTATTATTAGGAAAGCTTATGTGCTTTCATTTATTTACTTTAGGTTTATTTACCTTTTTATTTATGCTACATTTTATACATAATAACTTAAGTGTGTCATTATGGTTTGTATTATTTGTAAACAATAATATTTATAATACGATGACGTATTTTATTATTGTTTTGATTTTAACTTTGATATAGTATAATGCACTGCCGATATAATGCATTTTTAGTCAATGACGACATAAATGTATGAATGTTGTCACACAACACCTCCCTCTTCCAAGATAAAAAATATTCATATTTTTTAAGTTAATGGTATTTCGGAGTTTTCCAACATGAATTTCCAAATTTTAGAACATTCTTTATTAAAAACATTATAAAACGTATAAACAATTTTGATCTTAATCTAGTTACATTTTTTATATAATTTTCCATTTTCAAACAATTTGATTTTATATAATTTTTTAAAAAACCAATAGTAATATATAATTTAAATTTTTAAATAATTTTAATTTTCATAATTTTAATATTTAAAGTATTCAATAATATTTATATAATGTTATTTCCCAATTTTTATTTAATATTTTATACATGATATATTTTTTTTTTTATAATTTTCCTCAATTTTTCTTTTTATCTAGTTTAACCTAAATCTAGTTTAAAATATTAAATATTTTTTATTAATTTTTTGATTTACAATTAATTTAATCAATTTGATTTTAGGTATACATATTTTTTTTCTCATTTTTATATATTTTAATAGAATATATAATAATTCTAATTTTTATATATGTATTTTAATACAATTTTTATGGTATAATTTAAAATTTTCAATAATATAACTTTGTTGTAAAATTTATGTAATTTGACAATTAACAGTAATAATTTATCTATGTTTTTTTTTTTTATATTATGTATACATTTTATTTTATTTTTATATTATGTATAATAGTATACCTCCCATTTTTTTTTTTAAAATTACATTTTCAATTTAATTTTACATAAAAATTTTCCTCTTTTTTTTTTATCATAAATATTTTATTCTAAATTTAATAGTTTATTTGTTCAAAAATTTTTTTTTTTGTTTTTGTTTTTCATAATAGACTAAAAAAAATTTTTTTTTATTTATTTTATTTTATTATCTTCTCTTCTCCAATTGCAAAAAAAAATTTTTGTAAATTTTTACCGAATTTTGCTAAAAAAAATTTTTTTTTTTTTTTTAAATATAAAGTGTCTCGCAAAAAAAATTCAATTATGCTATTATGCATTTTTGGAATTTAATAATTTTGTAATTGCGTTAATAAAAATCATTCTTTCTGAGGGTTTTGAAAGATATAGTTGAAAAAATTTTTTGTGTTGTTTTTATAAAATGTCTAATAGTTTTTCCGGAAATGTTGTTCCAACACCTCAATGGGTAAGTAATTATTTATTTTTAAAATTATTTTAAATTTTTATATTCAATTTTTATTTATTTTTAGTATGTATCCACGGTCCACAATGGGGGTGGGTGCCTCGTCGAGTGTGACGTTAGAACTATGCAGTCCGAGGGATTCAGGGAGTCGCTGGTGGAAACGTGGCGACCTTCCACTGGTGTTACGCTAGCTGAATTCCTCAGGGATTATGGCTCCCAGCGAGCAGTCTATCACGCCGTGTATCCCCCTAAAAGGGTGGATATAATTTCATATTCTGATGGGAATATTTTTAGAAATTTGTAATCATTACAATAATAATTGAAAAAATTAGAAATTTATTGTAAAAAATTATTTTTTTTTTTTATTTTGAATATTTTTACAAATTTGTAAGCATTACAATAATAATTGGAAAAAATTAGAAATTTGTTGTTAAAAGTTATTGTAAAAACAATTAAAAAAAATCGTAAAAGAAATTAAAATGAATTTTGAAAAAACGGAATTTATTATGTTTTATTTCATAAAATAAATTCCACTCAATTTTTTTTTGTTTTGCATTCCACTTGTTTGTTTTCTTAAAAATTTGTTAGATTGAAAAAAAATTTTTTTTTTCTTCTCTTAAATTTTACTATTAAGTCTTAAGTTTATGTTGATAAACAATAATTAGTTTTTATTATTACTACTCCTAAAAGTATAGTTTAACATAACTAATACTAAAACCCCTTTTAATCTAAGACACTTAGTTGGTAATAATCTTTACTAATACTAAAAAAATATTTCCTAAACTTTATTGTAGTTAAGTTTCACACCTTTTCTAAACCTGCGCTAAATACTTTTCTAAACCTGCGCTAAAGACTTAACGATACTATTGCGTAATAGATGTCGTACCGTAAATTAAAATTTAGTAGATTATCCGTAATAAAGATTATTTCAATTATTATGTAATTTTTTTTTTTTATAAATGTTATTTTATTATAAATACAATGTATGATTCTTGTTTATTTATTCTCTAAATGATAACACTTCGGGTGTTACATATTCATCCATTGTGTTATCTCTTTGTTGGATCATTCTGATTGATTTATTTAACTTGGAATTAGGTTTTGCCATTTTGGTTCTGGGTAATTTTGGTGTTTTTGGTGGAGATGGTGGGTTATTCCTAGGTGGTCGAACTGTGACCTCTTCTGTGGGTATTATAGGTGTGGATATTGTTGGTCTATTTCGTCTTTCTCCCGATTCTATATCTCTGTTATTTTCCTTTGATTTCTTCCGTTTGAGTTTAGTGACAATTATATATATTATTAAAATTGTGATTACTAAACTTAATACCACCGAATTTGATATTGAGGTTAACTTAAATGTGTCCCAATTTGCTTGATTTTGTTTGGCTCTTTGTATGTCCCCGTGAAGTTCTGTTAATGATTGGCTTCTCTTTGTAAATTCTTTATTAAGTTCTTCTGGATTTATGGGTTTAATTACTTTTGATATAGGTGTCATTGTTATTACGGAAATTTCATGTTCATTTTCCTTAAGCTCTATTTCACTTATTTTAGCAAATTTAAAATTATTTTCCAAAATGAATTCTTCAATTTTTGTATTTTCATAGGGTAGCTCTAATTGTTCTAGTAAGAAGGTAAATTTTTCTGTTAAAGTTAGAATACCGGTGTCTTGTAGTACAATTTTGTGAGTTTGTGCTGCACATAGAGCTACTAAAGTGTTTTTATGTGGGAACATATATAACCATGTATTTTTTGTTTTCATTGGGACAATGTGATTTCCTATCTCCCTTAGTGCGTTATATTGACATAACTCGTACTTTTCGTTTTTCAGTAATTCCATTTTTAAGAATTGCTTTATGATGCAGTGTGGTTGTGATAAATCCAAAATTTTTGGTTGTAGTTGCTTACAAATTTGTAAAGCTTTATTTTCATCGGTATCTATTTGTTGACAGGCTGTCCTTTTCTCTTCGTTGGTGTAGTGTAGAAAGTGCCCCGCCGAATTATTAGCTAAATAATCCCATTCTGGTCTTAATATTATTATGTTTCCCTTGCTTTTCCTTGGTATGGGATATATTTTATATAATGTGTATTCATTTTTTTGTAGAATGCTAATTTTAATGGTGACTCCCAACTCCCCATTCTGATGTTTTAAATTTACTCTTGCTAGTTGATTTAGTACTGCTGATGAATATAAAAGTGGATGTCCTGTTTCCAGAGTTAGATTTCTTGTTAGAATTGTTAATAGTTGTGAGTCTATAAGTAATGGATGTATTTTATGTTGTTGTAACGAAATTATTATGGATTCTTGTTCTAGTAAATAATCGTATAATCGTTCTAATTCAGCCAATGCAAATATAACTATTCGATTCATTTCCAACTCCGCCCACAAATCCCTGTTATCTGCCTTTAAAATGAGTAAATTGGCATTTACTGAGTCAGTTAATTTGTTCAACTTTTCTTCTACTTCCAAAGATTGCATTGATAGGTTTCCCGTAACTTGTTTTATAAACTCGAAATTTGATGCCACTGCTGCTGTTTGTTTATCCAATAATTCAATCATAATCCCGCCATCCTTTTGTAATTTAGCTAAAGTGTTGTAGATTCGATCAGAATCTGCTTGATCCATTGTTCCAAATAATCCTTTTGAAATTGATCCTATAATGTCTAATGCGCCTCGTTTTTGCCTACTGAAGAAATGATTTAGTCCTTTTGTTAACTTAATAATTTTGTTTCTCCAATATGATATTTCATCCTTCCATAATTTACAACTTTTATTATTTTGAGAGTTGAAAACAGTGTTGCAGGTACTGCTTAGTTTATTTGATAATTTGTTTATGAATTCCTCTATTTCGTCCTCCCTCGTTATTGTGAATTTAGAATAGATTGTGATTTCGTCCTTGTATTCTATGGTATTTCCTAAATTTTCGAAAACAATATCTGTATTTTCGAGTTCCATCATACTCCAGGGTGTGGTTAGTACCAGGTTGATTAGTGTAGAGAAATATAATATTGGATACATGGTGTCGTAATTTTCCCTTATTTTAAGTCCTGCGCTTCCTTCCTGACAAATTTTAGTACTGAAAATAACATGATGAAAATTTGCTTTAGTGATCGAGAATTTGTTATTAAGATATGTTTTGTTTTCTAGTCATAAAGTAGTAGGTTGTTGCCATAATTTAAGTCGGTTATTATGTATTCGCCGTGTTTTACCCTTAACCCTTATAATCGTTGTATTTTCGTTTGAATTTTCTAATACTTCAAATGGTCCTAACCAAGTTAAACTAAGCTTGTTTAATTTTTGTGGGTTTAGCAATAGTACCTTATCACCTGTCTTATATGACGAATTTTTTTCGCATTTATCATAATACAATTTTGCCTTCTTTTTACTGTTAATTAAATTTTCCCGTGCTAATCCTCTGAAGCTTGAATTTGATGACGTTACTGATGTCATCTGAATTATATAGAGGCTCAGTTTTCCGACTTACAACTTTTGGTAATTGGTCGCAAAAACCATACAGAACAAAAAAAGGTGAAAATTTGGTTCCTTCGTGCGGTGTGTGATTATGGGTAAAGGCTGCTTCTGCTAGCCATTCATCCCAAGTTTGCACATTTTTTTCCACTATCATCTTTAAATATTCCACTAATGGTCCATGTCTTCTTTCCAAGGATCCATTTGACTGAGGGTGGTAAGCGGTCGTTTCCAATTTTTCAATTTTCAATATTTTGCAAAGATTTCTGAAAACTTGGCTAGTGAAGTTGGTACCTTGATCGGTAATTAATTTTTTTGGTATGGCGGAGTATTTTAATATAATCTTATCATAAAATGCTCTGGCTACTGTTGTTGCTTCCATGTTTGGAAGAGCTACACAATCCAGTAGTTTGGTCAAGTCGTCTTGAAAGCTTAAAATGTATTTATTCCCTGTATTTGATATTGGGAAGGGTCCAACGATATCTAGATATACTTTATCAAATGGACGTTTGGCTGTATCAGTAATCATCATAGACATTTTCGTTACCCTTCCTCTTTTAGTTTTTTGACATTTTGGGCATGACTCGATATACTTCCTTACTGTTTTAAGCATTTTCTTCCAAATATAGTGTCTCTTTAGTCGATTGTAAGTTTTAACGACACCTATGTGACCGCCAAGAGGTGAGTCATGATGTTGTTGTATTGTTTTTTGGATTTCTTCTTTGTCTATTAATTCCATTCTTTTTGACCATTTCTCAGTTGGTTTACCCTCATCCTCTTCGTCAGTGTTAGAATCTTCTTCATCTTCCTCAATAGTTTTATCCATATCCTTGTCCGCTAATTTTGCCTTTTGAGCTCTAGTTATTATATTTATTTGATTTGTTTCCGTATCGTTTTCTCTATACGGGATCCGACTTAGTGCGTCCGCGTTACCATTTTGCTTTCCTGGTTTATATTCGATCGAAAATTTATATTCCGAAAGCCTAATTTTCCAACGATTTAGTCGTCCTTCAGGATTTCTTTTATTGTACTCACTAATTAATGGTTTATGATCTGTGAAAACCTTGAAACTTCTTCCCAATAGGTATGACCGAAAGTTTTTTATTGCCCAATATATTGCTAGCATTTCTTTTTCTATCGTCGCATAGTTTTTCTCTGATTTTCCTAATACTCTACTAGCGTAGGCAATTGGGTTATCTTCTCCAGTCTGAGTTTGTGATAAAACCGCTCCAAGTGCTTGATTACTAGCATCCGTAGTTAAATTAAATTCCGTTTTGAAATCCGGATACATAAGTAATGGTGGTTCGACCAGTAATTTTTTTATTTTTTCAAATGCTATTTGGTGTTCCGAAGTCCAATTAAATTTTTGGGATTTTGTTGCCATTTTATACAGAGGTGCCCCAATGTCGGCGAGTTTAGGCATACTGGGTCTGTAATAGTTTACTAGCCCCAAAAATGATTGAAGTTCTTTTGTGGTACTAGGTACGGGGTGTTCCTGTACGAATTTGGTTTTTTCTGGGTCGGGCATTACTCCTTCTGATGTTATTTTATGGCCCAAATATACTACTTCTTTTTTTAAACATTTACATTTTTCCGGTTGTAATTTCAGATTATTTTCCCTCAACCTTTGGAATACACATCGCAATTTTTCATCGTGATCTATTAAATTTTTCCCGTATATTACTATGTCATCGAGATATACGAAGCATTTGAACCCCTGAAGTCCCGTTAAGACGCAATTCATCATTCGTTGGAATGTGGCGGGTGCTCCGGTTAGTCCGAATGGCATTCGCTTGAACTCGAAATGGCCATATGCAGTACTGAACGCAGTTTTTTCTCTGTCTGTTGGTTCCATTTGTACTTGGTGATAGCCACTAGCAAGATCCAAGGTTGTAAAATATTTTGAACCTCCTAATTGATCCAAAATTTCTTCAATACGGGGAAGTGGAAAGGCATCGCCTACCGTGACTTCATTTAACTTTCGAAAATCTATTACCACTCGATGTCTTTTTTCTCCGTTAGGCCCCGCCTTTTTTGGCACAACAAGCAATGGTGCGTTCCAAGGGCTATTACTAGGCTGAATTATATCTTCCGTTAATAATTTACTGATTTCTTCATTTATTACTTCCCTATGACATTCAGGTAAACGGTATTGACGACTGTTTATAGGTTTGGTATCTGCTTTAACAGAAATTGAATGTGTTATGTTTTCAACACAGCTTAATTTATCTCCGGGTAGGTGAAAAATGTCGTGACATTCTTCACATATCTTTTCTAGTGTTTCTATTTCTTCGATGCTTAGATCCTGTGAGTTACATAAAACATCCTTTAATTTTTTAATCCTTTCTTTTATTCCCATTTTGTCTGTTTTCTCTTGATTGAATAGATATCTTACATAATAAATTGGTTCATTTTGTTTTTTACGCTCGTCTTTACCCCAACTTGTTAATGGGTGTACATTATAAAATTTTAGCGAGTGAACTATCGGTTCGAAAGTTGGAACTATTTGTTCCTGATTTGTTGTTTTTACCACCGGGACGGCAATTTTCCCATTTCGTACTTTGCTGATGCAATTCCCTAAGAATATTCCATTTTCCAAATTTTTCCCTATGTTTAATAACTCTCCCTGTTCTTTAACAGCTACTTCTATAATTTTCTCTGATCTCGCGGGTATTTTAATTTCGTTTTCCTTTATTTTCAACCTTGATTTTCCACCTTTTCCTTGGGAGAACTCAAGATCCGCAGCGCAGTTGTCTGCTCCTGAAAATTTTCCCTTGGATTGTACTTTTTCCTTTTCTTTTGTTAAAATTGGTTGTTTGTTCTCGTTGCCTGAAAAAACTTCAAGATCCGCTGCTCTATGGCCAGCTCCTGAGTTTTCTGGTTTTGAGTTTTCACCAATTTCAAACTCTTTGTTAATTCTATTATCCATTTTTCCTTTTTCAAAATTTCCCTTTTTAATTTCATCATTTTTTCTCATAATTTCAAAGTGAATTCCTTTTTTAAACTCGATATTTTCTTTTACTTCATCATTATTAATTTGCTCTATTTTAACTTCATTATTTCTCTCTATTCCATTATTTCTCTCTAATTTTCTATTATAACAACTATTCATTTCTTTATTTTCAAATTTATCGTTACTCTTTGTTTTGTACATTTTAACTTCCTCAAACTTTCTATTTACTTCAATATTATTCTGGTTCGTAAAGGGAATTGAAAATTCATTTTTATTGACTTTTGTTTTGGGAAAATGTAAAGTCCTTTGTGGTCCTAAAATGTTACAGTTCTCTGCTAAAAAATCGTTTCCGAGAATTCCATCCGCAGGAAGGTCGCAATTACTACCTACAACCTGGAACTCGCATCTCATTTCTTCTGGTGTCAAAAATTTTCCAAAGCACTTGCCCAAAGTGGCACTTTGGTTATGTATCGTATTTATTAATATATTTTCCTTAAGATCTATAGGTACCTCCTTAGCTATTTTTTCTTTTTTAATTAAACTTATTTGAGCCCCTGTATCTACCAATAATGTGACCTTTTTTGTGTTTGAGATGTCCAAAGGCATAGTCACTAAGGGGTCTAAGCGGAGGTTACCGTTTTTTACACCCTTTCCTTCGTTGTTTGGGGATGAGAGTTGGGATTTTACCTCATCCCTTGCTCGTTTCCCTGCTTCGATTGGTAGTATTGTCGTGCTGGACATGTTAACTCACTGTGTCCTTCTCTTTGACACCACTCACAGTGTCCTAATCGGAATGTGTTAACTCTTTGTTGAGTTGTGACTTCCTGTGCTTTTGATTTATTAAACGGACAATTAGTTGCAATGTGTCCGGAGTTTTTGCATAAATAACATTCCATACGTGCCCATTTATTTTCTCTTTGTATGTTATTAGCTGGTGGTGCGCCTGTTTTGCGAGGTGCCCTACAATCCTTGCTGTAATGGCCCATCCTACCACAATTGAAACAGGTTACTCTTTGTCCATTGTTATTGTTTGGCACGTAAGAGTTATTTACTGGCCTAGCTGCTGTTACCGGTACTCTCATTCCTTGCGGTGCTTGCTGCATATTCTGTTGCCTAAATAATCTATTATTGTCTCTATTGGAACTGAGTTTTAGTTCTTTTATCATTTCCAAAAGTTGCTTTGTGGTGTCATTCATTGCCGTTGATTTTTCCGCTCGTTGTGGGCCCAACAATTCCAAGGATTCCCTAGCAAATCGTATTGCTTTTGTAAGGGTTTCTTCAATATTAGCACAATTTTGGGAAATTATGTAATGTTTAATGGATTCCGATCGCAAACCTCTAATAAATGTTTTCCTAGCCGTTTCTTCGGCATCCTGTACTATTCCTTGAAACCCATTAGGAAATTTATGCCTGGCGGCCATTTTGAAGCATCCTAATTTCCGTTCTACACGATCTCCAAATTGTTCCACAGATTCATCAGGAATCTGTACACATTCCTCAATTTCTCGCCTTAATTGTGTTAAATCCTTGTAAGGAATAAATGCGTTTTCCAAAATTGCTTTGAAATCTCTAAAGCTACTGACGGCTCGCTCCTGAAAAATGTCCGCGGCTCTGCCTTTTAATTTTCCTCGAATTATTTGATTTAATACCGCGGCCCGGTCGCATTCATCTGTTCTGAAGTACGCGTCATGTGCGAGCGCAACAAAATTTTGTAAATCCAATATCATACGATCTCCTTCTCCGCAGAATGTTGGAATGCCCTGAAAAAATGTTTTATATGTTTTTTCTAGGGGCATTGTTGCGTTCATTGGAGCTGTCATGCCGAAATCGTATGTGTTATCCTTGTTTAAAAAATTGGTTGATCTCCTATTATTTTTGTGTCCTGATCCGTTGTTTGGTGGCATTAAATCCTCGTATAATCCGTTAGGTATTTGTAAGCCGCTATTGGTGCGTGGAATTGCTCCCTGCATACATAATCTGTTTGTATCCATTTCCAATTTGTCAAAATTTTTATTAATATTAAGTAATGTTTCGTTTCTTTCCTTATTTAAATTAATTTTTTCTACTGGTATGCCTCCTACGGCACCTTCTTCTTCGCCCTCGCTGCTAGTACTTTCAGTATTTTCTCTGATATTACTTGAATGTATGCTTAAATTAATTCCGTCTAAATTAATTTCTGTTTCCGCCCCGCTTTCGTCTGAATTTTCCGGCGCAAAAGTTACCGACCGCCGTCGTTTTGTTAAATTATTTGAATTACCCTGGGGTGTGGATTTTATCAGTGATAATTCCGCAAAATTAAGGTTTTCCTTAGTAAAAGGTACTAAAAGAAAACTCCCTTTTTCCCTACGCCTATGGCTAAAAATTATTGTAAATTAACTTTACTCTCAAAACAAATAGTTATACAGTAGCATACATATACACCAATACAACAATTAAAAATTATTGTAAATTAAATTTACTCTCAAAACAAACAGTTATACAGTAGCATACATATACACCAATACAACACAAAACAATTTTCTCATATATTATTTATGCATATAGCATATCCGCAAAAGCTTTAAAGACTCTTTTTTGTGTTGCATTTATTTTATGTAGCTTAAAAAAAAGAGGTGTATCCCTAACCTAACTAAGTATTGTATTTATGCAGCAAGGTGTATTTGTAACTATGTGAGAAGAACGAGAAATTTTGATTTTAAGTAAAGCTTAAATTTTCTTTTATTAGTGAGCAACAATAAAGAATTTTCTAACAGAAAAAAAATGTATGATTTTATGTATTTTTGTATAATAGCAATAATTGTTTTTTTTTTCTTATATATATCGTTTAAAGAGAAGAGCGAAACAAATTGGATGAGAAAGAAAGAAAAAAAAATGTTTGGATGTATTAGACCATATGTGATAATTGAACAAATTCTCCTAACAACAAAAATTTTATGCTTTTTTCTTTATATATATTTTATTTTTATTTCATATTAATATTTTAAGACATTTTCAATTTTTATTTTTAAAAGAAATTTTTAATATTAATCCTCATATCTCCTAAATATTATTACATTCCCTCTCTCTATTATTATATTAATATTTTCCTCTAATATTATTATTAAGAAATATTGCGAGTAATAACTAGAGATACTAAACATAATTATTTTTATAATTTTGCGTAAAATTCTATATTATATATTACTATCTAATTTAAATAATTTGCTTTTTGTTTCTTTATTATTATTTTTTTTTATGAATTTTTATGTGCTTCTTCCGCTACTTTACAAATATTTGAAAAAATTTTCTCGAATTTTTTCTTTTCCGCTTCTTTCTTCCGCTGTTCCGATCTCTGCTTCCTTTTTAATTCCTTAATTTTGTTGTTAAAAATTTCTTCCTGCTCTTGACTGCATCCCAATCGCAGTATCCGGTGTAATTCCTTTATCTCCTCTCTTCGTTGTGCCGCTTCTCCTCCTCTTTTTCTTATTATCTCCTCCTGTGGTATTTTTTGTTTTGCCGGCGGCCGCAATGCTTGTCTTCTTTTATACTCTTCCAAAGTAATTGGCTTTGGTCCCGCTGTTGGTTCTTTTCTGATTTTGTCCTTTATTTTTTCCAACGTTGACATTACACGTAAAAAATTTTATTATATTTTTTTTTTTCAAAACAGTGAGGCCAAGCCCGTTCACTATATCCTCAGGCAGTGCCTGTTGAGGGTTTTGAAAAGAAAAAAAAAATTTTTTTTTTTATTAGTATTTGTACATGTAGACCCAGTCTCTTTTTTTTTTTGAAGAGTACTCCAAAAATTGGTCACGGCACCAATGTTGTGTTGTGGTCTGTCTTGTAGGAAATTATATTCACCTTTATATTATGATAATCTTCTTCTGGTTTATAGATGTCTGGCCTGACCTGATCTTCTTCCTATTCTTCTTTTATAATTTTGCTCAATAAATTTAATCTATTACTTCAATGATATTTATTTGAAATAAAACAAATACTATTTTAAAGTTTACGAGTTCAATTATTATTGGTTTTCTTCACTATAGGCTTAACCTGTTTAGTAGAAGAGTTACAAATTAGAACTCTCCGAAATACCATTTTTTCGCCATTTATATATTCTAATATTGCTTCTTCAGCAATATTAGAATATTTCAATAAATATAAATAATTAATATTTGTTATTAATTAAAGGTAAAATTGTGTAACAACAGTTCATACAGTAATTATGTTGTCATTGCCCATTTTGCTGATGACGCATTATACTTTATTATTATTATTAGGAAAGCTTATGTGCTTTCATTTATTTACTTTAGGTTTATTTACCTTTTTATTTATGCTACATTTTATACATAATAACTTAAGTGTGTCATTATGGTTTGTATTATTTGTAAACAATAATATTTATAATACGATGACGTATTTTATTATTGTTTTGATTTTAACTTTGATATAGTATAATGCACTGCCGATATAATGCATTTTTAGTCAATGACGACATAAATGTATGAATGTTGTCACACAACATTGTCAAAAAAGTCAACTAAATTATGTTTTTTTGTTAAATATATGTGGAATTATATGTTAAATTATGATTAGCATGTTCAGAAATATAAATTTAGCTGAATAAAGTTGTTATTTTTAATTTGTCTTTATAAAAATTATGAAATTTTTAAAAAATTGGCATAAAATGTCAACTAAATTATGTTTTTTTTGTTAAATATATGTTGAATCATATGTTAAATTATGATTACCATATTTAGAAAAATAAATGTAGCTGAATAAAGTTATTATTTTTCATTTTTCTTTATAAAATTTATGAAATTTTTAAAAAATTGGCATGAAATATCAACTAAATTATGTTTTTTTGTTAAATGTATGTTGAATTATAAGTTAAATTATGATTAACTGAAACATAAATTTAGCTGAATAAAGGTGTTATTTTTAATTTTTCTTTATAAAAATGAAGAAATTTTTAAAAAAATGGCAAAGAAAGTCAACTAAATTATGTTTTTTTGTTAAATATATGTTGAATTATATGTAAAATTATAATTAACATGTTTAGAAACATAAATCTAGCTGAATAAAGTCGTTATTTTTAATTTTTCTTTATAAAAATTAAGAAATTTTTAAAAAATTGCCAAAAAAGTCAACTAAATTATGTTTTTTTGTTAAATGTATGTTGAATTATATGTTAAATTATGATTACCATATTTAGAAACATAAATTTCGCTGAATAAAGTTGTTATTTTTAATTTTTCTTTATAAAAATTTAAATTATGAATAACATGTTTAGAAATGTAAATTTAGCTGAATAAAGTTGTTATTTTAATTTTTCTTTATAAAAATTAAGAAATTTTTAAAAAATTGGCATAAAAAAGTCAACTAAATTATGTTTTTTTTGTTAAATGTATGTTGAATTATATGTTAAATTATGATTAACATATTTAGAAACATAAATTTAGCTGAATAAAGTTGTTATTTTAATTTTTCTTTATAAAAATTAAGAAATTTTTGAAAAAATTGCCAAAAAAGTCAACTAAATTATGTGTTATTAAATGTATGTTGAATTATATGTTAAATTATGATTAGAATGTTCAGAAATATAAGATTAGCTGAATAAAGTTGTTATACTTAATTTTTCTTTATAAAAATTAAGAAATTTCTTAAAAATTGGCATAAAAATTCAACTAAACTTTTTTTTTTATTAAATATATGTATTATTATATGTAAAATTATGATTAACATGTTTAGAAACATAAATTTAGCTGAATAAAGTCGTTATTTTTAATTTTTCTTTATAAAAATTTAGAAATTTTTAAAAAATTGCCAAAAAAGTCTACTAAATTATGTTTTTTTGTTAAATGTATGTTGAATTATATGTTAAATTATGATAAGCATGTTCAGAAACATAAATTTAGCTGAATAAAATTATTATTTTTAATTTTTCTTTATAAAAATTAAGAAAAGTCAAATAAATTATGTTTTTTTGTTAAATGTATGTGGAATTATATGTTAAATTATGATTAGCATGTTCAGAAATATAAATTTAGCTGTATAAAGTTGTTATTTTTAATTTTTCTTTATAAAAATTAAGAAATTTTTAAAAAATTTGCATAAAAAAGTCAACCAAATTATTTTTTTTTGTTAAATATATGTTGAATTATATGTTAAATTATGAATCAAATATTTAGAAACATAAATTTAACTGAATAAAATTGTTATTTTTAATTTTTCTTTATAAAAATTAAGACATTTGTAAAAAAATTGCCAAAAAAGTCAACTAAATTATGTTTTTTGCTAAATATATGTTGAATTATATGTTAAATTAAGATAAGCATGTTTGGAAATATAAATTTAGCAGAATAAAGTTCTTATTTTTAATTTTTCTTTATAAAAATTATGAAATTTTTAAAAAATTGGCATAAAATAGCAACTAAATTATGTTTTTTTGTTAAATGTATGTTGAATTATATGTTAAATTATGATAAGCATGTTCAGAAATAAAAATTTAGCTGAATTAAGTCGTTATTTTTAATTTTTCTTTATAAAAATTAAGAACTTTTTAAAAAGATTGCCAAAAAAGTCAACTAAATTATGTTTTTTGTTAAATGTATGTAGAATTATATGTTAAATTATGATTAACATGTATAGAAACATAAATTTAGCTGAATAAAATTATTATTTTTAATTTTTCTTTATAAAAATTAAGAAACGTCAAATAAATTATGTGGAATTATATGTTAAATTATGATTAGCATGTTCAGAAATATAAATTTAGCTGTATAAAGTTGTTATTTTTAATTTTTTTTTTTATAAAAATTAAGAAATTTTTAAAAAATTTGCATAAAAAAGTCAACCAAATTATGTGTTTTTGTTAAATATATGTCGAATTATATGTTAAATTATGAATAACATATTTAGAAACATAAATTTAACTGAATAAAGTTGTTATTTTTAATTTTTCTTTATAAAAATTAAGACATTTGTAAAAAAATTGTCAAAAAAGTCAACTAAATTATGTTTTTTTGTTAAATATATGTGGAATTATATGTTAAATTATGATTAGCATGTTCAGAAATATAAATTTAGCTGAATAAAGTTGTTATTTTTAATTTGTCTTTATAAAAATTATGAAATTTTTAAAAATTGGCATAAAATGTCATTTAAATTATGTTTTTTTGTTAAATGTATGTTGAATTATATGTTAAATTATAATAAGCATGTAGAGAAATATAATTTTAGCTGAATAAAGTTGTTATACTTAATTTTTCTTTATAAAAATTAAGAAATTTTTTAAAAATTGTCTTAAAAAAGTCAACTAAACTATTTTTTTGTTAAATATATGTTGACTTATATGTAAAATTATGATTAACATGTTTAGAAACATAAATTTAGCTCAATAAAGTCGTTATTTTTAATTTTTCTTTATAAAAATTAACAAATTTTTAAAAAATTGCCAAAAAAGTCAACTAAATTATGTTTTTTGTTAAATGTATGTTGAATTATATGTTAAATTATGATTACCATGTTTAGAAACATAAATTTAGCTGAATAAAGTTATTATTTTTCAATTTTTCTTTATAAAAATTATGAAATTTTTAAAAAATTGGCATAAAATATCAACTAAATTATGTTTTTTTGTTAAATGTATGTTGAATTATATGTTAAATTATGATTAACATGAAACATAAATTTAGTTGAATAAAGTTGTTATTTTTAATTTTTCTTTATAAAAATTAAGAAATTTTTAAAAAAACGGCAAAGGAAGTCAACTAAATTATGTTTTTTGTTAAATGTATGTTGAATTATATGTTTTATTATGATTAACATGATTAGAAACATAAATTTCGCTGAATAAAGTTGTTATTTTTAATTTTTCTTTATAAAAATTTAAATTATGAATAATATGTTTAGAAATGTAAATGTTGTTATAAAAAATTGCCAAAAATATAAATTTAGAGAAATATAAATTTAGCTGAATAAAGTTGTTATACTTAATTTTTCTTTATAAAAATTAAGAAATTTTTTAAAAATTGGCTTAAAAAAGTCAACTAAACTATTTTTTTGTTAAATATATGTTGAATTATATGTAAAATTATGATTAACATGTTTAGAAACATAAATTTAGCTCAATAAAGTCGTTATTTTTAATTTTTCTTTATAAAAATTAACAAATTTTTAAAAAATTGCCAAAAAAGTCAACTAAATTATGTTTTTTGTTAAATGTATGTTGAATTATATGTTAAATTATGATTACCATGTTTAGAAACATAAATTTAACTGAATAAAGTTATTATTTTTCAATTTTTCTTTATAAAAATTATGAAATTTTTAAAAAATTGGCATAAAATATCAACTAAATTATGTTTTTTTGTTAAATGTATGTTGAATTATATGTTAAATTATGATTAACATGAAACATAAATTTAGTTGAATAAAGTTGTTATTTTTAATTTTTCTTTATAAAAATTAAGAAATTTTTAAAAAAACGGCAAAGGAAGTCAACTAAATTATGTTTTTTGTTAAATGTATGTTGAATTATATGTTTTATTATGATTAACATGATTAGAAACATAAATTTCGCTGAATAAAGTTGTTATTTTTAATTTTTCTTTATAAAAATTTAAATTATGAATAATATGTTTAGAAATGTAAATGTTGTTATAAAAAATTGCCAAAAAAGTCAACTAAATTATGTTTTTTTGTTAAATGTATGTTGAATTAAATGTTAAATTATGATTACCATGTTTAGAAACATAAATTTTGCTGAATAAAGTTATTATTTTTAATTTTTCTTTATAAAAATTATGAAATTTTTAAAAATTGGCATAAAATGTCAACTAAATTATGTTTTTTTGTTAAATGTATGTTGAATTATATGTTAAATTATAATAAGCATGGACAGAAATATAAATTTAGCTGAATAAAGTTGTTATACTTAATTTTTCTTTATAAAAATTATGAAATTTTTAAAAAATTGGCATAAAATGTCAACTAAATTATGTTTTTTTGTTAAATGTATGTTGAATTATATGTTAAATTATAATAAGCATGTACAGAAATATAAATTTAGCTGAATAAAGTTGTTATACTTAATTTTTCTTTATAAAAATTAAGAAATTTTTTAAAAATTGGCATAAAAAAGTCAACTAAACTATTTTTTTTGTTAAATATATGTTGAATTATATGTTAAATTATGAATAACATATTTAGAAACATAAATGTAACTGAATAAAGTCGTTATTTTTAATTTTTCTTTATAAAAATTAAGAAAAGTCAAATAAATTATGCTTTTTTGTTAAATGTATGTGGAATTATATGTTAAATTACGATTAGCATGTTCAGAAATATAAATTTAGCTGTATAAAGTTGTTATTTATAATTTTTCTTTATAAAAATTAAGAAATTTTTAAAAAAATTTGCATAAAAAATTCAACTAAATTATGTTTCTTTGTAAAATGTAGGTTGAATTATATGTTAAATTATGATTAACATGTTTAGAAACATAAATTTAGCTGAATAAAGTTGTTATTTTTAATTTTTCTTTATAGAAATTAAGAATTTTTTTAAAAAAATTGCCAAAAAAGATTAACATGTTTAGAAACATAAATTTCGCTGAATAAAGATGTTATTTTTAATTTTTCTTAATAAAAATTAAGAAATTTTTAAAAAATTGGCAAAAAAATTCAACTAAATTATGTTTCTTTGTAAAATGTGTGCTGAATTATATGTTAAGTTATGATTAACATATTTAGAAACATAAATTTAGCTGAATAAAATTGTTATTTTTAATTTTTCTTTATAAAAATTAAGAAATTTTTAAAAAAATTGACAAAAAAGTCAACTAAATTATGTTTTTTTGTTAAATTTGTGTTGAATTATATGTTAAATTATGATTAACATGTTTAGACACATAAATTTAGCTGAATAAAGTTGTTATTTTTAATTTTTCTATATAAAAATTAAGAAATTTAAAAAAAAATTGCCAAAAAAGATTAACATGTTTAGAAACATAAATTTCGCTGAATAAAGATGTTATTTTTAATTTTTCTTTATGAAAATTAAGACATTTTTAAAAAATTGCCAAAAAAACTCAACTAAATTATGTTTTTTGTTAAATGTATGTTGAATTATATGTTAAATTATGATTAACATGTTTAGAAACATAAATTTAGCTGAATAAAGTTGTTATTTTCAATTTTTCTTTATAGAAATTAACAATTTTTTTAAAAAAATTGCCAAAAAAGTCAACTAAATTATGTGTTTTGTTAAATATATGTTGAATTATATGTTAAATTATGATTAAAATGCTTAGAAACATAAATTTAGCTGAATAACGTTGTTATTTTTAATTTTTCTTTATAAAAATTAAGAAATTTTTAAAAAAATTGCCAAAAAAGTCAACTAAATTATGTTTTTTTGTAAAATGTATGTTGAATTATATGTTAAATTATGATTAACATGTTTAGAAACATAAATTTCGCTGAATAACGTTGTTATTTTTAATTTTTCTTTATAGAAATTAAGAATTTTTTTAAAAAAATTGGCAAAAAATTCAACTAAATTATGTTTTTTTGTTAAATGTATGTAGATTTAAATGTTAAATTATGATTAACATGTTTAGAAACATAAATTTAGCTGAATAAAATTGTTATTTATTAAGAAATTTATATAAAATTGTTATTTAATAAGAAAATTAAGAAATTTTTAAAAAATTTACATAAAAAAGTCAACTAAAAAAAACACTCAATTATGTTTTTTTTGTTAACTATGTAATTTTTTGAAAGTTTTTTGTGTAAATTTACAACCTTCGATTTGTTATTTCTAAGTAAATTATTTTACTTAGTAACAAAATCAAATTTTATAAATAATAATCAAATAAATTTTGATTGGGTGTAAATTAACATCAGATGCAACTAACGAAAGATTTCTTTTGAATTATCGAAAACCAGTTTTTCTATTGTCAAAAAACTCTGGTTTCGATAAATTGTTGCAACAATTAAAGTCAATCAATTTAATAATTGATCTGATTTTTAGAATTTTAGTTATTAATACTCATTATCGGCGGACGGTACAATTTATTCAAATGTATATTTATATTTTGTTTATTTTATATATAATATAATTTATAATGTTCTATATATATTATATATAACACAAAAATAAAATGTCCGTGCATTAAAATAATTAAAGTAATTTAATAGATTTTTTAAATTTTTTTCTATAAATTTACCGGGTTATCCATAAACTAAAAGTAATAAGTATAATATCGTTTTTAATTTTTTTTAAATAAAAAAATAATAAAACAGAACCAAATGGTTGAAATGTATCGTTTTGTTTCAATTTTTTTTTGAAATTTTTAACATTTATATAATATATTAAACGCATTAAAATATTTATAATAATTTTCAAGTAGTCTTAAAAAATTATACATAGTCAATTTAAGATTGCTAAACTAACTTTATGACTATGAATAGTTATACCGGAATTATATATATATAAAAAAATTAAAATGAAATTTCGGTTAAAATTTCGTAAGGAATAACAAAAAAAAAAAGGAAAATTGTTTTTCAGTGATTTTGAATTGGTTTAAAATATTAACTTTTAAATTAATACAAAAAAAAAGTATATAATACCAAATTTAAAGTAGATGAACCGACACTTATTTTTGTTTTTTTTTTTGTGAAGGAAAAAATATGGCGGTACCAATAAATTATTAAACTGTTACAATTTAGAAAAAAAGGAAAAATAATAGAAAAAATAAATATAATAAGACTTAGTGGTTGCTTATCTTTGTCCGACTAAAATCTTACTTAAATAATATTAGCGTGAAAATTAAAAAAAATTAAAAAATTGAAAGTAAAATTAAACAAAAAAAAACCTGATAAATGGAAATTAAATAAATTAGTCTTAACTTCAGTAAAATTATTACGAAATTATTTATGTTATTTTTTTTTTGACTGAAACAAAAAATTTTCAAATATAAAATTTTAAATATGGCCATTAAAAAAAAAAAATATAAATAATCTTGGCCATTAGTGTAGCATATTCTATCGTTCGGTTTTTTTTTTGTCGGTCCTCTCAAAAAAAAAGAAATTTGTTTGATTAAATTCGTGTAAAATAAGTATATCTAACATGAGAAGAAATGTTTTCGGGAAAAAAAAAATTAAATTGAGAAATGTTGCTGAAAAAAAAAAATTAATTAAATTGAGAAATGTTGCCGTATAAAAAAATGAGAAATGTTGCTGAATTATTTGATCATATGATTAAATAGATGAACGTTGCGGAGTTAAATTTTTTTATACATACTAATAAATATAAATTGATTATTTTTTATTATAATTGAATGTTGAGGAATTATTTGATGTATTTATTTTTATAATTTAAAATATTTTTTTTGAAATCTCACTTTGATCGGTTAATTGAATTACGATTTTTATGTAAACAAAAAAAAGGGAAAAATTAATTAATTTTGGCTTAGTTACGTATCTTGGGTCGTTCCAAATTTTACAGTATATTTTTTTAGTTTCCTAAAACCTTTCAGCAATGCGCACAACAGGCCTGCTGCACGTATTGAAGATCCAGGTAAATAATTATATTATACTTACTAAATATATATAATTGAAAAATATATAAATAATTATATATAAGATTTTTTTTTTATTTGACTCTTGAGTGTATGCTCAGTAAAAAAAAACAAAAAAAAAAACAAATTAACTAACTGGCCAAGTAATTGAATTTTTTTGTATTTTTTTGTTGTTTTAGTATTTCGGAAATTAAATTAATATTTTGATAAAATGAATAAAAGTATATTAGTACTTATACAATCGTAATTAATTTAGATATATTTTCCTATAATTAATGTTAAAAGCCAATTTAAAAAAAAATAAAAAAATAACATATTTCCATTACAAAAGAAAAACATAATTATTAAATAAATTCCTTGAGTCAAAAAAATTAGTCAAGTATATACAAATTTATTTTTAACAATTTTTTTTGTAAATAAACAAGATTAAATAATAAATAAAAAGAATTCAAATTGAGTAATTTGTATATGAAATTGAGAATGGAGTAGTTTTTTTCTTATTGATTCCTAGGAAAACCGGGTTGTCCGAGATGAGAATGTGAGCCAGCATAAGGTTACGTATGGGGGCCGAAAATCATAATTTTATTTATTTTAGGTCCATGGTTGGGAGGGCACGGAGCATGACGTACCATCTAGTCATGTCCTCCATAGAGAGGTATCCTTGGTGAATCCGTGGAAAAGTCAACCCACATTTGTATTTTTTTTGTATTTTTTGGGGAATTTTTTTTTCTTGTCGTAGTAAAACATTTAACTTTCATAGAAATTTACTCTTTCCGATATTTAAAAAAAAAAAAAAGGCTCGCAAATAATACTTATTTTGTAATAATATTGGCAGCGCTTAAGAACCCCCCCAATCCGACGAGCTAAGTAAGTGCATCGCTAGGCTTGCTGCGCATTTACATCAGCCAACCAATTAATTTTTTTTTCTTATTCTGGGAAAAAATTAAATTAACAATTCGAACTATATTACAAAATGGCGCCCAACGTGGGGCCCGAAAGGTGATAAGTTTCGAGTACCAACGTGGGGCCCGAAAGGTTGAAAGTTTCGAATATCCAACGTGGTACGCGAAGTTTTTTTAAGTTCGTAAATCCGAAGTGCACGAAAGGACATCTTTTAAGTATGTGCAAGGTAATGCGTTCTAAAACGTGCTTGAAACTTACTAGGTGCCTGACGAGCTCTGGTTATATTTATTTTTATAGTTAATTTTTGTGGATCGGACTTAATTCTTTTGTTATTATCATGGTTGACCGACGACCGGCTACATCTGCTACTGGCTTCTGTGGTTTGAGCATTAGAGTTTTGCTGACTCATATAAATTAATCTAATACAGTCTCTTGTATTTTTTCTTCCTATTTTGCATATCTTGTTTGGTGGTCCACATATTTTGTTTGCGCCTGGAATTACTGAGAGGAGGTCGCATTTAGCTTCCTTCAGGCCGGCTGCAACCCTTAGGTTTAGTTTAGTTTTAGTTATTTTTTTCGGTTCGAGCCTTGGAATTACTGAGAGGAGGTCGCATTTAGCTTCCTTCAGGCCGCAAGAATTCTTTAGAGTCATAGTTTAAGTATATACTTTTGTCATCTTTTGACAGTATGCCGAAGAAATACATGAGAGATTGTCGTCACACATAATGTGAAATGTATTTTTGAAAATTTATTCAGATTATTCATTTCAGTTTCAGCTGTTATATTATGTGCGGAGTAGAGATACTTTAGCCGTGTGTGTTAGCTGTTGCTATGAAGTTCAATGGAATTACCGACTTATGGCTAGTAGCTATTTTCGGTCCGGTTCTGCATGGTAATGGTGAGGATGCATTGCGGGTTTTGTTCTGTGCAATAATGCAGTTTCTATATTTGCCATTATTCATTTAACGTAGTTTGAATTTTTGAATAGAAAGGGTTGTGTTTTTGTGGTTTTCTTTGGGACTCTCTATGGAGGAACTTTATGCTGACTCACATTTGATTCAACGATTTTCCGAGTGAGTACTAGAAATCAGGAAGAGAACAAATAAAATATTTTTTTGTTCTGCTTTTTTTGAAACAAAATATTTACCCTTCTTCAGTATCTTCGTCGTCAAATTTTTCCGTTGAAGTTCCTGTTTTGTAATGGGTGGGTTTTTTTTGAAAGTTTTTTGTGTAAATTTACACCCTTCGATTTGTTATTTCTAAGTAAATTATTTTACTTAGTAACAAAATCAAATTTTATAAGTAATAATCAAATAAATTTTGATTGGGTGTAAATTAACATCAGATGCAATTAACGAAAGATTTCTTTTGAATTATCGAAAACCAGTTTTTCTATTGTCAAAAAACTCTGGTTTCGATAAATTTTTGCAACAATTAAAGTCAATCAATTTAATAATTGATCTGATTTTTAGAATTTTAGTTATTAATACTCATTATCGGCGGACGGTACAATTTATTAAAATGTATATTTATATTTTGTTTATTTTATATATAATATAATTTATAATGTTCTATATATATTATATATAACACAAAAATAAAATGTCCGTGCATTAAAATAATTATAGTAATTTAATAGATTTTTTTAATTTTTTTCTATAAATTTACCGGGTTATCCATAAACTAAAAATAATCAGTATAATATCGTTTTAATTTTTTTTTAAATAAAAAAATAATAAAACAGAACCAAATGGTTGAAATGTATCTTTTTGTTTCAATTTTTTTTGAAATTTTTGAACATTTATATAATATGTTAAACGCATTAAAATATTTATAATAATTTTCAAATAGTCTTAAAAAACTTATACATAGTCAATTTAAGATTGCTAAACTAACTTTATGACTATGAATAGTTATACCGAAATTATATATATATAAAAAAATTAAAATGAAATTTCGGTTAAAATTTCGTAAGGAATAACAAAAAAAAAAGGAAAATTGTTTTTCAGTGATTTTGAATTGGTTTATAATATTAACTTTTAAATTAATACACAAAAAAAAAGTATATAATACCAAATTTAAACTAGATGAACCGACATTTGTTTTTGGTTTTTTTTTTTTGTGAAGGAAAAAATATGGCGGTACCAATAAATTATTAAACTGTTACAATTTAGAAAAAAAGAAAAATAATAGAAAAAATAAATATAATAAGACCTAGTGGTTGCTTATCTTTATCCGACTAAAATCTTACTTAAATAATATTAGCGTGAAAATTAAAAAAAAATTGAAAAATTGAAAGTAAACTTAAAAAAAAAAACTTGATAAATTGAAATTAAATAAATTAGTCTTAACTTCAGTAAAATTATAATGAAATAATTTATGTTATTTTTTTTTTTACTGAAACAAAAATTTTTCAAATATAAAATTTTAAATATGGCCATTAAAAAAAAAATATAAATAATCGTACAATAACTCTTGGCCATTAGTGTAGCATATTCTATCGTTCGGTTTTTTTTTGTCGGTCCTCTAAAAAAAAAAAGAAATTTGTTTGATTAAATTCGTGTAAAATAAGTATATCTAACATGAGAAGAAATGTTTTCGGGAAAAAAAAAATTAAATTGAGAAATGTTGCTGAAAAAAAAAATTAATTAAATTGAGAAATGTTGCCGTATAAAAAAATGAGAAATGTTGCTGAATTATTTAATCATATGATTAAATAGATGAACGTTGCGGAGTTTAAATTTTTTTATACATACTATAAATATAAATTGATTATTTTTTTTTATAATTGAATGTTGAGGAATTATTTGATGTATTTATTTTTATAATTTAAAATATTTTTTTTGAAATCTCACTTTGATCGGTTAATTGAATTACGATTTTTATGTAAACAAAAAAAAGGGAAAAATTAATTAATTTTAACTTAGTTACGTATCTTGGGTCGTTCCAAATTTTACAGTATATTTTTTTAGTTTCCTAAAACCTTTCAGCAATGCGCACAACAGGCCTGCTGCACGTATTGAAGATCCAGGTAAATAATTATATTATACTTACTAAATATATATAATTGAAAAATATATAAATAAATATATAAGATTTTTTTTGGATTTGACTCTTGAGTGTATGCTCAATAAAATAAACAAAAAAAAAACAAATTAACTAACTGGCCAAGTAATTGAATTTTTTTGTATTTTTTTGTTGTTTTAGTATTTCGGAAATTAAATTAATATTTTGATAAAATGAATAAAAGTATATTAGCACTTATAGAATCGTAATTAATTTAGATATATTTTCCTATAATTAATGTTAAAAGCCAATTTAAAAAAAAATAAAAAAACAACATATTTCCATTACAAAAGAAAAACATAATTATTAAATAAATTCCTTGAGTCAAAAAAATTAGTCAAGTATATACAAATTTATTTTTAACAATTTTTTTTGTAAATAAACAAGATTAAATAATAAATAAAAAGAATTCAAATTGAGTAATTTGTATATGAAATTGAGAATGGAGTAGTTTTTTTCTTATAGATTCCTAGGAAAACCGGGTTGTCCGAGATGACAATGTGAGCCAGCATAAGGTTACGTATGGGGGCCGAAAATCATAATTTTATTTATGATTTTTTTTAAATTTTTAGATCCATGGTTGGGAGGGCACAGAGCATGACGTACCATCTAGTCATGTCCTCCATAGAGAGGTATCCTTGGTGCAGCCGTGGAAAAGTCAACCCACATTTGTATTTTTTTTGTATTTTTTGGGGAATTTTTTTTTCTTGTCGTAGTAAAACATTTAACTTTCATAGAAATTTACTCTTTTGGATATTTAAAAAAAAAAAAAAGGCACGCAAATAATACTTTTTTTGTAATAATATTGGCAGCGCTTAAGAACCCCCCCCAATCCGACGAGCTAAGCAAGTGCATCGCTAGGCGTGCTGCGCATTTACATCAGCCAACCAATTAATTTTTTTTTCTTATTCTGGGAAAAAATTAAATTAATAATTCGGACTATATTACAAATATATGCGGTATTATTTATTACATTGTGATTAACATGTTTAGAAACATAAATTTAGCTGAATAAATTTGTTATTTTTAATTTATCTTCATAAAAATTAAGAAATATTTAAAATATTTAAAAAGTCAACTAAATTATGTTTTTTGTTAAATGTATGTAGAATTATATGTTAAATTATGATTAACATGTTTAGAAACATAAATTTAGCTGAATAAAGTTGTTATTTTTAATTTTTCTTTATAAAAATTAAGAAATTTAAAAAAAAATTGCCAAAAAAGATTAACATGTTTAGAAACATAAATCTCGCTGAATAACGATGCTATTTTTAAGTTTTCTTTATAAAAACTAAGACTTAAAAATGTCTGAATTTGGCAAAAAAAGCAACTAAATTATGTTTCTTTGTAAAATGTATGTTGAATTATATGTTAAATTATGAATAACATATTTAGAAACATAAATTTAGCTGAATACAATTGTTATTTTTAATTTTTCTTTATAAAAATTAAGAAATTTTTAAAAAAATTGACAAAAAAGTCAACTAAATTATGTTTTTTGTTAAATTTGTGTTGAATTATATGTTAAATTATAATTAACATGTTTAGAAACATAAATTTAGCTGAATAAAGTTGTTATTTTTAATTTTTCTTTATAAAAATTAAGAAATTAAAAAAAAAATTGCCAACAAAGATTAACATGTTTAGAAACATAAATTTCGCTGAATAAAGATGTTATTTTTAATTTTTCTTTATAAAAAATTAAGACATTTTTAAGAAATTGGCAAAAAAAGTCCACTAAATTATGTTTTTTTGTTAAATGTATGTTGAATTATATGTTAAATTATGACCAACATGTTTAGAAACATAAATTTAGCGGAATAAAGTTGTTATTTTTACTTTTTCTTTATAAAAATTAAGAAATTTTTAAAAAAATTGCCAAAAAAGTCAACTAAATTATGGTTTTTTGTTAAATTTGTGTTTAATTATATGTTAAATTATGATTAACATGTTTAGAAACATAAATATAGCTGAATAAAGTTGTTATTTTTAATTTTTCTTTATAGAAATTAAGAATTTTTTTAAAAAAATTGCCAAAAAAGTCAACTAAATTATGTGTTTTGTTAAATATATGTTGAATTATATGTTAAATTATAACTAAAATGTTTATAAACATAAATTTAGCGGAATAACGTTGTTATTTTTAATTTTTCTTTATAAAAATTAAGAAATTTTTAAAAAAATTGCCAAAAAAGTCAACTAAATTATGTTTTTTTGTAAAATGTATGTTGAATTATATGTTAAATTATGACTAACATGTTTAGAAACATAAATTTCGCTGAATAACGTTGTTATTTTTAATTTTTCTTTATAGAAATTAAGAATTTTTTTAAAAAAATTGGCAAAAAATTCAACTAAATTATGTATTTTGTTAAATATATGTTGAATTTTATGTTAAATTGTGACTAAAATATTAAGAAACATAAACTTAGCTGAATAACGTTGTTAGTTTTAATTTTTCTTTATAAAAATTAAGAAATTTTTAAAAAAATTGCCAAAAAAGTCAACTAAATTATGTTTTTTTGTTAAATGTATGTTGAATTATATGTTAAATTATGATTAAGTTGTTAATTTTTCTTTATAAAAATTAAGAAATTTAACAAAAAATTGCCAAAAAAGATTAACATGTTTAGAAACATAAATTTCGCTGAATAAAGATGTTATTTTTAATTTTTCTTTATAAAAATTAAGACATTTTTAAAAAATTGGCAAAAAAAGTCAACTAAATTATGTTTTTTTGTTAAATGTATGTTGAATTATATGTTAAATTATGATTAACATGTTTACAAACATAAATTTAGCGGAATAAAGTTGTTATTTTTAATTTTTCTTTATAAAAATTAAGAAATTTTTAAAAAAATTGCCAAAAAAGTCAACTAAATTATGTTTTTTTGTTAAATTTGTGTTGAATTATATGTTAAATTATGACTAACATGTTTAGAAACATAAATTTAGCTGAATAAAGTTGTTATTTTTAATTTTTCTTTATAAAAATTAAGAAATTTAACAAAAAATTGCCAAAAAAGATTAACATGTTTAGAAACATAAATTTCGCTGAATAAAGATGTTATTTTTAATTTTTCTTTATAAAAATTAAGACATTTTTAAAAAATTGGCAAAAAAAGTCAACTAAATTATGTTTTTTTGTTAAATGTATGTTGAATTATATGTTAAATTATGATTAACATGTTTACCAACATAAATTTAGCGGAATAAAGTTGTTATTTTTAATTTTTCTTTATAAAAATTAAGAAATTTTTAAAAAAATTGCCAAAAAAGTCAACTAAATTATGTTTTTTTGTTAAATTTGTGTTGAATTATATGTTAAATTATGACTAACATGTTTAGAAACATAAATTTAGCTGAATAAAGTTGTTATTTTTAATTTTTCTTTATAAAAATTTAGAAATTTAAAAAAAAATTGCCAAAAAACATTAACATGTTTAGAAACATAAATTTCGCTGAATAAAGATGTTATTTTTAATTTTTCTTTATAAAAATTAAGACATTTTTAAAAATTGGCGAAAAAAGTCAACTAAATTATGTTTTCTTGTTAAATGTATGTTGAATTATATGTTAAATTATGATTAACATGTTTACAAACATAAATTTAGCGGAATAAAGTTGTTATTTTTAATTTTTCTTTATAAAAATTAAGAAATTTTTAAAAAAATTTACATAAAAGTCAACTAAATTATGTTTTTTTGTTAAATTTGTGTTGAATTATATGTTAAATTATGATTAACATGTTTAGAAACATAAATTTAGCTGAATAAAGTTGTTATTTTTAATTTTTCTTTATAAAAATTAAGAAATTTAAAATAAAAATTGCCAAAAAAGATTATCATGTTTAGAAACATAAATTTCGCTGAATAAAGATGTTATTTTTAATTTTTCTTTATAAAAATTAAGACATTTTTAAGAAATTGGCAAAAAAAGTCAACTAAATTATGTTTTTTTGTTAAATGTATGTTGAATTATATGTTAAATTATGATTAACATGTTTAGAAACATAAATTTAGCGGAATAAAGTTATTATTATTAAGTTTTCTTTATAAAAATTAAGAAATTTTTTAAAAAATTGCCAAAAAAGTCAACTAAATTATGGTTTTCTGTTAAATTTGTGTTTAATTATATGTTAAATTATGATTAACATGTTTAGAAACATAAATTTAGCTGAATAAAGTTGTTATTTTTAATTTTTCTGTATTGAAATTAAGAATTTTTTTAAAAAAATTCCAAAAAAGTCAACTAAATTATGTGTTTTGTTAAATATATGTTGAATTATATGTTAAATTATGATTAAAATGTTTAGAAACATAAATTTAGCTGAATAACGTTGTTATTTTTAATTTTTCTTTATAAAAATTAAGAAATTTTTAAAAAAATTGCCAAAAAAGTCAAATAAATTATGTTTTTTTGTAAAATGTATGTTGAAATATATGTTAAATTATGATTAACATGTTTAGAAATATAAATGTCGCTGAATAACTTTGTTATTTTTAATTTTTCTTTATAGAAATTAAGAATTTTTTTTAAAAAATTGGCAAAAAATTCAACTAAATTATGTTTTTTGTTAAATGTATGTAGAATTATATGTTAAATTATGATTAACATGTTTAAAAACATAAATTTAGCTGAATAAATTTGTTATTTTTAATTTTTCTTTATAAAAATTAAGAAATTTTTAAAAAAATTGCCAAAAAAGTCAACTAAATTACGTTTTTTTGAAAAATGTATGTTGAATATTTTTAATTTTTCTTTATAAAAATTAAGAAATTTAAAATAAAATTGCAAAAAAAGGTTAATATGTTTAGAAACATAAATTTCGCTGAATAAAGATGTTATTTTTAATTTTTCTTTATAAAAATTAAGAATTTTTTAAATAAATTGCCAAAAAAGTCAACTAAATTATGGTTTTTTGTTAAATTTGTGTTTAATTATATGTTAAATTATGATTAACATGTTCAGAAACATAAATTTAGCTGAATAAAGTTGTTATTTTTAATTTTTCTTTATAGAAATTAAGAATTTTTTTAAAAAAATTGCCAAAAAAGTCAACTAAATTATGTGTTTTGTTAAATATATGTTGAATTTTATGTTAAATTATGACTAAAATGTTAAGAAACATAAATTTAGCTGAATAACGTTGTTATTTTTAATTTTTCTTTATAAAAATTAAGAAATTTTTAAAAAAATTGCCAAAAAAGTCAACTAAATTATGTTTTTTTGTTAAATGTATGTTAAATTATATGTTAAAAGTTAAATTATGATTAAGTTGTTATTTTTAATTTTTCTTTATAAAAATTAAGAAATTTTTAAAAAATTCTCAAAAAAAGTCAACTAAATTATGTGTTTTGTTAAATATATGTTGAATTTTATGTTAAATTATGACTAAAATGTTAAGAAACATAAATTTAGCTGAATAACGTTGTTATTTTTAATTTTTCTTTATAAAAATTAAGAAATTTTTAAAAAAATTGCCAAAAAAGTCAACTAAATTATGTGTTTTGTTAAATGTATGTTGAATTATATGTTAAATTATGATTAACATGTTTAGAAACATAAAGTTAGCGGAATAAATTTGTTATTTTTAATTTTTCTTTATAAAAATAAGAAATTTTTAAAAAAATTGCCAAAAAAGTCAACTAAATTACGTTTTTTTGAAAAATGTATGTTGAATATTTTTAATTTTTCTTTATAAAAATTAAGAAATTTAAAATAAAATTGCAAAAAAAGGTTAATATGTTTAGAAACATAAATTTCGCTGAATAAAGATGTTATTTTTAATTTTTCTTTATAAAAATTAAGAATTTTTTAAATAAATTGCCAAAAAAGTCAACTAAATTATGGTTTTTTGTTAAATTTGTGTTTAATTATATGTTAAATTATGATTAACATGTTCAGAAACATAAATTTAGCTGAATAAAGTTGTTATTTTTAATTTTTCTTTATAGAAATTAAGAATTTTTTTAAAAAAATTGCCAAAAAAGTCAACCAAATTGTATGTTTTGTTAAATATATGTTGAATTATATGTTAAATTATGATTAAAATGTTTAGAAACATAAATTTAGCTGAATAACGTTGTTATTTTTAATTTTTCTTTATAAAAATTAAGAAATTTTTAAAAAAATTGCCAAAAAAGTCAACTAAATTATGTTTTTTTGTTAAATGTATGTTAAATTATATGTTAAATTATGATTAAGTTGTTATTTTTAATTTTTCTTTATAAAAATTAAGAAATTTTTAAAAAATTCTCAAAAAAAGTCAACTAAATTATGTGTTTTGTTAAATATATGTTGAATTTTAGGTTAAATTATGACTAAAATGTTAAGAAACATAAATTTAGCTGAATAACGTTGTTATTTTTAATTTTTCTTTATAAAAATTAAGAAATTTTTAAAAAAATTGCCAAAAAAGTCAACTAAATTATGTGTTTTGTTAAATGTATGTTGAATTATATGTTAAATTATGATTAACATGTTTAGAAACATAAAGTTAGCGGAATAAAGTTGTTATTTTTAATTTTTCTTTATAAAAATAAGAAATTTTTAAAAAAATTTCCAAAAAAGTCAACTAAATTATGTTTTTTTGTAAAATGTATGTTGAATTATATGTTAAATTATGATTAACATGTTTAGAATCATAAATTTCGCTGAATAACGTTGTTATTTTTAATTTTTCTTTATAGAAATTAAGAATTTTTTTAAAAAAATTGGCAAAAAATTCAACTAAATTATTTTTTTTTGTAAAATGTATGTAGAATTATATGTTAAATTATGATTAACATATTTAGAAACATAAATTTAGCTGAATAAAATTGTTAATAATTAAGAAATTTATATAAAATTGTTATTTAATAAGAAAATTAAGAAATTTTTAAAAAACTTACATAAAAAAGTCAACTAAAAAAAACAGTCAATTATGTTTTTTTGTTAACTATATGCTGTATTATGTATTACATTATGATTACCATGTTTAGAAACATAAATTTAGCTGAATAAATTTGTTATTTTTAATTTTTCTTTATAAAAATTAAGAAATTTTTAAAAAAATTGCCAAAAAAGTCAACTAAATTACGTTTTTTTGTAAAATGTATGTTGAATTATATGTTAAATTATGATTAACACGTTTAGAAACATAAATTTAGCGGAATAAAGTTGTTATTTTTAATTATTCTTTATAAAAATTAAGAAATTTAAAAAAAAATTGCAAAAAAAGGTTAACATGTTTAGAAACATAAATTTTGCTGAATAAAGATGTAATTTTTATTTTTCTTTATAAAAATTAAGAAATTTTTAAATAAATTGCCAAAAAGTCAACTAAATTATGGTTTTTTGTTAAATTAGTGTTTAATTATATGTTAAATTATGATTAACATGTTTAGAAACATAAATTTAGCTGAATAAAGTTGTTATTTTTAATTTTTCTTTATAGAAATTAAGAATTTTTTAAAAAAAATTGCCAAAAAAGTCAACTAAATTATGTGTTTTGTTAAATATATGTTGAATTTTATGTTAAATTATGACTAAAATGTTAAGAAACATAAATTTAGCTGAATAACGTTGTTATTTTTAATTTTTCTTTATAGAAATTAAGAATTTTTTTAAAAAAATTGGCAAAAAATTCAACTAAATTATGTTTTTTTTGTTAAATTTATGTAGAATTACATGCTAAATTATGATTAACATGTTTAGAAACATAAATTTAGCTGAATAAAATTGTTATTTATTAAGAAATTTATATAAAATTGATATTTAATGAGAAAATTAAGAAATTTTTAAAAAATTTACATAAAAAAGTCAACTAAAAAAAACACTCCATTATTTTTTTTTGTTAAATATATGCTGTATTACTTATTGCATTATGATTAACATGTTTAGAAACATAAATTTAGCTGAATAAATTTGTTCTTTTTAATTTTTCTTTATAAAAATTAAGAAATTTTTAAAATAATTGCGAAAAAAGGCAACTAAATTATGTTGTTTGTTAAATGTACGTAGAATTATATGTTAAATTATGATTAACATGTTAAGAAACATAAATTTCGCTGAATAAAGATGTTATTTTTAATTTTTCTTAATAAAAATTAAGAAATTTTTAAAAAATTGGCAAAAAAATGTCAACTAAAAAAAACACTCCATTATGTTTTTTTGTTAACTATATGCTGTATTACTTATTGTATTATGATTAACATGTTTAGAAACATAAATTTAGCTGAATAAATTTGTTATTTTTAGTTTTTCTTTATAAAAATTAAGACATTTTTAAAAAATTGGCAAAAAAAATTCAACTAAATCATGTTTTTTTGTTAAATGTATGTTGAATTATATGTTAAATTATGACTAACATGTTTAGAAACATAAATTTAGCTGAATAAAGTTGTTATTTTTATATTTTTTTATAGAAAATAAGAATTTTTTTAAAATAAATTGCCAAAAAAGTCAACTAAATTATGTTTTTTTGTTAAATTTGTGTTGAATTATATGTTAAATTATGATTAACATGTTTAGAAACATAAATTTAGCTGAATAAAGTTGTTATTTTTAATTTTTCTTTATAAAAATTAAAACATTTTTAAAAAATTGGCAAAAAAAGTCAACTAAATTATGTTTTTTTGTTAAATGTATGTTGAATTACATGTTAAATTATGATTAACATGTTTAGAAACATAAATTTAGCTGAATAAAGTTGTTATTTTTATTTATTTTTATAGAAATTAAGAATTTTTTTAAAAAAATTGCCAAAAAAGTCAACTAAATTATGTGTTTTGTTAAATATATGTTGAATTATATGTTAAATTATGATTAAAATGTTCAGAAACATAAATTTAGCTGAATAACGTTTTTCTTTATAAAAATTAAGAAATTTTTAAAAAAATTGCCAAAATAGTCAACTAAATTATGTTTTTTTGTAAAATATATGTAGAATTGTATGTCAAATTATGATTAACATGTTTAGAAACATAAATTTCGCTGATAACCTTGTTATTTTTAATTTTTCTTTATAGAAATTAAGAATTATTTTAAAAAAATTGGCAAAAAATTCAACTACATTATGTTTTTTTGTTAAATGTATGTAGAATTATATGTTAAATTATGACTAACATGTTTAGAAACATAAATTTAGCTGAATAAAGTTGTTATTTTTATATTTTTTTATAGAAAATAAGAATTTTTTTAAAATAAATTGCCAAAAAAGTCAACTAAATTATGTTTTTTTGTTAAATTTGTGTTGAATTATATGTTAAATTATGATTAACATGTTTAGAAACATAAATTTAGCTGAATAAAGTTGTTATTTTTAATTTTTCTTTATAAAAATTAAAACATTTTTAAAAAATTGGCAAAAAAAGTCAACTAAATTATGTTTTTTTGTTAAATGTATGTTGAATTATATGTTAAATTATGACTAACATGTTTAGAAACATAAATTTAGCTGAATAAAGTTGTTATTTTTATATTTTTTTATAGAAAATAAGAATTTTTTTAAAATAAATTGCCAAAAAAGTCAACTAAATTATGTTTTTTTGTTAAATTTGTGTTGAATTATATGTTAAATTATGATTAACATGTTTAGAAACATAAATTTAACTGAATAAAATTGTTATTTTTAGTTTTTCTTTATAAAAATTAAGACATTTTTAAAATAATTGCGAAAAAAGGCAACTAAATTATGTTGTTTGTTAAATGTACGTAGAATTATATGTTAAATTATGATTAACATATTTAGAAATATAAATTTAACTGAATAAAATTGTTATTTTTAGTTTTTCTTTATAAAAATTAAGACATTTTTAAAAAATTGGCAAAAAAAATTCAACTAAATCATGTTTTTTTGTTAAATGTATGTTGAATTATATGTTAAATTATGACTAACATGTTTAGAAACATAAATTTAGCTGAATAAAGTTGTTATTTTTATATTTTTTTATAGAAAATAAGAATTTTTTTAAAATAAATTGCCAAAAAAGTCAACTGAATTATGTTTTTTTGTTAAATTTGTGTTGAATTATATGTTAAATTATGATTAACATGTTTAGAAACATAAATTTAGCTGAATAAAGTTGTTATTTTTAATTTTTCTTTATAAAAATTAAAACATTTTTAAAAAATTGGCAAAAAAAGTCAACTAAATTATGTTTTTTTGTTAAATGTATGTTGAATTACATGTTAAATTATGATTAACATGTTTAGAAACATAAATTTAGCTGAATAAAGTTGTTATTTTTATTTATTTTTATAGAAATTAAGAATTTTTTTAAAAAAATTGCCAAAAAAGTCAACTAAATTATGTGTTTTGTTAAATATATGTTGAATTATATGTTAAATTATGATTAAAATGTTCAGAAACATAAATTTAGCTGAATAACGTTGTTATTTTTTAATTTTTCTTTATAAAAATTAAGAAATTTTTAAAAAAATTGCCAAAATAGTCAACTAAATTATGTTTTTTTGTAAAATATATGTAGAATTGTATGTCAAATTATGATTAACATGTTTAGAAACATAAATTTCGCTGATAACCTTGTTATTTTTAATTTTTCTTTATAGAAATTAAGAATTATTTTAAAAAAATTGGCAAAAAATTCAACTACATTATGTTTTTTTGTTAAATGTATGTAGAATTATATGTTAAATTATAATTAACATATTTAGAAACATAAATTTAGCTGAATAAAATTGTTAATAATTAAGAAATTTATATAAAATTGTTATTTAATAAGAAAATTAAGAAATTTTTAAAAAACTTACATAAAAAAGTCAACTAAAAAAACAGTCAATTATGTTTTTTTGTTAACTATATGCTGTATTATGTATTACATTATGATAAACATGTTTAGAAACATAAATTTAGCTGAATAAATTTGTTATTTTTAATTTTTCTTTATAAAAATTAAGAAATTTTTAAAAAAATTGCCAAAAAAGTCAACTAAATTACGTTTTTTTGTAAAATGTATGTTGAATTATATGTTAAATTATGATTAACACGTTTAGACACATAAATTTAGCGGAATAAAGTTGTTATTTTTAATTTTTCTTTATAAAAATTAAGAAATTTAAAAAAAAATTGCAAAAAAAGGTTAACATGTTTAGAAACATAAATTTTGCTGAATAAAGATGTTATTTTTAATTTTTCTTTATAAAAATTAAGAAATTTTTAAATAAATTGCCAAAAAAGTCAACTAAATTATGGTTTTTTGTTAAATTTGTGTTTAATTATATGTTAAATTATGATTAACATGTTTAGAAACATAAATTTAGCTGAATAAAGTTGTTATTTTTAATTTTTCTTTATAGAAATTAAGAATTTTTTAAAAAAAATTGCCAAAAAAGTCAACTAAATTTGTTATTTTTAATTTTTCTTTATAAAAATTAACATATTTAGAAACATAAATTTAACTGAATAAAATTGTTATTTTTAGTTTTTCTTTATAAAAATTAAGACATTTTTAAAAAATTGGCAAAAAAAGTCAACTAAATCATGTTTTTTTGTTAAATGTATGTTGAATTATATGTTAAATTATGATTAACATGTTTAGAAACATAAATTTAGCTGAATAAAGTTGTTATTTTTAATTTTTCTTTATAAAAATTAAGAAATATAAAAAAAGATTGCCAAAAAAGATTAACGTGTTTAGAAACATAAATTTCGCTGAATAAAGATGTTATTTTTAATTTTTCTTTATAAAAATTAAAACATTTTTTAAAAAATTGGCAAAAAAAGTCAACTAAATTATGTTTTTTTGTTAAATGTATGTTGAATTATATGTTAAATTATGATTAACATGTTTAGAAACATAAATTTAGCTGAATAAAGTTGTTATTTTTATTTTTTTTTTATAGAAATTAAGAATTTTTTTAAAAAATTAACAAAAAAGTCAACTAAATTATGTGTTTTGTTAAATATATGTTGAATTATATGTTAAATTATGATCAAAATGTTCAGAAACATAAATTTAGCTGAATAACGTTGTTATTTTTTAATTTTTCTTTATAAAAATTAAGAAATTTTTAAAAAAATTGCCAAAATAGTCAACTAAATTATGTTTTTTTGTAAAATATATGTTGAATTGTATGTTAAATTATGATTAACATGTTTAGAAATATAAATTTCGCTGATAACCTTGTTATTTTTAATTTTTCTTTATATAAATTAAGAATTTTTTTAAAAAAATTGGCAAAAAATTCAACTACATTATGTTTCTTTGTTAAATGTATGTAGAGTTTTATGTTAAATTATGATTAACATGTTTAGAAACATAAATTTAGCTGAATAAAATCGTTATTTATTAAGAAATTTATATAAAATTGTTATTTAATAAGAAAAGTTTTTTTGTTAACTATATGCTGTATTATGTATTACATTATGATTGACATGTTTAGAAACATAAATTTAGCTGAATAAGTTTGTTATTTTTAATTTTTCTTTATAAAAATTAAGAAATTTTTAAAAAAATTGCCAAAAAAGTCAACTAAATTAGGTTTTTTTGTAAAATGAATGTTGAATTATATGTTAAATTATGATTAACATGTTAAGAAACATAAATTTAGCGGAATGAAGTTGTTATTTTTAATTTTTCTTTATAAAAATTAATAAATTTAAAAAAACATTGCAAAAAAAGGTTAACATGTTTAGAAACATAAATTTCGCTGAATAAAGATGTTATTTTTAATTTTTCTTTATAAAAATTAAGAAATTTTTAAAAAATTGGCAAAAAAATTCTACTAAAATAAGTTTCTTTGTAAAATGTATGTTGAATTATATATTAAATTATGATTAACATATTTAGAAGCATAAATTTAGCTGAATAAAATTGTTATTTTTAGTTTTTCTTTATAAAAATTGAGAAATTTTTAAAAAAATTGACAAAAAAGTCAACTAAATTATGTTTTTTTGATAAATTTGTGTTGAATTATATGTTAAATTATGATTAACATGTTTAGAAACATAAATTTAGCTGAATAAAGTTGTTATTTTTAATTTTTCTTTATAAAAATTAAGAAATTTAAAACAAGATTGCCAAAAAAGATTAACATGTTTAGAAACATAAATTTCGCTGAATAAGGATGTTATTTTTAATTTTTCTTTATAAAAATTAAGACATTTTTAACAAATTGGCAAAAAAAGTCAACTAAATTATGTTTTTTTGTTAAATGTATGTTGAATTATATGTTAAATTATGATTAACATGTTTAGAAACATAAATTTAGCTGAATAAAGTTGTTATTTCTATTTTTTTTATAGAAATTAAGATTTTTTTAAAAAAATTGACAAAAAAGTCAACTAAATTATGTTTTTTTGATAAATTTGTGTTGAATTATATGTTAAATTATGATTAACATGTTTAGAAACATAAATTTAGCTGAATAAAGTTGTTATTTTTAATTTTTCTTTATAAAAATTAAGAAATTTAAAAAAAGATTGCCAAAAAAGATTAACATGTTTAGAAACATAAATTTCGCTGAATAAGGATGTTATTTTTAATTTTTCTTTATAAAAATTAAGACATTTTTAACAAATTGGCAAAAAAAGTCAACTAAATTATGTTTTTTTGTTAAATGTATGTTGAATTATATGTTAAATTATGATTAACATGTTTAGAAACATAAATTTAGCTGAATAAAGTTGTTATTTCTATTTTTTTTATAGAAATTAAGATTTTTTTTAAAAAAATTGCCAAAAAAGTCAACTAAATTATGTGTTTTGTTAAATATATGTTGAATTATATGTTAAATTATGATTAATATGTTCAGAAACATAAATTTAGCTGAATAACGCTGTTATTTTTAATTTTTCTTTATAAAAATTAAGAAATTTTTAAAAAAATTGCCAAAATAGTCAACTAAATTATGTTTTTTTGTAAAATGTATGTTGAATTATATGTTAAATTATGATTAACATGTTTAGAAACATAAATTTCGCTGAAAAACCTTGTTATTTTTCATTTTTCTTTATAGAAATTAAGATTTTTTTTAAAAAAATTGGCAAAAAATTCAACTAAATTATGTTTTTTTTGTTAAATGTATGTAGAATTATATGTTAAATTATGATTAACATGTTTAGAAACATAAATTTAGCTGAATAAAATTGTTATTTATTAAGAAATTTTTATAAAATTGTTATTTAATAAGAAAATTAAGAAATTTTTAAAAAATTTACATAAAAAAGGCAAATAAAAAAAACACTCAATTATGTTTTTTTGTTAACTATATGCTGTATTATGTATTACATTATGATTAACATGTTTAGAAACATAAATTTAGCTGAATAAATTTGTTATTTTTAATTTTTCTTTATAAAAATTAAGAAATTTTTAAAAAAATTGCCAAAAAAGTCAACTAAATTACGTTTTTTTGTAAAATGTATGTTGAATTATATGTTAAATTATGATTAACATGTTTAGAAACATAAATTTATCGGAATAAAGTTGATATTTTTAATTTTTCTTTATAAAAATTAAGAAATTTAAAAAAAAATTGCAAAAAAAGGTTAACATGTTTAGAAACATAAATTTCGCTGAATAAAGATGTTATTTTTAATTTTTCTTTATAAAAATTAAGAAATTTTTAAATAAATTGCCAAAAAAGTCAACTAAATTATGGTTTTTTTGTTAAATGTATGTAGCATTATATGTTAAATTATGATTAACATGTTTAGAAACATAAATTTAGCTGAATAAAATTGTTATTTATTAAGAAATTTTTATAAAATTGTTATTTAATAAGAAAATTAAGAAATTTTTAAAAAATTTACATAAAAAAGGCAACTAAAAAAAACACTCAATTATGTTTTTTTGTTAACTATATGCTGTATTATGTATTACATTATGATTAACATGTTTAGAAACATAAATTTAGCTGAATAAATTTGTTATTTTTAATTTTTCTTTAAAAAAATTAAGAAATTTTTAAAATAATTGCGAAAAAAGGCAACTAAATTATGTTGTTTGCAAAATGTACGTAGAATTATATGTTAAATTATGATTAACATGTTAAGAAACATAAATTTCGCTGAATAAAGATGTTATTTTTAATTTTTCTTAATAAAAATTAAGAAATTTTTAAAAAATTGGAAAAAAAAGTCAACTAAATCATGTTTTTTTGTTAAATGTATGTTGAATTATATGTTAAATTATGATTAACATGTTTAGAAACATAAATTTAGCTGAATAAAGTTGTTATTTTTATATTTTTTTATAGAAATTAAGAAACATGTTTAGAAACATGTTTAGAAACATTTTTTTAAAAAAATTGCCAAAAAATTCAACAAAATTATGTTTTTTTGTTAAATGTATGTAGAATTATATGTTAAATTATGATTAACATGTTTAGAAACATAAATTTAGCTGAATAAAATTGTTATTTATTAAGAAATTTTTATAAAATTGTTATTTAATAAGAAAATTAAGAAATTTTTAAAAAATTTACATAAAAAAGGCAACTAAAAAAAACACTCAATTATGTTTTTTTGTTAACTATATGCTGTATTATGTATTACATTATGATTAACATGTTTAGAAATATAAATTTAGCTGAATAAATTTGTTATTTTTAATTTTTCTTTAAAAAAATTAAGAAATTTTTAAAAAATTGGAAAAAAAGTCAACTAAATCATGTTTTTTTGTTAAATGTATGTTGAATTATATGTTAAATTATGATTAACATGTTTAGAAACATAAATTTAGCTGAATAAAGTTGTTATTTTTATATTTTTTTATAGAAATTAAGAAACATGTTTAGAAACATGTTTAGAAACATTTTTTTAAAAAAATTGCCAAAAAAGTCAACTAAATTATGTTTTTTTTGTTAAATTTGTGTTGAATTATATGTTAAATTATGATTAACATGTTAAGAAACATAAATTTCGCTGAATAAAGATGTTATTTTTAATTTTTCTTAATAAAAATTAAGAATTTTTTTAAAAAATTAACAAAAAAGTCAACTAAATTATGTGTTTTGTTAAATATATGTTGAATTATATGTTAAATTATGATCAAAATGTTCAGAAACATAAATTTAGCTGAATAACGTTGTTATTTTTTAATTTTTCTTTATAAAAATTAAGAAATTTTTAAAAAAATTGCAAAAATAGTCAACTAAATTATGTTTTTTTGTAAAATATATGTTGAATTGTATGTTAAATTATGATTAACATGTTTAGAAATATAAATTTCGCTGATAACCTTGTTATTTTTAATTTTTCTTTATAGAAATTAAGAATTTTTTTAAAAAAATTGGCAAAAAATTCAACTACATTATGTTTCTTTGTTAAATGTATGTAGAGTTTTATGTTAAATTATGATTAACATGTTTAGAAACATAAATTTAGCTGAATAAAATCGTTATTTATTAAGAAATTTATATAAAATTGTTATTTAATAAGAAAAGTTTTTTTGTTAACTATATGCTATATTATGTATTACATTATGATTAACATGTTTAGAAACATAAATTTAGCTGAATAAATTTGTTATTTTTAATTTTTCTTTATAAAAATTAAGAAATTTTTAAAAAAATTGCCAAAAAAGGCAACTAAATTAGGTTTTTTTGTAAAATGAATGTTGAATTATATGTTAAATTATGATTAACATGTTTAGAAACATAAATTTAGCGGAATGAAGTTGTTATTTTTAATTTTTCTTTATAAAAATTAATAAATTTAAAAAAACATTGCAAAAAAAGGTTAACATGTTTAGAAACATAAATTTCGCTGAATAAAGATGTTATTTTTAATTTTTCTTTATAAAAATTAAGAAATTTTTAAAAAATTGGCAAAAAAATTCTACTAAAATAAGTTTCTTTGTAAAATGTATGTTGAATTATATATTAAATTATGATTAACATATTTAGAAGCATAAATTTAGCTGAATAAAATTGTTATTTTTAGTTTTTCTTTATAAAAATTAAGAAATTTTTAAAAAAATTGACAAAAAAGTCAACTAAATTATGTTTTTTTGATAAATTTGTGTTGAATTATATGTTAAATTATGATTAACATGTTTAGAAACATAAATTTAGCTGAATAAAGTTGTTATTTTTAATTTTTCTTTATAAAAATTAAGAAATTTAAAAAAAGATTGCCAAAAAAGATTAACATGTTTAGAAACATAAATTTCGCTGAATAAGGATGTTATTTTTAATTTTTCTTTATAAAAATTAAGACATTTTTAACAAATTGGCAAAAAAAGTCAACTAAATTATGTTTTTTTGTTAAATGTATGTTGAATTATATGTTAAATTATGATTAACATGTTTAGAAACATAAATTTAGCTGAATAAAGTTGTTATTTCTATTTTTTTTATAGAAATTAAGATTTTTTTTAAAAAAATTGCAAAAAAAGTCAACTAAATTATGTGTTTTGTTAAATATATGTTGAATTATATGTTAAATTATGATTAATATGTTCAGAAACATAAATTTAGCTGAATAACGCTGTTATTTTTAATTTTTCTTTATAAAAATTAAGAAATTTTTAAAAAAATTGCCAAAATAGTCAACTAAATTATGTTTTTTTGTAAAATGTATGTTGAATTATATGTTAAATTATGATTAACATGTTTAGAAACATAAATTTCGCTGAATAACCTTGTTATTTTTAATTTTTCTTTATAGAAATTAAGATTTTTTTTAAAAAAATTGGCAAAAAATTCAACTAAATTATGTTTTTTTTGTTAAATGTATGTAGAATTATATGTTAAATTATGATTAACATGTTTAGAAACATAAATTTAGCTGAATAAAATTGTTATTTATTAAGAAATTTTTATAAAATTGTTATTTAATAAGAAAATTAAGAAATTTTTAAAAAATTTACATAAAAAAGGCAACTAAAAAAATCACTCAATTATGTTTTTTTGTTAACTATATGCTGTATTATGTATTACATTATGATTAACATGTTTAGAAACATAAATTTAGCTGAATAACGCTGTTATTTTTAATTTTTCTTTATAAAAATTAAGAAATTTTTAAAAAAATTGCCAAAATAGTCAACTAAATTATGTTTTTTTGTAAAATGTATGTTGAATTATATGTTAAATTATGATTAACATGTTTAGAAACATAAATTTCGCTGAATAACCTTGTTATTTTTAATTTTTCTTTATAGAAATTAAGATTTTTTTTAAAAAAATTGGCAAAAAATTCAACTAAATTATGTTTTTTTTGTTAAATGTATGTAGAATTATATGTTAAATTATGATTAACATGTTTAGAATCATAAATTTAGCTGAATAAAATTGTTATTTATTAAGAAATTTTTATAAAATTGTTATTTAATAAGAAAATTAAGAAATTTTTAAAAAATTTACATAAAAAAGGCAACTAAAAAAAACACTCAATTATGTTTTTTTGTTAACTATATGCTGTATTATGTATTACATTATGATTAACATGTTTAGAAACATAAATTTAGCTGAATAAATTTGTTATTTTTAATTTTTCTTTATAAAAATTAAGAAATTTTTAAAAAAATTGCCAAAAAAGTCAACTAAATTACGTTTTTTTGTAAAATGTATGTTGAATTATATGTTAAATTATGATTAACATGTTTAGAAAAATAATTTATCGGAATAAAGTTGTTATTTTTAATTTTTCTTTATAAAAATTAAGAAATTTAAAAAAAAATTGCAAAAAAAGGTTAACATGTTTAGAAACATAAATTTCGCTGAATAAAGATGTTATTTTTAATTTTTCTTTATAAAAATTAAGAAATTTTTAAATAAATTGCCAAAAAAGTCAACTAAATTATGGTTTTTTGTTAAATTTGTGTTTAATTATATGTTAAATTATGGTTAACATGTTAAGAAACATAAATTTAGCTGAATAAAGTTGTTATTTCTATTTTTTTTATAGAAATTAAGAATTTTTTTAAAAAAATTGCCAAAAAAGTCAACTAAATTACGTTTTTTGTTAAATATATGTTGAATTATATGTTAAATTATGATTAATATGTTCAGAAACATAAATTTAGCTGAATAACGCTGTTATTTTTAATTTTTCTTTATAAAAATTAAGAAATTTTTAAAAAAATTGCCAAAATAGTCAACTAAATAATGTTTTTTTGTAAAATGTATGTTGAATTATATGTTAAATTATGATTAACATGTTTAGAAACATAAATTTCGCTGAATAACCTTGTTATTTTTAATTTTTCTTTATAGAAATTAATTTTTCTTTATAGAAATCAAAAAATTCAACTAAATTATGTTTTTTTGTTAAATGTATGTAGAATTATATGTTAAATTATGATTAACATGTTTAGAAACATAAATTTATCTGAATAAAATTGTTATTTATTAAGAAATTTTTATAAAATTGTTATTTAATAAGAAAATTAAGAAATTTTTAAAAAATTTACATAAAAAAGGCAACTAAAAAAAACACTCAATTATGTTTTTTTGTTAACTATATGCTGTATTATGTATTACATTATGATTAACATGTTTAGAAACATAAATTTAGCTGAATAAATTTGTTATTTTTAATTTTTCTTTATAAAAATTAAGAAATTTTGAAAGAAATTGCCAAAAAAGTCAACTAAATTACGTTTTTTGTAAAATGTATGTTGAATTATATGTTAAATTATGATTAACATGTTTAGAAACATAAATTTATCGGAATAAAGTTGTTATTTTTAATTTTTCTGTATAAAAATTAAGAAATTTAAAAAAAAATTGCAAAAAAAGGTTAACATGTTTAGAAACATAAATTTCGCTGAATAAAGATGTTATTTTTAATTTTTCTTTATAAAAATTAAGAAATTTTTAAATAAATTGCCAAAAAAGTCAACTAAATTATGGTTTTTTGTTAAATTTGTGTTTAATTATATGTTAAATTATGGTTAACATGTTTAGAAACATAAATTTAGCTGAATAAAGTTGTTATTTCTATTTTTTTTATAGAAATTAAGAATTTTTTTAAAAAAATTGCCAAAAAAGTCAACTAAATTATGTGTTTTGTTAAATATATGTTGAATTATATGTTAAATTATGATTAATATGTTCAGAAACATAAATTTAGCTGAATAACGCTGTTATTTTTAATTTTTCTTTATAAAAATTAAGAAATTTTTAAAAAAATTGCCAAAATAGTCAACTAAATTATGTTTTTTTGTAAAATGTATGTTGAATTATATGTTAAATTATGATTAACATGTTTAGAAACATAAATTTCGCTAAATAACCTTGTTATTTTTAATTTTTCTTTATAGAAATTAAGATTTTTTTTAAAAAAATTGGCAAAAAATTCAACTAAATTATGTTTTTTTGTTAAATGTATGTAGAATTATATGTTAAATTATGATTAACATGTTTAGAAACATAAATTTAGCTGAATAAAATTGTTATTTATTAAGAAATTTTTATAAAATTGTTATTTAATAAGAAAATTAAGAAATTTTTAAAAAATTTACATAAAAAAGGCAACTAAAAAAATCACTCAATTATGTTTTTTTGTTAACTATATGCTGTATTATGTATTACATTATGATTAACATGTTTAGAAACATAAATTTAGCTGAATAACGCTGTTATTTTTAATTTTTCTTTATAAAAATTAAGAAATTTTTAAAAAAATTGCCAAAATAGTCAACTAAATTATGTTTTTTTGTAAAATGTATGTTGAATTATATGTTAAATTATGATTAACATGTTTAGAAACATAAATTTCGCTGAATAACCTTGTTATTTTTAATTTTTCTTTATAGAAATTAAGATTTTTTTTAAAAAAATTGGCAAAAAATTCAACTAAATTATGTTTTTTTTGTTAAATGTATGTAGAATTATATGTTAAATTATGATTAACATGTTTAGAATCATAAATTTAGCTGAATAAAATTGTTATTTATTAAGAAATTCTTATAAAATTGTTATTTAATAAGAAAATTAAGAAATTTTTAAAAAATTTACATAAAAAAGGCAACTAAAAAAAACACTCAATTATGTTTTTTTGTTAACTATATGCTGTATTATGTATTACATTATGATTAACATGTTTAGAAACATAAATTTAGCTGAATAAATTTGTTATTTTTAATTTTTCTTTATAAAAATTAAGAAATTTTTAAAAAAATTGCCAAAAAAGTCAACTAAATTACGTTTTTTTGTAAAATGTATGTTGAATTATATGTTAAATTATGATTAACATGTTTAGAAACATAAATTTATCGGAATAAAGTTGTTATTTTTAATTTTACTTTATAAAAATTAAGAAATTTAAAAAAAAATTGCAAAAAAAGGTTAACATGTTTAGAAACATAAATTTCGCTGAATAAAGATGTTATTTTTAATTTTTCTTTATAAAAATTAAGAAATTTTTAAATAAATTGCCAAAAAAGTCAACTCAATTATGGTTTTTTGTTAAATTTGTGTTTAATTATATGTTAAATTATGGTTAACATGTTTAGAAACATAAATTTAGCTGAATAAAGTTGTTATTTCTATTTTTTTTATAGAAATTAAGAATTTTTTTAAAAAAATTGCCAAAAAAGTCAACTAAATTACGTTTTTTGTTAAATATATGTTGAATTATATGTTAAATTATGATTAATATGTTCAGAAACATAAATTTAGCTGAATAACGCTGTTATTTTTAATTTTTCTTTATAAAAATTAAGAAATTTTTAAAAAAATTGCCAAAATAGTCAACTAAATAATGTTTTTTTGTAAAATGTATGTTGAATTATATGTTAAATTATGATTAACATGTTTAGAAACATAAATTTCGCTGAATAACCTTGTTATTTTTAATTTTTCTTTATAGAAATTAATTTTTCTTTATAGAAATCAAAAAATTCAACTAAATTATGTTTTTTTGTTAAATGTATGTAGAATTATATGTTAAATTATGATTAACATGTTTAGAAACATAAATTTATCTGAATAAAATTGTTATTTATTAAGAAATTTTTATAAAATTGTTATTTAATAAGAAAATTAAGAAATTTTTAAAAAATTTACATAAAAAAGGCAACTAAAAAAAACACTCAATTATGTTTTTTTGTTAACTATATGCTGTATTATGTATTACATTATGATTAACATGTTTAGAAACATAAATTTAGCTGAATAAATTTGTTATTTTTAATTTTTCTTTATAAAAATTAAGAAATTTTGAAAGAAATTGCCAAAAAAGTCAACTAAATTACGTTTTTTGTAAAATGTATGTTGAATTATATGTTAAATTATGATTAACATGTTTAGAAACATAAATTTATCGGAATAAAGTTGTTATTTTTAATTTTTCTGTATAAAAATTAAGAAATTTAAAAAAAATTGCAAAAAAAGGTTAACATGTTTAGAAACATAAATTTCGCTGAATAAAGATGTTATTTTTAATTTTTCTTTATAAAAATTAAGAAATTTTTAAATAAATTGCCAAAAAAGTCAACTAAATTATGGTTTTTTGTTAAATTTGTGTTTAATTATATGTTAAATTATGGTTAACATGTTTAGAAACATAAATTTAGCTGAATAAAGTTGTTATTTCTATTTTTTTTATAGAAATTAAGAATTTTTTTAAAAAAATTGCCAAAAAAGTCAACTAAATTATGTGTTTTGTTAAATATATGTTGAATTATATGTTAAATTATGATTAATATGTTCAGAAAAATAAATTTAGCTGAATAACGCTGTTATTTTTAATTTTTCTTTATAAAAATTAAGAAATTTTAAAAAAAATTGCCAAAATAGTCAACTAAATTATGTTTTTTTGTAAAATGTATGTTGAATTATATGTTAAATTATGATTAACATGTTTAGAAACATAAATTTCGCTAAATAACCTTGTTATTTTTAATTTTTCTTTATAGAAATTAAGATTTTTTTTAAAAAAATTGGCAAAAAATTCAACTAAATTATGTTTTTTTGTTAAATGTATGTAGAATTATATGTTAAATTATGATTAACATGTTTAGAAACATAAATTTAGCTGAATAAAATTGTTATTTATTAAGAAATTTTTATAAAATTGTTATTTAATAAGAAAATTAAGAAATTTTTAAAAAATTTACATAAAAAAGGCAACTAAAAAAAACACTCAATTATGTTTTTTTGTTAACTATATGCTGTATTATGTATTACATTATGATTAACATGTTTAGAAACATAAATTTAGCTGAATAAATTTGTTATTTTTAATTTTTCTTTATAAAAATTAAGAAATTTTTAAAGAAATTGCCAAAAAAGTCAACTAAATTACGTTTTTTGTAAAATGTATGTTGAATTATATGTTAAATTATGATTAACATGTTTAGAAACATAAATTTATCGGAATAAAGTTGTTATTTTTAATTTTTCTGTATAAAAATTAAGAAATTTAAAAAAAAATTGCAAAAAAAGGTTAACATGTTTAGAAACATAAATTTCGCTGAATAAAGATGTTATTTTTAATTTTTCTTTATAAAAATTAAGAAATTTTTAAATAAATTGCCAAAAAAGTCAACTAAATTATGGTTTTTTGTTAAATTTGTGTTTAATTATATGTTAAATTATGGTTAACATGTTTAGAAACATAAATTTAGCTGAATAAAGTTGTTATTTCTATTTTTTTTTATAGAAATTAAGAATTTTTTTAAAAAAATTGCCAAAAAAGTTTAAAAAAATTGCCAAAAAAGTCAACTAAATTATGTGTTTTGTTAAATATATGTTGAATTATATGTTAAATTATGATTAATATGTTCAGAAACATAAATTTAGCTGAATAACGCTGTTATTTTTAATTTTTCTTTATAAAAATTAAGAAATTTTTAAAAAAATTGCCAAAATAGTCAACTAAATTATGTTTTTTTGTAAAATGTATGTTGAATTATATGTTAAATTATGATTAACATGTTTAGAAACATAAATTTCGCTGAATAACCTTGTTATTTTTAATTTTTCTTTATAGAAATTAAGATTTTTTTTAAAAAAATTGGCAAAAAATTCAACTAAATTATGTTTTTTTGTTAAATGTATGTAGAATTATATGTTAAATTATGATTAACATGTTTAGAAACATAAATTTAGCTGAATAAAATTGTTATTTATTAAGAAATTTTTATAAAATTGTTATTTAATAAGAAAATTAAGAAATTTTTAAAAAATTTACATAAAAAAGGCAACTAAAAAAAACACTCAATTATGTTTTTTTGTTAACTATATGCTGTATTATGTATTACATTATGATTAACATGTTTAGAAACATAAATTTAGCTGAATAAATTTGTTATTTTTAATTTTTCTTTATAAAAATTAAGAAATTTTTAAAGAAATTGCCAAAAAAGTCAACTAAATTACGTTTTTTGTAAAATGTATGTTGAATTATATGTTAAATTATGGTTAACATGTTTAGAAACATAAATTTAGCTGAATAAAGTTGTTATTTTTAATTTTTCTTTATAGAAATTAAGAATTTTTTTAAAAAAATTGCCAAAAAAGTCAACTAAATTATGTGTTTTGTTTAATATATGTTGAATTTTATGTTAAATTATAACTAAAATGTTAAGAAACATAAATTTAGCTGAATAAAGTTGTTATTTTTAATTTTTCTTTATAAAAATTAAGAAATTTTAAAAAAGATTAACATGTTTAGAAACATAAATTTCGCTGAATAAAGATGTTATTTTTAATTTTTCTTTATAAAAATTAAGAAATTTTTAAAAAATTGGCAAAAAAAGTCAGCTAAATTATGTTTTTTTGTTAAATGTATGTTGAATTATATGTTAAATTATGATCAAAATGTTCAGAAACATAAATTTAGCTGAATAACGTTGTTATTTTTTAATTTTTCTTTATAAAAATTAAGTATTTTTTAAAAAAATTGCCAAAATAGTCAACTAAATTATGTTTTTTTGTAAAATATATGTTTAATTGTAGGTTAAATTATGATTAACATGTTTAGAAACATAAATTTCGCTGATAACCTTGTTATTTTTAATTTTTCTTTATAGAAATTAAGAATTTTTTTAAAAAAATTGGCAAAAAATTCAACTACATTATGTTTTTTTGTTAAATGTATGTAGAGTTATATGTTAAATTATGATTAACATGTTTAGAAACATAAATTTAGCTGAATAAAATTGTTATTTATTAAGAAATTTATATAAAATTGTTATTTAATAAGAAAATTAAGAAATTTTTAAAAAATTTACATAAAAAAGGCAACTAAAAAAACACTCAATTATGTTTTTTTGTTAACTATATGCTGTATTATGTATTACACTATGATTAACATGTTTAGAAACATAAATTTAGCTGAATAAATTTGTTATTTTTAATTTTTCTTTATAAAAATTAAGACATTTTTAAAAATTGGCGAAAAAAGTCAACTAAATTATGTTTTCTTGTTAAATGTATGTTGAATTATATGTTAAATTATGATTAACATGTTTACAAACATAAATTTAGCGGAATAAAGTTGTTATTTTTAATTTTTCTTTATAAAAATTAAGAAATTTTTAAAAAAATTTACATAAAAGTCAACTAAATTATGTTTTTTTGTTAAATTTGTGTTGAATTATATGTTAAATTATGATTAACATGTTTAGAAACATAAATTTAGCTGAATAAAGTTGTTATTTTTAATTTTTCTTTATAAAAATTAAGAAATTTAAAATAAAAATTGCCAAAAAAGATTATCATGTTTAGAAACATAAATTTCGCTGAATAAAGATGTTATTATTAAGTTTTCTTTATAAAAATTAAGAAATTTTTTAAAAAATTGCCAAAAAAGTCAACTAAATTATGGTTTTCTGTTAAATTTGTGTTTAATTATATGTTAAATTATGATTAACATGTTTAGAAACATAAATTTAGCTGAATAAAATTGTTATTTATTAAGAAATTTTTATAAAATTGTTATTTAATAAGAAAATTAAGAAATTTTTAAAAAATTTACATATAAAAGGCAACTAAAAAAAACACTCAATTATGTTTTTTTGTTAACTATATGCTGTATTATGTATTACATTATGATTAACATGTTTAGAAACATAAATTTAGCTGAATAAATTTGTTATTTTTAATTTTTCTTTATAAAAATTAAGAAATTTTTAAAGAAATTGCCAAAAAAGTCAACTAAATTACGTTTTTTGTAAAATGTATGTTGAATTATATGTTAAATTATGGTTAACATGTTTAGAAACATAAATTTAGCTGAATAAAGTTGTTATTTTTAATTTTTCTTTATAGAAATTAAGAATTTTTTTAAAAAAATTGCCAAAAAAGTCAACTAAATTATGTGTTTTGTTAAATATATGTTGAATTTTATGTTAAATTATAACTAAAATGTTAAGAAACATAAATTTAGCTGAATAAAGTTGTTATTTTTAATTTTTCTTTATAAAAATTAAGAAATTTTAAAAAAGATTAACATGTTTAGAAACATAAATTTCGCTGAATAAAGATGTTATTTTTAATTTTTCTTTATAAAAATTAAGAAATTTTTAAAAAATTGGCAAAAAAAGTCAGCTAAATTATGTTTTTTTGTTAAATGTATGTTGAATTATATGTTAAATTATGATCAAAATGTTCAGAAACATAAATTTAGCTGAATAACGTTGTTATTTTTTAATTTTTCTTTATAAAAATTAAGAATTTTTTAAAAAAATTGCCAAAATAGTCAACTAAATTATGTTTTTTTGTAAAATATATGTTGAATTGTATGTTAAATTATGATTAACATGTTTAGAAACATAAATTTCGCTGATAACCTTGTTATTTTTAATTTTTCTTTATAGAAATTAAGAATTTTTTTAAAAAAATTGGCAAAAAATTCAACTACATTATGTTTTTTTGTTAAATGTATGTAGAGTTATATGTTAAATTATGATTAACATGTTTAGAAACATAAATTTAGCTGAATAAAATTGTTATTTATTAAGAAATTTATATAAAATTGTTATTTAATAAGAAAATTAAGAAATTTTTAAAAAATTTACATAAAAAAGGCAACTAAAAAAACACTCAATTATGTTTTTTTGTTAACTATATGCTGTATTATGTATTACATTATGATTAACATGTTTAGAAACATAAATTTAGCTGAATAAATTTGTTATTTTTAATTTTTCTTTATAAAAATTAAGACATTTTTAAAAATTGGCGAAAAAAGTCAACTAAATTATGTTTTCTTGTTAAATGTATGTTGAATTATATGTTAAATTATGATTAACATGTTTACAAACATAAATTTAGCGGAATAAAGTTGTTATTTTTAATTTTTCTTTATAAAAATTAAGAAATTTTTAAAAAAATTTACATAAAAGTCAACTAAATTATGTTTTTTTGTTAAATTTGTGTTGAATTATATGTTAAATTATGATTAACATGTTTAGAAACATAAATTTAGCTGAATAAAGTTGTTATTTTTAATTTTTCTTTATAAAAATTAAGAAATTTAAAATAAAAATTGCCAAAAAAGATTATCATGTTTAGAAACATAAATTTCGCTGAATAAAGATGTTATTATTAAGTTTTCTTTATAAAAATTAAGAAATTTTTTAAAAAATTGCCAAAAAAGTCAACTAAATTATGGTTTTCTGTTAAATTTGTGTTTAATTATATGTTAAATTATGATTAACATGTTTAGAAACATAAATTTAGCTGAATAAAGTTGTTATTTTTAATTTTTCTGTATTGAAATTAAGAATTTTTTTAAAAAAATTCCAAAAAAGTCAACTAAATTATGTGTTTTGTTAAATATATGTTGAATTATATGTTAAATTATGATTAAAATGTTTAGAAACATAAATTTAGCTGAATAACGTTGTTATTTTTAATTTTTCTTTATAAAAATTAAGAAATTTTTAAAAAAATTGCCAAAAAAGTCAACTAAATTATGTTTTTTTGTAAAATGTATGTTGAAATATATGTTAAATTATGATTAACATGTTTAGAAATATAAATGTCGCTGAATAACGTTGTTATTTTTAATTTTTCTTTATAGAAATTAAGAATTTTTTTAAAAAAATTGGCAAAAAATTCAACTAAATTATGTTTTTTGTTAAATGTATGTAGAATTATATGTTAAATTATGATTAACATGTTTAGAAACATAAATTTAGCTGAATAAATTTGTTATTTTTAATTTTTCTTTATAAAAATTAAGAAATTTTTAAAAAAATTGCCAAAAAAGTCAACTAAATTACGTTTTTTTGAAAAATGTATGTTGAATATTTTTAATTTTTCTTTATAAAAATTAAGAAATTTAAACTAAAATTGCAAAAAAAGGTTAATATGTTTAGAAACATAAATTTCGCTGAATAAAGATGTTATTTTTAATTTTTCTTTATAAAAATTAAGAATTTTTTAAATAAATTGCCAAAAAAGTCAACTAAATTATGGTTTTTTGTTAAATTTGTGTTTAATTATATGTTAAATTATGATTAACATGTTCAGAAACATAAATTTAGCTGAATAAAGTTGTTATTTTTAATTTTTCTTTATAGAAATTAAGAATTTTTTTAAAAAAATTGCCAAAAAAGTCAACTAATTTATGTGTTTTGTTAAATATATGTTGAATTTTATGTTAAATTATGACTAAAATGTTAAGAAACATAAATTTAGCTGAATAACGTTGTTATTTTTAATTTTTCTTTATAAAAATTAAGAAATTTTTAAAAAAATTGCCAAAAAAGTCAACTAAATTATGTTTTTTTGTTAAATGTATGTTAAATTATATGTTAAATTATGATTAAGTTGTTATTTTTAATTTTTCTTTATAAAAATTAAGAAATTTTTAAAAAATTCTTAAAAAAAGTCAACTAAATTACGTTTTTTTGTTAAATGTATGTTGAATTATATGTTAAATTATGATTAACATGTTTAGAAACATAAAGTTAGCGGAATAAAGTTGTTATTTTTAATTTTCCTTTATAAAAATAAGAAATTTTTAAAAAAATTTCCAAAAAAGTCAACTAAATTATGTTTTTTTGTAAAATGTATGTTGAATTATATGTTAAATTATGATTAACATGTTTAGAAACATAAATTTCGCTGAATAACGTTGTTGTTTTTAATTTTTCTTTATAGAAATTAATTTTTTTTTTAAAAAAATTGGCAAAAAATTCAACTAAATTATGTTTTTTTGTTAAATGTATGTAGAATTATATGTTAAATTATGATTAACATATTTAGAAACATAAATTTAGCTGAATAAAATAGTTAATAATTAAGAAATTTATATAAAATTGTTATTTAATAATGAAATTAAGAAATTTTTAAAAAACTTACATAAAAAAGTCAACTAAAAAAAACAGTCAATTATGTTTTTTTGTTAACTATATGCTGTATTATGTATTACATTATGATTAACATGTTTAGAAACATAAATTTAGCTGAATAAATTTGTTATTTTTAATTTTTCTTTATAAAAATTAAGAAATTTTTAAAAAAATTGCCAAAAAAGTCAACTAAATTACGTTTTTTTGTAAAATGTATGTTGAATTATATGTTAAATTATGATTAACACGTTTATAAACATAAATTTAGCGGAATAAAGTTGTTATTTTTAATTATTCTTTATAAAAATTAAGAAATTTAAAAAAAAATTGCAAAAAAAGGTTAACATGTTTAGAAACATAAATTTTGCTGAATAAAGATGTAATTTTTATTTTTCTTTATAAAAATTAAGAAATTTTTAAATAAATTGCCAAAAAAGTCAACTAAATTATGGTTTTTTGTTAAATTAGTGTTTAATTATATGTTAAATTATGATTAACATGTTTAGAAACATAAATTTAGCTGAATAAAGTTGTTATTTTTAATTTTTCTTTATAGAAATTAAGAATTTTTTAAAAAAAAGTGCCAAAAAAGTCAACTAAATTATGTGTTTTGTTAAATATATGTTGAATTTTATGTTAAATTATGACTAAAAAGGTAAGAAACATAAATTTAGCTGAATAACGTTGTTATTTTTAATTTTTCTTTATAAAAATTAAGAAATTTTTAAAAAAATTGCCAAAAAAGTCAACTAAATTGTGTTTTTTTGTTAAATGTATGTTAAATTATATGTTAAATTATGATTAAGTTGTTATTTTTAATTTTTCTTTATAAAAATTAAGAAATTTTTAAAAAATTGGCAAAAAAAGTCAACTAAATTACGTTTTTTTGTTAAATGTATGTTGAATTATATGTTAAATTATGATTAACATGTTTAGCAACATAAATTTCGCTGAATAACGTTGTTATTTTTAATTTTTCTTTATAGAAATTAAGAATTTTTTTAAAAAAATTGGCAAAAAATTCAACTAAATTATGTTTTTTTTGTTAAATTTATGTAGAATTACCTGCTAAATTATGATTAACATGTTTAGAAACATAAATTTAGCTGAATAAAATTGTTATTTATTAAGAAATTTATATAAAATTGATATTTAATGAGAAAATTAAGAAATTTTTAAAAAATTTACATAAAAAAGTCAACTAAAAAAAACACTCCATTATTTTTTTTTGTTAACTATATGCTGTATTACTTATTGCATTATGATTAACATGTTTAGAAACATAAATTTCGCTGATAACCTTGTTATTTTTAATTTTTCTTTATAGAAATTAAGAATTTTTTTAAAAAAATTGGCAAAAAATTCAACTACATTATGTTTTTTTGTTAAATGTATGTAGAGTTATATGTTAAATTATGATTAACATGTTTAGAAACATAAATTTAGCTGAATAAAATTGTTATTTATTAAGAAATTTATATAAAATTGTTATTTAATAAGAAAATTAAGAAATTTTTAAAAAATTTACATAAAAAAGGCAACTAAAAAAACACTCAATTATGTTTTTTTGTTAACTATATGCTGTATTATGTATTACATTATGATTAACATGTTTAGAAACATAAATTTAGCTGAATAAATTTGTTATTTTTAATTTTTCTTTATAAAAATTAAGACATTTTTAAAAATTGGCGAAAAAAGTCAACTAAATTATGTTTTTTTGTTAAATTTGTGTTGAATTATATGTTAAATTATGATTAACATGTTTAGAAACATAAATTTAGCTGAATAAAGTTGTTATTTTTAATTTTTCTTTATAAAAATTAAGAAATTTAAAATAAAAATTGCCAAAAAAGATTATCATGTTTAGAAACATAAATTTCGCTGAATAAAGATGTTATTATTAAGTTTTCTTTATAAAAATTAAGAAATTTTTTAAAAAATTGCCAAAAAAGTCAACTAAATTATGGTTTTCTGTTAAATTTGTGTTTAATTATATGTTAAATTATGATTAACATGTTTAGAAACATAAATTTAGCTGAATAAAATTGTTATTTATTAAGAAATTTTTATAAAATTGTTATTTAATAAGAAAATTAAGAAATTTTTAAAAAATTTACATAAAAAAGGCAACTAAAAAAAATACTCAATTATGTTTTTTTGTTAACTATATGCTGTATTATGTATTACATTATGATTAACATGTTTAGAAACATAAATTTAGCTGAATAAATTTGTTATTTTTAATTTTTCTTTATAAAAATTAAGAAATTTTTAAAGAAATTGCCAAAAAAGTCAACTAAATTACGTTTTTTGTAAAATGTATGTTGAATTATATGTTAAATTATGGTTAACATGTTTAGAAACATAAATTTAGCTGAATAAAGTTGTTATTTTTAATTTTTCTTTATAGAAATTAAGAATTTTTTTAAAAAAATTGCCAAAAAAGTCAACTAAATTATGTGTTTTGTTAAATATATGTTGAATTTTATGTTAAATTATAACTAAAATGTTAAGAAACATAAATTTAGCTGAATAAAGTTGTTATTTTTAATTTTTCTTTATAAAAATTAAGAAATTTTAAAAAAGATTAACATGTTTAGAAACATAAATTTCGCTGAATAAAGATGTTATTTTTAATTTTTCTTTATAAAAATTAAGAAATTTTTAAAAAATTGGCAAAAAAAGTCAGCTAAATTATGTTTTTTTGTTAAATGTATGTTGAATTATATGTTAAATTATGATCAAAATGTTCAGAAACATAAATTTAGCTGAATAACGTTGTTATTTTTTAATTTTTCTTTATAAAAATTAAGAATTTTTTAAAAAAATTGCCAAAATAGTCAACTAAATTATGTTTTTTTGTAAAATATATGTTGAATTGTATGTTAAATTATGATTAACATGTTTAGAAACATAAATTTCGCTGATAACCTTGTTATTTTTAATTTTTCTTTATAGAAATTAAGAATTTTTTTAAAAAAATTGGCAAAAAATTCAACTACATTATGTTTTTTTGTTAAATGTATGTAGAGTTATATGTTAAATTATGACTAACATGTTTAGAAACATAAATTTAGCTGAATAAAATTGTTATTTATTAAGAAATTTATATAAAATTGTTATTTAATAAGAAAATTAAGAAATTTTTAAAAAATTTACATAAAAAAGGCAACTAAAAAAACACTCAATTATGTTTTTTTGTTAACTATATGCTGTATTATGTATTACATTATGATTAACATGTTTAGAAACATAAATTTAGCTGAATAAATTTTATAAAAATTAAGACATTTTTAAAAATTGGCGAAAAAAGTCAACTAAATTATGTTTTCTTGTTAAATGTATGTTGAATTATATGTTAAATTATGATTAACATGTTTACAAACATAAATTTAGCGGAATAAAGTTGTTATTTTTAATTTTTCTTTATAAAAATTAAGAAATTTTTAAAAAAATTTACATAAAAGTCAACTAAATTATGTTTTTTTGTTAAATTTGTGTTGAATTATATGTTAAATTATGATTAACATGTTTAGAAACATAAATTTAGCTGAATAAAGTTGTTATTTTTAATTTTTCTTTATAAAAATTAAGAAATTTAAAATAAAAATTGCCAAAAAAGATTATCATGTTTAGAAACATAAATTTCGCTGAATAAAGATGTTATTATTAAGTTTTCTTTATAAAAATTAAGAAATTTTTTAAAAAATTGCCAAAAAAGTCAACTAAATTATGGTTTTCTGTTAAATTTGTGTTTAATTATATGTTAAATTATGATTAACATGTTTAGAAACATAAATTTAGCTGAATAAAATTGTTATTTATTAAGAAATTTTTATAAAATTGTTATTTAATAAGAAAATTAAGAAATTTTTAAAAAATTTACATAAAAAAGGCAACTAAAAAAAACACTCAATTATGTTTTTTTGTTAACTATATGCTGTATTATGTATTACATTATGATTAACATGTTCAGAAACATAAATTTAGCTGAATAACGCTGTTATTTTTAATTTTTCTTTATAAAAATTAAGAAATTTTTAAAAAAATTGCCAAAATAGTCAACTAAATTATGTTTTTTTGTAAAATGTATGTTGAATTATATGTTAAATTATGATTAACATGTTTAGAAACATAAATTTCGCTAAATAACCTTGTTATTTTTAATTTTTCTTTATAGAAATTAAGATTTTTTTTAAAAAAATTGGCAAAAAATTCAACAAAATTATGTTTTTTTGTTAAATGTATGTAGAATTATATGTTAAATTATGATTAACATGTTTAGAAACATAAATTTAGCTGAATAAAATTGTTATTTATTAAGAAATTTTTATAAAATTGTTATTTAATAAGAAAATTAAGAAATTTTTAAAAAATTTACATAAAAAAGGCAACTAAAAAAAACACTCAATTATGTTTTTTTGTTAACTATATGCTGTATTATGTATTACATTATGATTAACATGTTTAGAAACATAAATTTAGCTGAATAAATTTGTTATTTTTAATTTTTCTTTATAAAAATTAAGAAATTTTTAAAGAAATTGCCAAAAAAGTCAACTAAATTACGTTTTTTGTAAAATGTATGTTGAATTATATGTTAAATTATGATTAACATGTTTAGAAACATAAATTTATCGGAATAAAGTTGTTATTTTTAATTTTTCTGTATAAAAATTAAGAAATTTAAAAAAAAATTGCAAAAAAAGGTTAACATGTTTAGAAACATAAATTTCGCTGAATAAAGATGTTATTTTTAATTTTTCTTTATAAAAATTAAGAAATTTTTAAATAAATTGCCAAAAAAGTCAACTAAATTATGGTTTTTTGTTAAATTTGTGTTTAATTATATGTTAAATTATGGTTAACATGTTTAGAAACATAAATTTAGCTGAATAAAGTTGTTATTTCTATTTTTTTTATAGAAATTAAGAATTTTTTTAAAAAAATTGCCAAAAAAGTCAACTAAATTATGTGTTTTGTTAAATATATGTTGAATTATATGTTAAATTATGATTAATATGTTCAGAAACATAAATTTAGCTTAATAACGCTGTTATTTTTATTTTTTCTTTATAAAAATTAAGAAATTTTTAAAAAAATTGCCAAAATAGTCAACTAAATTATGTTTTTTTGTAAAATGTATGTTGAATTATATGTTAAATTATGATTAACATGTTTAGAAACATAAATTTCGCTGCATAACCTTGTTATTTTTAATTTTTCTTTATAGAAATTAAGATTTTTTTTAAAAAAATTGGCAAAAAATTCAACTAAATTATGTTTTTTTGTTAAATGTATGTAGAATTATATGTTAAATTATGATTAACATGTTTAGAAACATAAATTTAGCTGAATAAAATTGTTATTTATTAAGAAATTTTTATAAAATTGTTATTTAATAAGAAAATTAAGAAATTTTTAAAAAATTTACATAAAAAAGGCAACTAAAAAAAACACTAAATTATGTTTTTTTGTTAACTATATGCTGTATTATGTATTACATTATGATTAACATGTTTAGAAACATAAATTTAGCTGAATAAATTTGTTATTTTTAATTTTTCTTTATAAAAATTAAGAAATTTTTAAAGAAATTGCCAAAAAAGTCAACTAAATTACGTTTTTTGTAAAATGTATGTTGAATTATATGTTAAATTATGGTTAACATGTTTAGAAACATAAATTTAGCTGAATAAAGTTGTTATTTTTAATTTTTCTTTATAGAAATTAAGAATTTTTTTAAAAAAATTGCCAAAAAAGTCAACTAAATTATGTGTTTTGTTTAATATATGTTGAATTTTATGTTAAATTATAACTAAAATGTTAAGAAACATAAATTTAGCTGAATAAAGTTGTTATTTTTAATTTTTCTTTATAAAAATTAAGAAATTTTAAAAAAGATTAACATGTTTAGAAACATAAATTTCGCTGAATAAAGATGTTATTTTTAATTTTTCTTTATAAAAATTAAGAAATTTTTAAAAAATTGGCAAAAAAAGTCAGCTAAATTATGTTTTTTTGTTAAATGTATGTTGAATTATATGTTAAATTATGATCAAAATGTTCAGAAACATAAATTTAGCTGAATAACGTTGTTATTTTTTAATTTTTCTTTATAAAAATTAAGAATTTTTTAAAAAAATTGCCAAAATAGTCAACTAAATTATGTTTTTTTGTAAAATATATGTTGAATTGTAGGTTAAATTATGATTAACATGTTTAGAAACATAAATTTCGCTGATAACCTTGTTATTTTTAATTTTTCTTTATAGAAATTAAGAATTTTTTTAAAAAAATTGGCAAAAAATTCAACTACATTATGTTTTTTTGTTAAATGTATGTAGAGTTATATGTTAAATTATGATTAACATGTTTAGAAACATAAATTTAGCTGAATAAAATTGTTATTTATTAAGAAATTTATATAAAATTGTTATTTAATAAGAAAATTAAGAAATTTTTAAAAAATTTACATAAAAAAGGCAACTAAAAAAACACTCAATTATGTTTTTTTGTTAACTATATGCTGTATTATGTATTACACTATGATTAACATGTTTAGAAACATAAATTTAGCTGAATAAATTTGTTATTTTTAATTTTTCTTTATAAAAATTAAGACATTTTTAAAAATTGGCGAAAAAAGTCAACTAAATTATGTTTTCTTGTTAAATGTATGTTGAATTATATGTTAAATTATGATTAACATGTTTAGAAACATAAATTTAGCTGAATAAAGTTGTTATTTTTAATTTTTCTTTATAAAAATTAAGAAATTTAAAATAAAAATTGCCAAAAAAGATTATCATGTTTAGAAACATAAATTTCGCTGAATAAAGATGTTATTATTAAGTTTTCTTTATAAAAATTAAGAAATTTTTTAAAAAATTGCCAAAAAAGTCAACTAAATTATGGTTTTCTGTTAAATTTGTGTTTAATTATATGTTAAATTATGATTAACATGTTTAGAAACATAAATTTAGCTGAATAAAATTGTTATTTATTAAGAAATTTTTATAAAATTGTTATTTAATAAGAAAATTAAGAAATTTTTAAAAAATTTACATAAAAAAGGCAACTAAAAAAAACACTCAATTATGTTTTTTTGTTAACTATATGCTGTATTATGTATTACATTATGATTAACATGTTTAGAAACATAAATTTAGCTGAATAAATTTGTTATTTTTAATTTTTCTTTATAAAATTTAAGAAATTTTTAAAGAAATTGCCAAAAAAGTCAACTAAATTACGTTTTTTGTAAAATGTATGTTGAATTATATGTTAAATTATGGTTAACATGTTTAGAAACATAAATTTAGCTGAATAAAGTTGTTATTTTTAATTTTTCTTTATAGAAATTAAGAATTTTTTTAAAAAAATTGCCAAAAAAGTCAACTAAATTATGTGTTTTGTTAAATATATGTTGAATTTTATGTTAAATTATAACTAAAATGTTAAGAAACATAAATTTAGCTGAATAAAGTTGTTATTTTTAATTTTTCTTTATAAAAATTAAGAAATTTTAAAAAAGATTAACATGTTTAGAAACATAAATTTCGCTGAATAAAGATGTTATTTTTAATTTTTCTTTATAAAAATTAAGAAATTTTTAAAAAATTGGCAAAAAAAGTCAGCTAAATTATGTTTTTTTGTTAAATGTATGTTGAATTATATGTTAAATTATGATCAAAATGTTCAGAAACATAAATTTAGCTGAATAACGTTGTTATTTTTTAATTTTTCTTTATAAAAATTAAGAATTTTTTAAAAAAATTGCCAAAATAGTCAACTAAATTATGTTTTTTTGTAAAATATATGTTGAATTGTATGTTAAATTATGATTAACATGTTTAGAAACATAAATTTCGCTGATAACCTTGTTATTTTTAATTTTTCTTTATAGAAATTAAGAATTTTTTTAAAAAAATTGGCAAAAAATTCAACTACATTATGTTTTTTTGTTAAATGTATGTAGAGTTATATGTTAAATTATGATTAACATGTTTAGAAACATAAATTAAGCTGAATAAAATTGTTATTTATTAAGAAATTTATATAAAATTGTTATTTAATAAGAAAATTAAGAAATTTTTAAAAAATTTACATAAAAAAGGCAACTAAAAAAACACTCAATTATGTTTTTTTGTTAACTATATGCTGTATTATGTATTACATTATGATTAACATGTTTAGAAACATAAATTTAGCTGAATAAATTTGTTATTTTTAATTTTTCTTTATAAAAATTAAGACATTTTTAAAAATTGGCGAAAAAAGTCAACTAAATTATGTTTTTTTGTTAAATTTGTGTTGAATTATATGTTAAATTATGATTAACATGTTTACAAACATAAATTTAGCGGAATAAAGTTGTTATTTTTAATTTTTCTTTATAAAAATTAAGAAATTTAAAATAAAAATTGCCAAAAAAGATTATCATGTTTAGAAACATAAATTTCGCTGAATAAAGATGTTATTATTAAGTTTTCTTTATAAAAATTAAGAAATTTTTTAAAAAATTGCCAAAAAAGTCAACTAAATTATGGTTTTCTGTTAAATTTGTGTTTAATTATATGTTAAATTATGATTAACATGTTTAGAAACATAAATTTAGCTGAATAAAGTTGTTATTTTTAATTTTTCTGTATTGAAATTAAGAATTTTTTTAAAAAAATTCCAAAAAAGTCAACTAAATTATGTGTTTTGTTAAATATATGTTGAATTATATGTTAAATTATGATTAAAATGTTTAGAAACATAAATTTAGCTGAATAACGTTGTTATTTTTAATTTTTCTTTATAAAAATTAAGAAATTTTTAAAAAAATTGCCAAAAAAGTCAACTAAATTATGTTTTTTTGTAAAATGTATGTTGAAATATATGTTAAATTATGATTAACATGTTTAGAAATATAAATGTCGCTGAATAACGTTGTTATTTTTAATTTTTCTTTATAGAAATTAAGAATTTTTTTAAAAAAATTGGCAAAAAATTCAACTAAATTATGTTTTTTGTTAAATGTATGTAGAATTATATGTTAAATTATGATTAACATGTTTAGAAACATAAATTTAGCTGAATAAATTTGTTATTTTTAATTTTTCTTTATAAAAATTAAGAAATTTTTAAAAAAATTGCCAAAAAAGTCAACTAAATTACGTTTTTTTGAAAAATGTATTTTGAATATTTTTAATTTTTCTTTATAAAAATTAAGAAATTTAAAATAAAATTGCAAAAAAAGGTTAATATGTTTAGAAACATAAATTTCGCTGAATAAAGATGTTATTATTAAGTTTTCTTTATAAAAATTAAGAAATTTTTTAAAAAATTGCCAAAAAAGTCAACTAAATTATGGTTTTCTGTTAAATTTGTGTTTAATTATATGTTAAATTATGATTAACATGTTTAGAAACATAAATTTAGCTGAATAAAGTTGTTATTTTTAATTTTTCTGTATTGAAATTAAGAATTTTTTTAAAAAAATTCCAAAAAAGTCAACTAAATTATGTGTTTTGTTAAATATATGTTGAATTATATGTTAAATTATGATTAAAATGTTTAGAAACATAAATTTAGCTGAATAACGTTGTTATTTTTAATTTTTCTTTATAAAAATTAAGAAATTTTTAAAAAAATTGCCAAAAAAGTCAACTAAATTATGTTTTTTTGTAAAATGTATGTTGAAATATATGTTAAATTATGATTAACATGTTTAGAAATATAAATGTCGCTGAATAACGTTGTTATTTTTAATTTTTCTTTATAGAAATTAAGAATTTTTTTAAAAAAATTGGCAAAAAATTCAACTAAATTATGTTTTTTGTTAAATGTATGTAGAATTATATGTTAAATTATGATTAACATGTTTAGAAACATAAATTTAGCTGAATAAATTTGTTATTTTTAATTTTTCTTTATAAAAATTAAGAAATTTTTAAAAAAATTGCCAAAAAAGTCAACTAAATTACGTTTTTTTGAAAAATGTATTTTGAATATTTTTAATTTTTCTTTATAAAAATTAAGAAATTTAAAATAAAATTGCAAAAAAAGGTTAATATGTTTAGAAACATAAATTTCGCTGAATAAAGATGTTATTATTAAGTTTTCTTTATAAAAATTAAGAAATTTTTTAAAAAATTGCCAAAAAAGTCAACTAAATTATGGTTTTCTGTTAAATTTGTGTTTAATTATATGTTAAATTATGATTAACATGTTTAGAAACATAAATTTAGCTGAATAAAGTTGTTATTTTTAATTTTTCTGTATTGAAATTAAGAATTTTTTTAAAAAAATTCCAAAAAAGTCAACTAAATTATGTGTTTTGTTAAATATATGTTGAATTATATGTTAAATTATGATTAAAATGTTTAGAAACATAAATTTAGCTGAATAACGTTGTTATTTTTAATTTTTCTTTATAAAAATTAAGAAATTTTTAAAAAAATTGCCAAAAAAGTCAACTAAATTATGTTTTTTTGTAAAATGTATGTTGAAATATATTGTTACGTCTCTACCAGAACGATCACCATTCCCATAACATTCTTCTAATGCACATGCCGGATGCAACCCTATACCTGTTTTTATTAAAATAAAGTAATTAATTTTTCCCACAATAAAATTATTAAACACAAAGACAACTATTAAGCTAATTTTGATAAACAAGCATTTTTTTTGAATTTATTTTGATTCCCACAAAATTAAATAGAAGATATTAAATAGAATTGTAATTTAAGTAAACATGTTTTTTTAATAATACAATTTAATTAAAGAAGTGAATTAAAATAATAAAAATAATTCAGTTTGGAATAAGCTCCGGTAATGAAAAGAAGTTTTTAAACTACAAAGATAAGAAATAATTTTGTATTAAGAACATTTTATTTTTGTAAGAAGAATAGTAATTGAAAATAAAGTTAAGTTTTGTTTAATTAATGAACATTTTTCGTGTGTTTTTATTTTCGAATAATATTATTGGCGCAGTCGGTAGGATCTCAATTAAAGGGATCCAGTGATAAAGAAATATAAAAAATATACGCGAGTTCAAAACAAAAACCTGACAAAAAATTTCTGTTCTAAAATAATTAAAAAAAAAAAAAAAAAAAAAAAAAATAATAATAAAAATAATTTTATTATTTGAAAAATTAAAATAAAAACAATAATACAGACATTTCTTTTTTATAATTAATACATTGTGCTACAATTTAATAAATAATCAACAACGAAAATGCCGGGAACAGAGCAACTACCATCAACACTTAGACAGCAAACACAAACTCAGCCATTGGTTCTATCATTAGATCCACTACAGTATATCAACAGTTTACCAGAATTTAATGGAAAAGGTGAGGATTTATTTACGTTTTTAGAATTAGTTGATAATATTGTACCTTTAATATTAAAATATGAAACGGAAAGTCAAAACATTTTGTTAAATAGACTTAAGAGCAAACTAGTAGGCAAAGCAAGAGAAATAATTGAAATTAATAATAATGTACAAAGTTGGTCTGAAATGAAATCTGTTTTACTTAATAATTTTGGTGATAAAAAATCAGCTCTTCAAATTTTTGATGAGTTAAGAAGTGTTCAATTTACCTCGAATAGTGTTGAATTGTTTAACCAAATTAAAAGTATTTTAAGGAGACTTAATAACAAAATTAAGTCTAATCCCGATGCTCACTTTACAATTAATGCTAATATTCAAACTGGCTTAGCAGTTTTTAAAGAAAAATTACCAGAACCTATGCGTTCAATTATATTTAGTAGAAATCCTCCAACGATCGAAAACGCTTTAGATATTTTGCATGAAAGTAATTATGCTTATTATAATCCTAATAAAAACAATTGCAAAAACTTTGCTAATAATAATAACAAACACTTTGCTAATAATAATACTAAAAATTTTACTAATAATAATTCAAACAAAAGTAACTATCATAATTTTAATAGACCAAATCATAATAATTTTAACTCGAACAATAACTTTAGACAAAATTATAACTATCAACAAAATCCTAGATCCAATCAATTTAATAGAAACTTTAGGCAAAATACTCAATCTAGTCCAAATAACTCTACAGCAGAGCCAATGGACGTTGATGTATCTAGAAATTCTAGAATTAACACAATTGAAACACAAAAACCGGTAGAAAATTTTCGTCTACCAGCCTCGGAATGCAACGACAATCATTACCTTATATAAAAGTACAATCAAAGGGTAGACCTTTAAAATTTATTATCGACTCTGGTGCTGCAATGAGTATAATTAATACTGGAATTTGCAATCCAATCTTTTGTAGTAAAATAGCACCTGTTAACATTAAAACTTTAAAAAACATTATTCCTTGTGAAAATAAAATAACTATTGACTCGTTTTTGGAATTTGATTCCAATGATAAAATGGAATTTTTAGAAATAAAATTTCATGACAAATTTGACGGTCTAATAGGAAATAATATTTTGCTTCCACTTCAAGCTGAAATAAATTATAAAAATAATATTTTAAGACTTAATTCAGGTAATGAAATTCCACTTTACTTCAGTGAAAATGAAGAAAAGGAATATTACATACCTACTCCATTAAAAGAATTAGAAGCTTTTCAAAATGAAATTTTTCTTAATGAAAATATAATTAGGTGTAATCATTTAGATTTAACTACAAAAAATGAACTTTTAAAAATCATATCAAAATTCGATAATGCATTTTATCACGAAGGCGATGATCTCAGTTTTACTCACGAAATTAAACATAAAATTAATACAATAAATGAACTTCCAATTTATACAAAATTGTATCGATACCCTGAAGTTCATCGTGAGGAAGTTAATAAGCAAATCAGTGAAATGCTTCAACAGGGTATAATAAGAAATAGTGATTCGCCATATTCCGCCCCTATATGGGTTGTACCCAAAAAAAAAGATGCTTCAGGTCAACAAAAATGGCGTATTGTGACCGATTATAGGAAACTTAATAACGTTACAATTGACGATAAATATCCAATACCTAATATAGATGATATTTTAGATAAATTAGGTCGCGCAATGTACTTCACAACTCTCGATTTAGCCAAAGGCTTTCACCAGATCGAAGTTGCTGAAGAAGACATAAAAAAGACCGCATTTAGTACGGGCAGTGGTCATTACGAATACGTCAGGATGCCGTTCGGATTAAAGAACGCTCCTTCAAGCTTTCAGCGGCTTATGAATTCCGTATTGCGAGAATTTATAGGAAAATGTTGCTATGTATATCTTGATGATATTATTATTTTTAGTACTAGTAAAGAAGAACACTTTACCTATCTTCAAAAAATATTAAAAAAACTTCAAGACGCAAATTTAAAAATACAATTAGATAAAAGCGAATTTATGAAGCAAGAAACGGAATTTCTTGGCCATATTGTAACAACAAATGGTATTAAGCCCAATCCTAACAAAATAGAATCAATTACACAATTTCCTATTCCCAGAACCCAAAAACAAATAAAATCTTTTTTAGGACTGGTCGGCTATTACCGAAAATTTATCAAAGACTTCGCAAAAATTGCTAAACCGTTAACTAGCTACTTGAAAAAAAATAATAAAAAAATAGACATTAATAATTCTGAATATAAAGAAGCTTTCAATAAATTAAAACTTCTTATAACTACAGATCCTATCCTCATATACCCAGATTTTACAAAAAAATTTACAGTAACTACAGATGCCAGCCAATTCGCTATTGGAGCTGTTCTGGCCCAAGAAAACCACCCAATATGCTTCGCTTCACGAACACTTAACGAACATGAATGTAGATATTCCACAATAGAAAAAGAGTTGTTGGCAATTGTCTGGGCAGTTAAATATTTTCGTCCATATCTCTATGGAAGAAAGTTTATGATTAGAACAGATCATAAACCTTTACAATGGCTCCACAATTTAAAAGAGCCAAATTCAAAATTACAAAGATGGAAAATTAAATTAGAAGAGTTTAATTTTGACATCGAATATTTAACGGGTAGGGAAAACAAAGTAGCTGATGCCTTGTCAAGAATCGAAATAAATGCAAATGAATTAGAAAATGATCAGATACGATCAACTGATGCGACAATACATTCAGCTGAAGAGGATAGTACCGAATATATTCCTATATCTGAATCACCCTTAAATCTGTACAAAACTCAAATAATTATAAAAAGCGGTTTCCCCGAAAAAATTGATTCAAAAAAAATTCATGGTAGAATTAGAAAAATATTTGTACACCCAAATCCCGATGAAAAACTTTTTATAAACATTTTAAAAGATCATATGCCCAATAGAGGAATAATTGGCGTCATGATTGATGATATTAATATTTATAGCATGTTCCAAAATACTTATCTAAAACATTTTTCTAAAAATAAATTATTAAAAATAAATAAATGTTGCATTTTGCTAGAGGATATCCAAGATAGAAATTTACTCCAAGAACAAATTTTAGATCAACATAATAAAACTAACCATAGAGGCGTAAATGACGTATATTTTAATTTAAATAAAAAAATTTACTTCCCCAAACTGAAACAAGAAATTCAAAAAATAATAAATAATTGTCATATTTGTAATATTGCTAAATATGACAGAAATCCCTTAAAATTGCCTTACAAGATCACTGAAACACCAAAAAAGCCTTTAGAAATAGTTCATATGGACATATGGTTCAAAACCAAAGGTAATCCTTATTTAACAATAATAGATAAATTTACAAAACACGCACAAATAATTCCTATAAAATCTAGAAACTGGTTAGATTTGAAAAATGGTTTGTTACAGTATATAGCTTCTTTTGGAAAACCACAAAAAATTATTACAGATCAAGAAAAAGGGTTTAATAGTTTAAACTTTAAAAATTTTCTAGATAATGAAGGTATAAATGTACACTTTACTACACCTAATAATCATACTAGCAATGCAGATATAGAACGCTTTCATAACACGATTAACGAACATCTTAGAATTTTATATGTAATTGAAAAAGAAAATGGGCTTCCCTTAGATGAAGACTCTATAATTAAAAGTATGAGAACTTATAACGAAACCACTCATACTGCAACAGGCAAAAAACCCATAGATTTCCTTAACGGAACAATTAACCATAATGAATATCCTTCCATATACGAAATTTTACATAAAAATAAAGAAAAGAAAATCGAAAAAATAAACGTAAATAGAACTGTAGGAAAACCTTCAAATTATATTAAACTAAATAGAGTTAATAAGCTTCAACCTTACCATAAAAAATGTCAAATTACTGAATCTGATGAAAATCATTTTACAATAAATAAAGAAATTTTACCCCGTTACATAAACCAATTCAAAAGAAAATTCAAATATCAAAATTAACTAAATCCTCATTATTTTAGGAATAATTCTTCTTGTCCTATTAATAACTTCATCACTAACTTCGGCACATTCGTCAATTGAAATAAATAAAATACAGTCCGGAAATGGATATGTCCTCTTCCAGGAATCTGAAGTTAAAATAATTCACGATTATAAAAGAATCATGCACATAATTGATTTGAGCCAATATGAAGAAAGTATAATTAAAATAGAATCTAATATACATCAACTACATAAAAAAATTCTAATTCCTTCAAGTCTTCTACATAATTTAAAAACTTTACATGAAGAATTTAGAAGTATTATTCCACATCATATCAGTAAAAGAGGATTGATAAACATTGTAGGCAACGGTCTTCGATTTTTAACTGGTGTAATGGATAACGAAGATCGTGAAGATATTCAAAAACAAATTCAGGTAATTGAACAGAACGGAAAAAATATAATTAAAAACTTAAACGAACAAATCACAATTAATAAACAGATTTCAGATCAGATAGAAAGTATTACAAATCATATTAATTTAGTACAGAATAAAATATCTGTTTCAATAAATGAATTTTCCAATCATATAACTAAAATTGAACAAGAATTAAATTTTTTTATAATAAAAACAGAAATTAATGAAAATATTAATATTTTATGTAAACAAATTTCAAATATAAAAGAAATAATTTTAGCTAGTAAAATAGGAATTCTTTCTAGAAATATAATAACTCATGAAGAAATAATAGATTATAATATAACTATTGAAATGTTACCTTATATAAAAAATGTTGTACTTTTCAAAAAAGATTTAATTATTTTTGTATTATCTATTCCTATGTTTGTAAAAGAATTTTATTATAGAGCTATTATTGAAAAAATTCCAAATAAAAATAATTCATTAGAATTAGATGTAAGTGTTAATAAAATCATAATTTGTAAACAAAATATTTTTGTAAATTTAGAAAAAAACGATATACAAAAAAAAGAATTAGTATCTTATAAAGATGAATGTATTTCAAATTTATTAAATGATAAAAAAATGAAATGTAATTATCGTAAAAATTTAACAAAAGAAATTAAACCTATTTTAGAAAATATTGTAATTACCAAAAATCTGAATGAGACATTGTTAATAAATAATTGTGGGCAACAATATAACTTCAAAATAAAAGGAAATAATATAATAAAATTTACAAATTGCAAAATTTCAATTGACTCATTTATGCAAGAAAATTATCTACATGAATATTATAGCCATATTTTACCAGAAGTAGATCAGAATATAACCATAGAACAGATTACGAATGAATTCCGATTAGATGACCTATATTTCAAGCATATAGAAAATACAAAACATATTGAAGAAATAACATCTAGTGGTTCATGGAGATGGTATACAAGTTTAACATCGAATCTGACTATAATTATAATAATAATACTTATTTGCCTTTACCTGTTTTTGCGAACGAAAATGGGAAAATCAAAGGTAAAAATTCAATTTAACAGTAATCAACAGGAGTCGATACCTATGGAGGGAGGTGTTACGTCTCTACCAGAACGATCACCATTCCCATAACATTCTTCTAATGCACATGCCGGATGCAACCCTATACCTGTTTTTATTAAAATAAAGTAATTAATTTTTCCCACAATAAAATTATTAAACACAAAGACAACTATTAAGCTAATTTTGATAAACAAGCATTTTTTTTGAATTTATTTTGATTCCCACAAAATTAAATAGAAGATATTAAATAGAATTGTAATTTAAGTAAACATGTTTTTTTAATAATACAATTTAATTAAAGAAGTGAATTAAAATAATAAAAATAATTCAGTTTGGAATAAGCTCCGGTAATGAAAAGAAGTTTTTAAACTACAAAGATAAGAAATAATTTTGTATTAAGAACATTTTATTTTTGTAAGAAGAATAGTAATTGAAAATAAAGTTAAGTTTTGTTTAATTAATGAACATTTTTCGTGTGTTTTTATTTTCGAATAATATTATTATATGTTAAATTATGATTAACATGTTTAGAAATATAAATGTCGCTGAATAACGTTGTTATTTTTAATTTTTCTTTATAGAAATTAAGAATTTTTTTAAAAAAATTGGCAAAAAATTCAACTAAATTATGGTTTTTTGTTAAATTTGTGTTTAATTATATGTTAAATTATGATTAACATGTTCAGAAACATAAATTTAGCTGAATAAAGTTGTTATTTTTAATTTTTCTTTATAGAAATTAAGAATTTTTTTAAAAAAATTGCCAAAAAAGTCAACTAATTTATGTGTTTTGTTAAATATATGTTGAATTTTATGTTAAATTATGACTAAAATGTTAAGAAACATAAATTTAGCTGAATAACGTTGTTATTTTTAATTTTTCTTTATAAAAATTAAGAAATTTTTAAAAAAATTGCCAAAAAAGTCAACTAAATTATGTTTTTTTGTTAAATGTATGTTAAATTATATGTTAAATTATGATTAAGTTGTTATTTTTAATTTTTCTTTATAAAAATTAAGAAATTTTTAAAAAATTCTTAAAAAAAGTCAACTAAATTACGTTTTTTTGTTAAATGTATGTTGAATTATATATTAAATTATGATTAACATGTTTAGAAACATAAAGTTAGCGGAATAAAGTTGTTATTTTTAATTTTTCTTTATAAAAATAAGAAATTTTTAAAAAAAATTCCAAAAAAGTCAACTAAATTATGTTTTTTTGTAAAATGTATGTTGAATTATATGTTAAATTATGATTAACATGTTTAGAAACATAAATTTCGCTGAATAACGTTGTTGTTTTTAATTTTTCTTTATAGAAATTAAGATTTTTTTTAAAAAAATTGGCAAAAAATTCAACTAAATTATGTTTTTTTGTTAAATGTATGTAGAATTATATGTTAAATTATGATTAACATATTTAGAAACATAAATTTAGCTGAATAAAATAGTTAATAATTAAGAAATTTATATAAAATTGTTATTTAATAAGAAAATTAAGAAATTTTTAAAAAACTTACATAAAAAAGTCAACTAAAAAAAACAGTCAATTATGTTTTTTTGTTAACTATATGCTGTATTATGTATTACATTATGATTAACATGTTAAGAAACATAAATTTAGCTGAATAAATTTGTTATTTTTAATTTTTCTTTATAAAAATTAAGAAATTTTTAAAAAAATTGCCAAAAAAGTCAACTAAATTACGTTTTTTTGTAAAATGTATGTTGAATTATATGTTAAATTATGATTAACACGTTTAGAAACATAAATTTAGCGGAATAAAGTTGTTATTTTTAATTATTCTTTATAAAAATTAAGAAATTTAAAAAAAAATTGCAAAAAAAGGTTAACATGTTTAGAAACATAAATTTTGCTGAATAAAGATGTAATTTTTATTTTTCTTTATAAAAATTAAGAAATTTTTATATAAATTGCCAAAAAAGTCAACTAAATTATGGTTTTTTGTTAAATTAGTGTTTAATTATATGTTAAATTATGATTAACATGTTTAGAAACATAAATTTAGCTGAATAAAGTTGTTATTTTTAATTTTTCTTTATAGAAATTAAGAATTTTTTAAAAAAAATTGCCAAAAAAGTCAACTAAATTATGTGTTTTGTTAAATATATGTTGAATTTTATGTTAAATTATGACTAAAATGTTAAGAAACATAAATTTAGCTGAATAACGTTGTTATTTTTAATTTTTCTTTATAAAAATTAAGAAATTTTTAAAAAAATTGCCAAAAAAGTCAACTAAATTGTGTTTTTTTGTTAAATGTATGTTAAATTATATGTTAAATTATGATTAAGTTGTTATTTTTAATTTTTCTTTATAAAAATTAAGAAATTTTTAAAAAATTGGCAAAAAAAGTCAACTAAATTACGTTTTTTTGTTAAATGTATGTTGAATTATATGTTAAATTATGATTAACATGTTTAGCAACATAAATTTCGCTGAATAACGTTGTTATTTTTAATTTTTCTTTATAGAAATTAAGAATTTTTTTAAAAAAATTGGCAAAAAATTCAACTAAATTATGTTTTTTTTGTTAAATTTATGTAGAATTACCTGCTAAATTATGATTAACATGTTTAGAAACATAAATTTAGCTGAATAAAATTGTTATTTATTAAGAAATTTATATAAAATTGATATTTAATGAGAAAATTAAGAAATTTTTAAAAAATTTACATAAAAAAGTCAACTAAAAAAAACACTCCATTATTTTTTTTTGTTAACTATATGCTGTATTACTTATTGCATTATGATTAACATGTTTAGAAACATAAATTTCGCTGATAACCTTGTTATTTTTAATTTTTCTTTATAGAAATTAAGAATTTTTTTAAAAAAATTGGCAAAAAATTCAACTACATTATGTTTTTTTGTTAAATGTATGTAGAGTTATATGTTAAATTATGATTAACATGTTTAGAAACATAAATTTAGCTGAATAAAATTGTTATTTATTAAGAAATTTATATAAAATTGTTATTTAATAAGAAAATTAAGAAATTTTTAAAAAATTTACATAAAAAAGGCAACTAAAAAAACACTCAATTATGTTTTTTTGTTAACTATATGCTGTATTATGTATTACATTATGATTAACATGTTTAGAAACATAAATTTAGCTGAATAAATTTGTTATTTTTAATTTTTCTTTATAAAAATTAAGACATTTTTAAAAATTGGCGAAAAAAGTCAACTAAATTATGTTTTCTTGTTAAATGTATGTTGAATTATATGTTAAATTATGATTAACATGTTTACAAACATAAATTTAGCGGAATAAAGTTGTTATTTTTAATTTTTCTTTATAAAAATTAAGAAATTTTTAAAAAAATTTACATAAAAGTCAACTAAATTATGTTTTTTTGTTAAATTTGTGTTGAATTATATGTTAAATTATGATTAACATGTTTAGAAACATAAATTTAGCTGAATAAAGTTGTTATTTTTAATTTTTCTTTATAAAAATTAAGAAATTTAAAGTAAAAATTGCCAAAAAAGATTATCATGTTTAGAAACATAAATTTCGCTGAATAAAGATGTTATTATTAAGTTTTCTTTATAAAAATTAAGAAATTTTTTAAAAAATTGCGAAAAAAGTCAACTAAATTATGGTTTTCTGTTAAATTTGTGTTTAATTATATGTTAAATTATGATTAACATGTTTAGAAACATAAATTTAGCTTAATAAAATTGTTATTTATTAAGAAATTTTTATAAAATTGTTATTTAATAAGAAAATTAAGAAATTTTTAAAAAATTTACATAAAAAAGGCAACTAAAAAAAACACTCAATTATGTTTTTTTGTTAACTATATGCTGTATTATGTATTACATTATGATTAACATGTTTAGAAACATAAATTTAGCTGAATAAATTTGTTATTTTTAATTTTTCTTTATAAAAATTAAGAAATTTTTAAAGAAATTGCCAAAAAAGTCAACTAAATTACGTTTTTTATAAAATGTATGTTGAATTATATGTTAAATTATGGTTAACATGTTTAGAAACATAAATTTAGCTGAATAAAGTTGTTATTTTTAATTTTTCTTTATAGAAATTAAGAATTTTTTTAAAAAAATTGCCAAAAAAGTCAACTAAATTATGTGTTTTGTTAAATATATGTTGAATTTTATGTTAAATTATAACTAAAATGTTAAGAAACATAAATTTAGCTGAATAAAGTTGTTATTTTTAATTTTTCTTTATAAAAATTAAGAAATTTTAAAAAAGATTAACATGTTTAGAAACATAAATTTCGCTGAATAAAGATGTTATTTTTAATTTTTCTTTATAAAAATTAAGAAATTTTTAAAAAATTGGCAAAAAAAGTCAGCTAAATTATGTTTTTTTGTTAAATGTATGTTGAATTATATGTTAAATTATGATCAAAATGTTCAGAAACATAAATTTAGCTGAATAACGTTGTTATTTTTTAATTTTTCTTTATAAAAATTAAGAATTTTTTAAAAAAATTGCCAAAATAGTCAACTAAATTATGTTTTTTTGTAAAATATATGTTGAATTGTATGTTAAATTATGATTAACATGTTTAGAAACATAAATTTCGCTGATAACCTTGTTATTTTTAATTTTTCTTTATAGAAATTAAGAATTTTTTTAAAAAAATTGGCAAAAAATTCAACTACATTATGTTTTTTTGTTAAATGTATGTAGAGTTATATGTTAAATTATGATTAACATGTTTAGAAACATAAATTTAGCTGAATAAAATTGTTATTTATTAAGAAATTTATATAAAATTGTTATTTAATAAGAAAATTAAGAAATTTTTAAAAAATTTACATAAAAAAGGCAACTAAAAAAACACTCAATTATGTTTTTTTGTTAACTATATGCTGTATTATGTATTACATTATGATTAACATGTTTAGAAACATAAATTTAGCTGAATAAATTTGTTATTTTTAATTTTTCTTTATAAAAATTAAGACATTTTTAAAAATTGGCGAAAAAAGTCAACTAAATTATGTTTTCTTGTTAAATGTATGTTGAATTATATGTTAAATTATGATTAACATGTTTACAAACATAAATTTAGCGGAATAAAGTTGTTATTTTTAATTTTTCTTTATAAAAATTAAGAAATTTTTAAAAAAATTTACATAAAAGTCAACTTAATTATGTTTTTTAAATTTGTGTTGAATTATATGTTAAATTATGATTAACATGTTTAGAAACATAAATTTAGCTGAATAAAGTTCTTATTTTTAATTTTTCTTTATAAAAATTAAGAAATTTAAAATAAAAATTGCCAAAAAAGATTATCATGTTTAGAAACATAAATTTCGCTGAATAAAGATGTTATTATTAAGTTTTCTTTATAAAAATTAAGAAATTTTTTAAAAAATTGCCAAAAAAGTCAACTAAATTATGGTTTTCTGTTAAATTTGTGTTTAATTATATGTTAAATTATGATTAACATGTTTAGAAACATAAATTTAGCTGAATAAAGTTGTTATTTTTAATTTTTCTGTATTGAAATTAAGAATTTTTTTAAAAAAATTCCATAAAAGTCAACTAAATTATGTGTTTTGTTAAATATATGTTGAATTATATGTTAAATTATGATTAAAATGTTTAGAAACATAAATTTAGCTGAATAACGTTGTTATTTTTAATTTTTCTTTATAAAAATTAAGAAATTTTTAAAAAAATTGCCAAAAAAGTCAACTAAATTATGTTTTTTTGTAAAATGTATGTTGAAATATATGTTAAATTATGATTAACATGTTTAGAAATATAAATGTCGCTGAATAACGTTGTTATTTTTAATTTTTCTTTATAGAAATTAAGAATTTTTTTAAATAAATTGCCAAAAAAGTCAACTAAATTATGGTTTTTAGTTAAATTTGTGTTTAATTATATGTTAAATTATGATTAACATGTTCAGAAACATAAATTTAGCTGAATAAAGTTGTTATTTTTAATTTTTCTTTATAGAAATTAAGAATTTTTTTAAAAAAATTGCCAAAAAAGTCAACTAAATTATGTGTTTTGTTAAATATATGTTGAATTTTATGTTAAATTATGACTAAAATGTTAAGAAACATAAATTTAGCTGAATAACGTTGTTATTTTTAATTTTTCTTTATAAAAATTAAGAAATTTTTAAAAAAATTGCCAAAAAAGTCAACTAAATTATGTTTTTTTGTTAAATGTATGTTAAATTATATGTTAAATTATGATTAAGTTGTTATTTTTAATTTTTCTTTATAAAAATTACGAAATTTTTAAAAAATTCTTAAAAAAAGTCAACTAAATTACGTTTTTTTGTTAAATGTATGTTGAATTATATGTTAAATTATGATTAACATGTTTAGAAACATAAAGTTAGCGGAATAAAGTTGTTATTTTTAATTTTTCTTTATAAAAATAAGAAATTTTTAAAAAAATTTCCAAAAAAGTCAACTAAATTATGTTTTTTTGTAAAATGTATGTTGAATTATATGTTAAATTATGATTAACATGTTTAGAAACATAAATTTCGCTGAATAACGTTGTTGTTTTTAATTTTTCTTTATAGAAATTAAGATTTTTTTTAAAAAAATTGGCAAAAAATTCAACTAAATTATGTTTTTTTGTTAAATGTATGTAGAATTATATGTTAAATTATGATTAACATATTTAGAAACATAAATTTAGCTGAATAAAATAGTTAATAATTAAGAAATTTATATAAAATTGTTATTTAATAAGAAAATTAAGAAATTTTTAAAAAACTTACATAAAAAAGTCAACTAAAAAAAACAGTCAATTATGTTTTTTTGTTAACTATATGCTGTATTATGTATTACATTATGATTAACATGTTTAGAAACATAAATTTAGCTGAATAAATTTGTTATTTTTAATTTTTCTTTATAAAAATTAAGAAATTTTTAAAAAAATTGCCAAAAAAGTCAACTAAATTACGTTTTTTTGTAAAATGTATGTTGAATTATATGTTAAATTATGATTAACACGTTTAGAAACATAAATTTAGCGGAATAAAGATGTTATTTTTAATTATTCTTTATAAAAATTAAGAAATTTAAAAAAAAATTGCAAAAAAAGGTTAACATGTTTAGAAACATAAATTTTGCTGAATAAAGATGTAATTTTTATTTTTCTTTATAAAAATTAAGAAATTTTTAAATAAATTGCCAAAAAAGTCAACTAAATTATGGTTTTTTGTTAAATTAGTGTTTAATTATATGTTAAATTATGATTAACATGTTTAGAAACATAAATTTAGCTGAATAAAGTTGTTATTTTTAATTTTTCTTTATAGAAATTAAGAATTTTTTAAAAAAAATTGCCAAAAAAGTCAACTAAATTATGTGTTTTGTTAAATATATGTTGAATTTTATGTTAAATTATGACTAAAATGTTAAGAAACATAAATTTAGCTGAATAACGTTGTTATTTTTAATTTTTCTTTATAAAAATTAAGAAATTTTTAAAAAAATTGCCAAAAAAGTCAACTAAATTGTGTTTTTTTGTTAAATGTATGTTAAATTATATGTTAAATTATGATTAAGTTGTTATTTTTAATTTTTCTTTATAAAAATTAAGAAATTTTTAAAAAATTGGCAAAAAAAGTCAACTAAATTACGTTTTTTTGTTAAATGTATGTTGAATTATATGTTAAATTATGATTAACATGTTTAGCAACATAAATTTCGCTGAAAAACGTTGTTATTTTTAATTTTTCTTTATAGAAATTAAGAATTTTTTTAAAAAAATTGGCAAAAAATTCAACTAAATTATGTTTTTTTTGTTAAATTTATGTAGAATTACATGCTAAATTATGATTAACATGTTTAGAAACATAAATTTAGCTGAATAAAATTGTTATTTATTAAGAAATTTATATAAAATTGATATTTAATGAGAAAATTAAGAAATTTTTAAAAAATTTACATAAAAAAGTCAACTAAAAAAAACACTCCATTATTTTTTTTTGTTAACTATATGCTGTATTACTTATTGCATTATGATTAACATGTTTAGAAACATAAATTTAGCTGAATAAATTTGTTCTTTTTAATTTTTCTTTATAAAAATTAAGAAATTTTTAAAATAATTGCGAAAAAAGGCAACTAAATTATGTTGTTTGTTAAATGTACGTAGAATTATATGTTAAATTATGATTAACATGTTAAGAAACATAAATTTCGCTGAATAAAGATGTTATTTTTAATTTTTCTTAATAAAAATTAAGAAATTTTTAAAAAAGTGGCAAAAAAATGTCAACTAAAAAAAACACTCCATTATGTTTTTTTGTTAACTATATGCTGTATTACTTATTGCATTATGATTAACATGTTTAGAAACATAAATTTAGCTGAATAAATTTGTTATTTTTAATTTTTCTTTATAAAAATTAAGAAATTTTTAAAATAATTGCGAAAAAAGGCAACTAAATTATGTTGTTTGTTAAATGTACGTAGAATTATATGTTAAATTATGATTAACATATTTAGAAATATAAATTTAACTGAATAAAATTGTTATTTTTAGTTTTTCTTTATAAAAATTAAGACATTTTTAAAAAATTGGCAAAAAAAATTCAACTAAATCATGTTTTTTTGTTAAATGTATGTTGAATTATATGTTAAATTATGACTAACATGTTTAGAAACATAAATTTAGCTGAATAAAGTTGTTATTTTTATATATTTTTATAGAAAATAAGAATTTTTTTAAAATAAATTGCCAAAAAAGTCAACTAAATTATGTTTTTTTGTTAAATTTGTGTTGAATTATATGTTAAATTATGATTAACATGTTTAGAAACATAAATTTAGCTGAATAAAGTTGTTATTTTTAATTTTTCTTTATAAAAATTAAAACATTTTTAAAAAATTGGCAAAAAAAGTCAACTAAATTATGTTTTTTTGTTAAATGTATGTTGAATTACATGTTAAATTATGATTAACATGTTTAGAAACATAAATTTAGCTGAATAAAGTTGTTATTTTTATTTATTTTTATAGAAATTAAGAATTTTTTTAAAAAAATTGCCAAAAAAGTCAACTAAATTATGTGTTTTGTTAAATATATGTTGAATTATATGTTAAATTATGATTAAAATGTTCAGAAACATAAATTTAGCTGAATAACGTTGTTATTTTTTAATTTTTCTTTATAAAAATTAAGAAATTTTTAAAAAAATTGCCAAAAAAGTCAACTAAATTGTGTTTTTTTGTTAAATGTATGTTAAATTATATGTTAAATTATGATTAAGTTGTTATTTTTAATTTTTCTTTATAAAAATTAAGAAATTTTTAAAAAAATTGCCAAAATAGTCAACTAAATTATGTTTTTTTGTAAAATATATGTTGAATTGTATGTCAAATTATGATTAACATGTTTAGAAACATAAATTTCGCTGATAACCTTGTTATTTTTAATTTTTCTTTATAGAAATTAAGAATTTTTTTAAAAAAATTGGCAAAAAATTCAACTACATTATGTTTTTTTGTTAAATGTATGTAGAATTATATGTTAAATTATGATTAACATATTTAGAAACATAAATTTAGCTGAATAAAATTGTTAATAATTAAGAAATTTATATAAAATTGTTATTTAATAAGAAAATTAAGAAATTTTTAAAAAACTTACATAAAAAAGTCAACTAAAAAAAACAGTCAATTATGTTTTTTTGTTAACTATATGCTGTATTATGTATAACATTATGATAAACATGTTTAGAAACATAAATTTAGCTGAATAAATTTGTTATTTTTAATTTTTCTTTATAAAAATTAAGAAATTTTTAAAAAAATTGCCAAAAAAGTCAACTAAATTACGTTTTTTTGTAAAATGTATGTTGAATTATATGTTAAATTATGATTAACACGTTTAGACACATAAATTTAGCGGAATAAAGATGTTATTTTTAATTTTCTTTATAAAAATTAAGAAATTTTTAAATAAATTGCCAAAAAAGTCAACTAAATTATGGTTTTTTGTTAAATTTGTGTTTAATTATATGTTAAATTATGATTAACATGTTTAGAAACATAAATTTAGCTGAATAAAGTTGTTATTTTTAATTTTTCTTTATAGAAATTAAGAATTTTTTAAAAAAAATTGCCAAAAAAGTCAACTAAATTATGTGTTTTGTTAAATATATGTTGAATTTTATGTTAAATTATGACTAAAATGTTAAGAAACATAAATTTAGCTGAATAACGTTGTTATTTTTAATTTTTCTTTATAAAAATTAAGAAATTTTTAAAAAAATTGCCAAAAAAGTCAACTAAATTGTGTTTTTTTGTTAAATCTATGTTAAATTATGATTAAGTTGTTATTTTTAATTTTTCTTTATAAGAAATTTTTAAAAAATTGGCAAAAAAAGTCAACTAAATTACGTTTTTTTGTTAAATGTATGTTGAATTATATGTTAAATTATGATTAACATGTTTAGCAACATAAATTTCGCTGAATAACGTTGTTATTTTTAATTTTTCTTTATAGAAATTAAGAATTTTTTTAAAAAAATTGGCAAAAAATTCAACTAAATTATGTTTTTTTTGTTAAATTTATGTAGAATTATATGTTAAATTATGATTAACATGTTTAGAAACATAAATTTAGCTGAATAAAATTGTTATTTATTAAGAAATTTATATAAAATTGATATTTAATGAGAAAATTAAGAAATTTTTAAAAAATTTACATAAAAAAGTCAACTAAAAAAAACACTCAATTATGTTTTTTTGTTAACAATATGCTGTATTACTCATTGCATTATGATTAACATGTTTAGAAACATAAATTTAGCTGAATAAATTTGTTATTTTTAATTTTTCTTTAAAAAAATTAAGAAATTTTTAAAATAATTGCGAAAAAAGGCAACTAAATTATGTTGTTTGTTAAATGTACGTAGAATTATATGTTAAATTATGATTAACATGTTAAGAAACATAAATTTCGCTGAATAAAGATGTTATTTTTAATTTTTCTTAATAAAAATTAAGAAATTTTTAAAAAATTGGCAAAAAATTCAACTAAATTAAGTTTCTTTGTAAAATGTATGTTGAATTATATGTTAAATTATGATTAACATATTTAGAAACATAAATTTAACTGAATAAAATTGTTATTTTTAGTTTTTCTTTATAAAAATTAAGACATTTTTAAAAAATTGGCAAAAAAAGTCAACTAAATCATGTTTTTTTGTTAATTGTATGTTGAATTATATGTTAAATTATGATTAACATGTTTAGAAACATAAATTTAGCTGAATAAAGTTGTTATTTTTATATTTTTTTATAGAAATTAAGAAACATGTTTAGAAACATTTTTTTAAAAAAATTGCCAAAAAAGTCAACTAAATTATGTTTTTTTGTTAAATTTGTGTTGAATTATATGTTAAATTATGATTAACATGTTTAGAAACATAAATTTAGCTGAATAAAGTTGTTATTTTTAATTTTTCTTTATAAAAATTAAGGAATATAAAAAAAGATTGCCAAAAAAGATTAACGTGTTTAGAAACATAAATTTCGCTGAATAAAGATGTTATTTTTAATTTTTCTTTATAAAAATTAAAACGTTTTTAAAAAATTGGCAAAAAAAGTCAACTAAATTATGTTTTTTTGTTAAATGTATGTTGAATTATATGTTAAATTATGATTAACATGTTTAGAAACATAAATTTAGCTGAATAAAGTTGTTATTTTTATTTTTTATTTATAGAAATTAAGAATTTTTTTAAAAAATTAACAAAAAAGTCAACTAAATTATGTGTTTTGTTAAATATATGTTGAATTATATGTTAAATTATGATCAAAATGTTCAGAAACTTAAATTTAGCTGAATAACGTTGTTATTTTTTAATTTTTCTTTATAAAAATTAAGAAATTTTTAAAAAAATTGCCAAAATAGTCAACTAAATTATGTTTTTTTGTAAAATATATGTTGAATTGTATGTTAAATTATGATTAACATGTTTAGAAATATAAATTTCGCTGATAACCTTGTTATTTTTAATTTTTCTTTATAGAAATTAAGAATTTTTTTAAAAAAATTGGCAAAAAATTCAACTACATTATGTTTCTTTGTTAAATGTATGTAGAGTTTTATGTTAAATTATGATTAACATGTTTAGAAACATAAATTTAGCTGAATAAAATCGTTATTTATTAACAAATTTATATAAAATTGTTATTTAATAAGAAAAGTTTTTTTGTTAACTATATGCTGTATTATGTATTACATTATGATTAACATGTTTAGAAACATAAATTTAGCTGAATAAATTTGTTATTTTTAATTTTTCTTTATAAAAATTAAGAAATTTTTAAAAAAATTGCCAAAAAAGTCAACTAAATTAGGTTTTTTTGTAAAATGAATGTTGAATTATATGTTAAATTATGATTAACATGTTTAGAAACATAAATTTAGCGGAATGAAGTTGTTATTTTTAATTTTTCTTTATAAAAATTAATAAATTTAAAAAAACATTGCAAAAAAAGGTTAACATGTTTAGAAACATAAATTTCGCTGAATAAAGATGTTATTTTTAATTTTTCTTTATAAAAATTAAGAAATTTTTAAAAAATTGGCAAAAAAATTCTACTAAAATAAGTTTCTTTGTAAAATGTATGTTGAATTATATATTAAATTATGATTAACATATTTAGAAGCATAAATTTAGCTGAATAAAATTGTTATTTTTAGTTTTTCTTTATAAAAATTAAGAAATTTTTAAAAAAATTGACAAAAAAGTCAACTAAATTATGTTTTTTTGATAAATTTGTGTTGAATTATATGTTAAATTATGATTAACATGTTTAGAAACATAAATTTAGCTGAATAAAATTGTTATTTATAATTTTTCTTTATAAAAATTAAGAAATTTCAAAAAAGATTGCCAAAAAAGATTAACATGTTTAGAAACATAAATTTCGCTGAATAAGGATGTTATTTTTAATTTTTCTTTATAAAAATTAAGACATTTTTAACAAATTGGCAAAAAAAGTCAACTAAATTATGTTTTTTTGTTAAATGTATGTTGAATTATATGTTAAATTATGATTAACATGTTTAGAAACATAAATTTAGCTGAATACAGTTGTTATTTCTATTTTTTTTATAGAAATTAAGATTTTTTTAAAAAAAATTGCCAAAAAAGTCAACTAAATTATGTGTTTTGTTAAATATATGTTGAATTATATGTTAAATTATGATTAATATGTTCAGAAACATAAATTTAGCTGAATAACGCTGTTATTTTTAATTTTTCTTTATAAAAATTAAGAAATTTTTAAAAAAATTGCCAAAATAGTCAACTAAATTATGTTTTTTTGTAAAATGTATGTTGAATTATATGTTAAATTATGATTAACATGTTTAAAAACATAAATTTCGCTGAATAACCTTGTTATTTTTAATTTTTCTTTATAGAAATTAAGATTTTTTTTAAAAAAATTGGCAAAAAATTCAACTAAATTATGTTTTTTTTGTTAAATGTATGTAGAATTATATGTTAAATTATGATTAACATGTTTAGAAACATAAATTTAGCTGAATAAAATTGTTATTTATTAAGAAATTTTTATAAAATTGTTATTTAATAAGAAAATTAAGAAATTTTTAAAAAATTTACATAAAAAAGGCAACTAAAAAAAACACTCAATTATGTTTTTTTGTTAACTATATGCTGTATTATGTATTACATTATGATTAACATGTTTAGAAACATAAATTTAGCTGAATAAATTTGTTATTTTTAATTTTTCTTTATAAAAATTAAGAATTTTTTTAAAAAATTGCCAAAAAAGTCAACTAAATTACGTTTTTTTGGAAAATGTATGTTGAATTATATGTTAAATTATGATTAACATGTTTAGAAACATAAATTTATCGGAATAAAGTTGTTATTTTTAATTTTTCTTTATAAAAATTAAGAAATTTAAAAAAAAATTGCAAAAAAAGGTTAACATGTTTAGAAACATAAATTTCGCTGAATAAAGATGTTATTTTTAATTTTTCTTTATAAAAATTAAGAAATTTTTAAATAAATTGCCAAAAAAGTCAACTAAATTATGGTTTTTTGTTAAATTTGTGTTTAATTATATGTTAAATTATGGTTAACATGTTTAGAAACATAAATTTAGCTGAATAAAGTTGTTATTTCTATTTTTTTTATAGAAATTAAGAATTTTTTTAAAAAAATTGCCAAAAAAGTCAACTAAATTATGTGTTTTGTTAAATATATGTTGAATTATATGTTAAATTATGATTAATATGTTCAGAAACATAAATTTAGCTGAATAACGCTGTTATTTTTAATTTTTCTTTATAAAAATTAAGAAATTTTTAAAAAAATTGCCAAAATAGTCAACTAAATTATGTTTTTTTGTAAAATGTATGTTGAATTATATGTCAAATTACGATTAACATGTTTAGAAACATAAATTTCGTTGAATAACCTTGTTATTTTTAATTTTTCTTTATAGAAATTAAGATTTTTTTTAAAAAAATTGGCAAAAAATTCAACTAAATTATGTTTTTTTGTTAAATGTATGTAGAATTATATGTTAAATTATGATTAACATGTTTAGAAACATAAATTTAGCTGAATAAAATTGTTATTTATTAAGAAATTTTTATAAAATTGTTATTTAATAAGAAAATTAAGAAATTTTTAAAAAATTTACATAAAAAAGGCAACTAAAAAAAACACTCAATTATGTTTTTTTGTTAACTATATGCTGTATTATGTATTACATTATGATTAACATGTTTAGAAACATAAATTTAGCTGAATAAATTTGTTATTTTTAATTTTTCTTTATAAAAATTAAGAAATTTTTAAAGAAATTGCCAAAAAAGTCAACTAAATTACGTTTTTTGTAAAATGTATGTTGAATTATATGTTAAGTTATGATTAACATGTTTAGAAACATAAATTTATCGGAATAAAGTTGTTATTTTTAATTTTTCTGTATAAAAATTAAGAAATTTAAAAAAAAATTGCAAAAAAAGGTTAACATGTTTAGAAACATAAATTTCGCTGAATAAAGATGTTATTTTTAATTTTTCTTTATAAAAATTAAGAAATTTTTAAATAAATTGCCAAAAAAGTCAACTAAATTATGGTTTTTTGTTAAATTTGTGTTTAATTATATGTTAAATTATGGTTAACATGTGTAGAAACATAAATTTAGCTGAATAAAGTTGTTATTTTTAATTTTTCTTTATATAAATTAAGAATTTTTTTAAAAAAATTGCCAAAAAAGTCAACTAAATTATGTGTTTTGTTAAATATATGTTGAATTTTATGTTAAATTATAACTAAAATGTTAAGAAACATAAATTTAGCTGAACAAAGTTGTTATTTTTAATTTTTCTTTATAAAAATTAAGAAATTTTAAAAAAGATTAACATGTTTAGAAACATAAATTTCGCTGAATAAAGATGTTATTTTTAATTTTTCTTTATAAAAATTAAGAAATTTTTAAAAAATTGGCAAAAAAAGTCAACTAAATTATGTTTTTTTGTTAAATGTATGTTGAATTATATGTTAAATTATGATCAAAATGTTCAGAAACATAAAATTAGCTGAATAACGTTGTTATTTTGTAATTTTTCTTTATAAAAATTAAGAATTTTTTAAAAAAATTGCCAAAATAGTCAACTAAATTATGTTTTTTTGTAAAATATATATTGAATTGTATGTTAAATTATGATTAACATGTTTAGAAACATAAATTTCGCTGATAACCTTGTTATTTTTAATTTTTCTTTATAGAAATTAAGAATTTTTTTAAAAAATTGGCAAAAAATTCAACTACATTATGTTTTTTTGTTAAATGTATGTAGAGTTATATGTTTGATTAACATGTTTAAAAACATAAATTTAGCTGAATAAAATTGTTATTTATTAAGAAATTTATATAAAATTGTTATTTAATAAGAAAATTAAGAAATTTTTAAAAAATTTACATAAAAAAGTCAACTAAAAAAACACTCAATTATGTTTTTTTGTTAACTATATGCTGTATTATTTATTACATTATGATTAACATGTTTAGAAACATAAATATAGCTGAATAAATTTGTTATTTTTAATTTTTCTTTATAAAAATTAAGAAATTTTTAAAATACTTGCGAAAAAAGTCAAATAAACTATGTTTTTTGTTAAATGTATGTAGAATTATATGTTAAATTATGATTAACATGTTTAAAAACATAAATTTAGCGGAATGAAGTTGTTATTTTTAATTTTTCTTTATAAAAATTAATAAATTTTAAAAAAAATTGCAAAAAAAGCTTAACATGTTTAGAAACATAAATTTCGCTGAATAAAGATGTTATTTTTAATTTTTCTTTATAAAAATTAAGAAATTTTTAAAAAATTGGCAAAAAAATTCTACTAAAATAAGTTTCTTTGTAAAATTTATGTTGAATTATATATTAAATTATGATTAACATATTTAGAAGCATAAATTTAGCTGAATAAAATTATTATTTTTAGTTTTTCTTTATAAAAATTAAGAAATTTTTAAAAAAATTTACAAAAAAGTCAACTAAATTATGTTTTTTTGTTAAATTTGTGTTGAATTATATGTTAAATTATGATTAACATGTTTAGAAACATAAATTTAGCTGAATAAAGTTGTTATTTTTAATTTTTCTTTATAAAAATTAAGAAATTTAAAAAAAGATTGCCAAAAAAGATTAACATGTTTAGAAACATAAATTTCGCTGAATAAGGATGTTATTTTTAATTTTTCTTTATAAAAATTAAGACATTTTTAAAAAATTGGCAAAAAAAGTCAACTAAATTATGTTTTTTTGTTAAATGTATGTTGAATTATATGTTAAATTATGATTAACATGTTTAGAAACATAAATTTAGCTGAATAAAGTTGTTATTTCTATTTTTTTATAGAAATTAAGAATTTTTTTAAAAAAATTGCCAAAAAAGTCAACTAAATTATGTGTTTTGTTAAATATATGTTGAATTATATGTTAAATTATGATTAATATGTTCAGAAACATAAATTTAGCTGAATAACGCTGTTTTTTTTAATTTTTCTTTATAAAAATTAAGAAATTTTTAAAAAAATTGCCAAAATAGTCAACTAAATTATGTTTTTTTGTAAAATGTATGTTGAATTATATGTTAAATTATGATTAACATGTTTAGAAACATAAATTTCGCTGAATAACCTTGTTATTTTTAATTTTTCTTTATAGAAATTAAAATTTTTTTTTAAAAAATTGGCAAAAAATTCAACTAAATTATGTTTTTTTGTTAAATGTATGTAGAATTATATGTTAAATTATGATTAACATGTTTAGAAACATAAATTTAGCTGAATAAAATTGTTATTTATTAAGAAATTTTTATAAAATTGTTATTTAATAAGAAAATTAAGAAATTTTTAAAAAATTTACATAAAAAAGGCAACTAAAAAAACACTCAATTATGTTTTTTTGTTAACTATATGCTGTATTATGTATTACATTATGATTAACATGTTTAGAAACATAAATTTAGCTGAATAAATTTGTTATTTTTAATTTTTCTTTATAAAAATTAAGAAATTTTTAAAAAAATTGCCAAAAAAGTCAACTAAATTACATTTTTTTGTAAAATGTATGTTCAATTATATGTTAAATTATGATTAACATGTTTAGAAACATAAATTTATCGGAATAAAGTTGTTATTTTTAATTTTTCTTTATAAAAGTTAAGAAATTTAAAAAAAAATTGCAAAAAAAGGTTAACATGTTTAGAAACATAAATTTCGCTGAATAAAGATGTTATTTTTAATTTTTCTTTATAAAAATTAAGAAATTTTTAAATAAATTGCCAAAAAAGTCAACTAAATTATGGTTTTTTGTTAAATTTGTGTTTAATTATATGTTAAATTATGGTTAACATGTTTAGAAACATAAATTTAGCTGAATAAAGTTGTTATTTTTAATTTTTCTTTATAGAAATTAAGAATTTTTTTAAAAAAATTGCCAAAAAAGTCAACTAAATTATGTGTTTTGTTAAATATATGTTGAATTTTATGTTAAATTATAACTAAAATGTAAAGAAACATAAATTTAGCTGAATAAAGTTGTTATTTTTAATTTTTCTTTATAAAAATTAAGAAATTTTAAAAAAGATTAACATGTTTAGAAACATAAATTTCGCTGAATAAAGATGTTGTTTTTAATTTTTCTTTATAAAAATTAAGAAATTTTTAAAAAATTGGCAAAAAAAGTCAACTAAATTATGTTTTTTTGTTAAATGTATGTTGAATTATATGTTAAATTAGGATTAACATGTTTAGAAACATAAATTTAGCTGAATAAAGTTGTTATTTTTATTTTTTTTTATAGAAATTAAGATTTTTTTTTTAAACATTGCCAAAAAAGTCAACTAAATTATGTGTTTTGTTAAATATATGTTGAATTATATGTTTAATTATGATTAATATGTTCAGAAACATAAATTTAGCTGAATAACGTTGTTATTTTTAATTTTTCTTTATAGAAATTAAGAATTTTTTTAAAAAAATTGGCAAAAAATTCAACTAAATTATGTTTTTTTGTTAAATGTATGTAGAATTATATGTTAAATTATGACTAACATGTTTAGAAACATAAATTTAGCGGAATAAAGTTGTTATTTTTAATTTTTCTTTATAAAAATTAAGAAATTTAAAAAAAAATTGTAAAAAAAGGTTAACATGTTTAGAAACATAAATTTCGCTGAATAAAGATGTTATTTTTAATTTTTCTTTATAAAAATTAAGAAATTTTTAAATAAATTGCCAAAAAAGTCAACTAAATTATGTTTTTTTGTTAAATTTGTGTTTAATTATATGTTAAATTATGATTAACATGTTTAGAAACATAAATTTAGCTGAATAAAGTTGTTATTTTTAATTTTTCTTTATAGAAATTAAGAATTTTTTTAAAAATGTTGCCAAAAAAGTCAACTAAATTATGTGTTTTGTTAAATATATGTTGAATTATATGTTAAATTATGATTAATATGTTCAGAAACATAAATTTAGCTGAATAACGTTGTTATTTTTAATTTTTCTTTATAAAAATTAAGAAATTTTTAAAAAAATTGCCAAAAAAGTCAACTAAATTATGTTTTTTTGTAAAATGTATGTTGAATTATATGTTTAATTATGATTAACATGTTTAGAAACATAAATTTCGCTGAATAACGTTGTTATTTTTAATTTTTCTTTATAGAAATTAAGAATTTTTTTAAAAAAATTGGTAAAAAATTCAACTAAATTATGTTTTTTTGTTAAATGTATGTAGAATTATATGTTAAATTATGATAAACATGTTTAGAAACATAAATTTAGCTGTATCAAATTGTTATTTATTAAGAAATTTATATAAAATTGTTATTTAATAAGAAAATTAAGAAATTTTTAAAAAATTTACATAAAAAAGTCAACTAAAAAAAACACTCAATTATGTCTTTTTGTTAACTATATGCTGTATTATGTATTACATTATGATTAACATGTTTAGAAACATAAATTTAGCTGAATAAATTTGTTATTTTTAATTTTTCTTTATAAAAATTATGAAATTTTTAAAAAAATTGCCAAAAAAGTCAACTAAATTACGTTTTTTTGTAAAATGTATGTTGAATTATATGTTAAATTATGATTAACATGTTTAGAAACATAAATTTAGCGGAATAAAGTTGTTATTTTTAATTTTTCTTTATAAAAATTAAGAAATTTAAAAAAAAATTGTAAAAAAAGGTTAACATGTTTAGAAACATAAATTTCGCTGAATAAAGATGTTATTTTTAATTTTTCTTTATAAAAATTAAGAAATTTTTAAATAAATTGCCAAAAAAGTCAACTAAATTATGGTTTTTTGTTAAATTTGTGTTTAATCATATGTTAAACTATGATTAACATGTTTAGAAATATAAATTTAGCTGAATAAAGTTGTTATTTTTAATTTTTCTTTATAGAAATAAAGAATTTTTTTAAAAATGTTGCCTAAAAAGTCAACTTAATTATGTGTTTTGTTAAATGTATGTAGAATTATATGTTAAATTATGATTAACATGTTTAGAAACATAAATTTAGCGGAATAAAGTTGTTATTTTTAATTTTTCTTTATAAAAATTAAGAAATTTAAAAAAAAATTGTAAAAAAAGGTTAACATGTTTAGAAACATAAATTTCGCTGAATAAAGATGTTATTTTTAATTTTTCTTTATAAAAATTAAGAAATTTTTAAATAAATTGCCACAAAAGTCAACTAAATTATGGTTTTTTGTTAAATTTGTGTTTAATCATATGTTAAATTATGATTAACATGTTTAGAAATATAAATTTAGCTGAATAAAGTTGTTATTTTTAATTTTTCTTTATAGAAATTAAGAATTTTTTTAAAAATGTTGCCAAAAAAGTCAACTTAATTATGTGTTTTGTTAAATATATGTTGAATTTTATGTTAAATTATGACTAAAAGGTTAAGAAACATAAATTTAGCTAAATAACGTTGTTATTTTTAATTTTTCTTTATAAAAATTAAGAAATTTTTAAAAAAATTGGCAAAAAAGTCAACTAAATTATGTTTTTTTGTTAAATGTATGTTGAATTATATGCTAAATTATGATTAAGTTGTTATTTTTAATTTTTCTTTATAAAAATTAAGACATTTTTAAAAAATGGCAAAAAAAGTCAACTAAATTACGTTTTTTTGTTAAATGTATGTTGAATTATATGTTAAGTTATGAATAACATGTTTAGAAACATAAATTTACCGGAATAAAATTGTTATTTTTAATTTTTCTTTATAAAAATTAAGAAATTTTTAAAAAAATTGCCAAAAAAGTCAACTCAATTATGTGTTTTGTTAAATATATGTTAAATTATATGTTAAATTATGATTAAAATGTTTAGAAACATAAATTTATCTGAATATCGTTGTTATTTTTAATTTTTCTTTATAAAAATTAAGAATTTTTTTAAAAAATTGCCAAAAAAGTCAACTAAATTATGTTTTTTTGTAAAATGTATGTTGAATTATATGTTAAATTATGATTAACATGTTTAGAAACATAAATTTCGCTGAATAACGTTGTAATTTTTAATTTTTCTTTATAGAAATTAAAAAAAAAAAATTTTTTTTTTTGTTAAATGTATGTAGAATTATATGTTAAATTTTGATTAACATGTTTACAAACATAAATTTAGCTGAATAAAATTGTTATTTATTAAGAAATTTATATAAAATTGTTATTTAATAAGAAAATTAAGAAATTTTTAAAAAATTTACATAAAAAAGTCAACTAAAAAAACACTCAGTTATGTTTTTTTGTTAAATATATGTTAAATTATATGTTAAATTATGACTAAAATGTTTAGAAACATAAATTTACCTGAATAACGTTGTTATTTTTAATTTTTCTTTATAAAAATTAAGAAATTTTTTAAAAAATTGCCAAAAAAGTCAACTAAATTATGTTTTTTTGTAAAATGTATGTTGAATTATATGTTAAATTATGATTAACATGTTTAGAAACATAAATTTCGCTGAATAACGTTGTAATTTTTAATTTTTCTTTATAGAAATTAAAAAAATATTTTTTTTTTTTTTTTTGTTAAGTGTATGTAGAATTAGATGTTAAATTTTGATTAACATGTTTAAAAACATAAATTTAGCTGAATAAAATTGTTATTTATTAAGAAATTTATATAAAATTGTTATTTAATAAGAAAATTAAGAAATTTTTAAAAAATTTACATAAAAAAGTCAACTAAAAAAACACTCAATTATGTTTTTTTGTTAACTATATGCTGTATTATTTATTACATTATGATTAACATGTTTAGAAACATAAATATAGCTGAATAAATTTGTTATTTTTAATTTTTCTTTATAAAAATTAAGAAATTTTTAAAATACTTGCGAAAAAAGTCAAATAAACTATGTTTTTTGTTAAATGTATGTAGAATTATATGTTAAATTATGATTAACATGTTTAAAAACATAAATTTCGCTGAATAAAGATGTTATTTTTAATTTTTCGTAATAAAAATTAAGAAATTTTTAAAAAATTGGCAAAAAAATTCAACTAAATTATGTTTCTTTGTCAAATGTATGTTGAATTATATGTTAAATTATGATTAACATGTTTAGAAACATAAATTTAGCTGAATAAAGTTGTTTTTTTAATTTTTCTTTATAAAAATTAAGACATTTTTAAAAAATTGGCAAAAAAAGTCAACTAAATTATGTTTTTTTGTTAAATGTATGTTGAATTATATGTTAAATTAGGACTAACATGTTTAGAAACATAAATTTAGCTGAATAAAGTTGTTATTTTTATTTTTTTTTATAGAAATTAAGAATTTTTTTTAAAAAATTGCCAAAAAAGTCAACTAAATTATGTGTTTTGTTAAATATATGTTGAATTATATGTTAAATTATGATTAAAATGTTCAGAAACATAAATTTAGCTGAATAACGTTGTTATTTTTAATTTTTCTTTATAAAAATTAAGAAATTTTTAAAAAAATTGCCAAAAAAGTCAACTAAATTATGTTTTTTTGTAAAATGTATGTTGAATTATATGTTAAATTATGATTAACATGTTTAGAAACATAAATTTCGCTGAATAACGTTGTTATTTTTAATTTTTTTTTATAGAAATTAAGAATTTTTTTTAAAAAAATTGGCAAAAAATTCAACTAAATTATGTTTTTTTGTTAAATGTATGTAGAGTTATATGTTAAATTATGATTAACATGTTTAGAAACATAAATTTAGCTGAATAAAATTGTTAATTATTAAGAAATTTATATAAAATTGTTATTTAATAAGAAAATTAAGAAATTTTTAAAAAATTTACATAAAAAAGTCAACTAAAAAAAACACTCAATTATGTCTTTTTGTTAACTATATGCTGTATTATGTATTACATTATGATTAACATGTTTAGAAACATAAATTTAACTGAATAAATTTGTTATTTTTAATTTTTCTTTATAAAAATTAAGAAATTTTTAAAAAAATTGCCAAAAAAGTCAACTAAATTACGTTTTTTTGTAAGATGTATGTTGAATTATATGTTAAATTATGATTAACATGTTTAGAAACATAAATTTAGCGGAATAAAGTTGTCATTTTTAATTTTTCTTTATAAAAATTAAGAAATTTTTAAAATACTTGCGAAAAAAGTCAACTAAATTATTTTTTTTTGTTAAATGTATGTAGAATTATATGTTAAATTATGATTAACATGTTTAGAAACATAAATTTCGCTGAATAAAGATGTTATTTTTAATTTTTCTTAATAAAAATTAAGAAATTTTTAAAAAATGGGCAAAAAAATTCAACTAAATTATGTTTCTTTGTAAAATATGTGTTGAATTATATGTTAAATTATGATTAACATGTTTAGAAACATAAATTTAGCTGAATAAAGTTGTTATTTTTAATTTTTCTTTATAAAAATTAAGACATTTTTAAAAAATTGGCAAAAAAAGTCAACTAAATTATGTTTTTTTGTTAAATGTATGTTGAATTATATGTTAATTTAGGATTAACATGTTTAGAAATATAAATTTAGCTGAATAAAGTTGTTATTTTTTTTTTTTTTTATAGAAATTAAGAATTTTTTTTAAAAAATTGGCAAAAAAGTCAACTCAATTATGTGTTTTGTTAAATATATGTTAAATTATATGTTAAATTATGATTAAAATGTTTAGAAACATAAATTTACCTGAATAACGTTGTTATTTTTAATTTTTCTTTATAAAAATTAAGAAATTTTTTAAAAAATTGCCAAAAAAGTCAACTAAATTATGTTTTTTTGTAAAATGTATGTTGAATTATATGTTAAATTATGATTAACATGTTTAGAAACATAAATTTCGCTGAATAACGTTGTAATTTTTAATTTTTCTTTATAGAAATTAAAAAAAATTTTTTTTTTTTTTTTTGTTAAATGTATGTAGAATTATATGTTAAATTTTGATTAACATGTTTAGAAACATAAATTTAGCTGAATAAAATTGTTATTTATTAAGAAATTTATATAAAATTGTTATTTAATAAGAAAATTAAGAAATTTTTAAAAAATTTACATAAAAAACTCAACTAAAAAAACACTCAATTATGTTTTTTTGTTAACTATATGCTGTATTATTTATTACATTATGATTAACATGTTTAGAAACATAAATATAGCTGAATAAATTTGTTATTTTTAATTTTTCTTTATAAAAATTAAGAAATTTTTAAAATACTTGCGAAAAAAGTCAACTAAATTATGTTTTTTGTTAAATGTATGTAGAATTATATGTTAAATTATGATTAACATGTTTAAAAACATAAATTTCGCTGAATAAAGATGTTATTTTTAATTTTTCGTAATAAAAATTAAGAAATTTTTAAAAAATTGGCAAAAAAATTCAACTAAATTATGTTTCTTTGTAAAATGTATGTTGAATTATATGTTAAATTATGATTAACATGTTTAGAAACATAAATTTAGCTGAATAAAGTTGTTATTTTTAATTTTTCTTTATAAAAATTAAGACATTTTTAAAAAATTGGCAAAAAAAGTCAACTAAATTATGTTTTTTTGTTAAATGTATGTTGAATTATATGTTAAATTAGGACTAACATGTTTAGAAACATAAATAGCTGAATAAAGTTGTTATTTTTATTTTTTTTTATAGAAATTAAGAATTTTTTTTTAAAAAAATTGGCAAAAAATTCAACTAAATTATGTTTTTTTGTTAAATGTATGTATAGAGTTATATGTTAAATTATGATTAACATGTTTAGAAACATAAATTTAGCTGAATAAAATTGTTAATTATTAAGAAATTTATATAAAATTGTTATTTAATAAGAAAATTAAGAAATTTTTAAAAAATTTACATAAAAAAGTCAACTAAAAAAAACACTCAATTATGTCTTTTTGGTAACTATATGCTGTATTATGTATTACATTATGATTAACATGTTTAGAAACATAAATTTAGCTGAAAAAATTTGTTATTTTTAATTTTTCTTTATAAAAATTAAGAAATTTTTAAAAAAATTGCCAAAAAAGTCAACTAAATTACGTTTTTTTGTAAGATGTATGTTGAATTATATGTTAAATTATGATTAACATGTTTAGAAACATAAATTTAGCGGAATAAAGTTGTCATTTATAATTTTTCTTTATAAAAATTAAGAAATTTTTAAAATACTTGCGAAAAAAGTCAACTAAATTATGGTTTTTGTTAAATGTATGTAGAATTATATGTTAAATTATGATTAACATGTTTAGAAACTTAAATTTCGCTGAATAAAGATGTTATTTTTAATTTTTCGTAATAAAAATTAAGAAATTTTTAAAAAATAGGCAAAAAAATTCAACTAAATTATGTGTTTTGTTAAATATATGTTAAATTATATGTTAAATTATGATTAAAATGTTTAGAAACATAAATTTACCTGAATAACGTTGTTATTTTTAATTTTTCTTTATAAAAATTAAGAAATTTTTTAAAAAATTGCCAAAAAAGTCAACTAAATTATGTTTTTTTGTAAAATGTATGTTGAATTATATGTTAAATTATGATTAACATGTTTAGAAACATAAATTTCGCTGAATAACGTTGTAATTTTTAATTTTTCTTTATAGAAATTAAAAAAAAAAATTTTTTTTTTTTTGTTAAATGTATGTAGAATTATATGTTAAATTTTGATTAACATGTTTAGAAACATAAATTTAGCTGAATAAAATTGTTATTTATTAAGAAATTTATATAAAATTGTTATTTAATAAGAAAATTAAGAAATTTTTAAAAAATTTACATAAAAAAGTCAACTAAAAAAACACTCAATTATATTTTTTTGTTAACTATATGCTGTATTATTTATTACATTATGATTAACATGTTTAGAAACATAAATATAGCTGAATAAATTTGATATTTTTAATTTTTCTTTATAAAAATTAAGAAATTTTTAAAATACTTGCGAAAAAAGTCAACTAAATTATGTTTTTTGTTAAATGTATGTAGAATTATATGTTAAATTATGATTAACATGGTTAAAAACATAAATTTCGCTGAATAAAGATGTTATTTTTAATTTTTCGTAATAAAAATTAAGAAATTTTTAAAAAATTGGCAAAAAAATGCAACTAAATTATGTTTCTTTGTAAAATGTATGTTGAATTATATGTTAAATTATGATTAACATGTTTAGAAACATAAATTTAGCTGAATAAAGTTGTTATTTTTAATTTTTCTTTATAAAAATTAAGACATTTTTAAAAAATTGGCAAAAAAAGTCAACTAAATTATGTTTTTTTGTTAAATGTATGTTGAATTATATGTTAAATTAGGATTAACATGTTTAGAAACATAAATTTAGCTGAATAAAGTTGTTATTTTTATTTTTATTTATAGAAATTAAGAATTTTTTTTTAAAAATTGCCAAAAAAGTCAACTAAATTATGTGTTTTGTTAAATATATGTTGAATTATATGTTAAATTATGATTAAAATGTTCAGAAACATAAATTTAGCTGAATAACGTTGTTATTTTTAATTTTTCTTTATAAAAATTAAGAAATTTTTAAAAAAATTGCCAAAAAAGTCAACTAAATTATGTTTTTTTGTAAAATGTATGTTGAATTTTATGTTAAATTATGACTAACATGTTTAGAAACATAAATTTCGCTGAATAACGTTGTTATTTTTAATTTTTCTTTATAGAAATTAAGAATTTTTTTTAAAGAAATTGGCAAAAAATTCAACTAAATTATGTTTTTTTGTTAAATGTATGTAGAGTTATATGTTAAATTATGATTAACATGTTTAGAAACATAAATTTAGCTGAATAAAATTGTTATTTATTAAGAAATTTATATAAAATTGTTATTTAATAAGAAAATTAAGAAATTTTTAAAAAATTTACATAAAAAAGTCAACTAAAAAAACACTCAATTATGTCTTTTTCTTAACTATATGCTGTATTATGTATTACATTATGATTAACATGTTTAGAAACATAAATTTAGCTGAATAAATTTGTTATTATTAATTTTTCTTTATAAAAATTAAGAAATTTTTAAAAAAATTGCCAAAAAAGTCAACTAAATTACGTTTTTTGTAAGATGTATGTTGAATTATATGTTAAATTAGGATTAACATGTTTAGAAACATAAATTTAGCGGAATAAAGTTGTTATTTTTAATTTTTCTTTATAAAAATTAAGAAATTTAAAAAAAATTGCAAAAAAAGGTTAAAATGTTTAGAAACATAAATTTCGCTGAATAAAGATGTTATTTTTAATTTTTCTTTATAAAAATTAAGAAATTTTTAAATAAATTGCCAAAAAAGTCAACTAAATTATGGTTTTTTGTTAAATTTATGTTTAATTATATGTTAAATTATGATTAACATGTTTAGAAACATAAATTTAGCTGAATAAAGTTGTTATTTTTAATTTTTCTTTATAGAAATTAAGAATTTTTTTAAAAATGTTGCCAAAAAAGTCAACTAAATTATGTGTTTTGTTAAATATATGTTGAATTTTATGTTAAATTATGACTAAAATGTTAAGAAACATAAATTTAGCTAAATAACGTTGTTATTTTTAATTTTTCTTTATAAAAATTAAGAAATTTTTAAAAAATTGGCAAAAAAAGTCAACTAAATTACGTTTTTTTGTTAAATGTATGTTGAATTATATGTTAAATTATGAATAACATGTTTAGAAACATAAATTTAGCTGAATAAAGTTGTTATTTTTAATTTTTCTTTATAAAAATTAAGAAATTTTTAAAAAAATTACCAAAAAAGTCAACTCAATTATGTGTTTTGTTAAATATATGTTGAATTATATGTTAAATTATGATTAAAATGTTTAGAAACATAAATTTACCTGAATAACGTTGTTATTTTTAATTTTTCTTTATAAAAATTAAGAAATTTTTTAAAAAATTGCCAAAAAAGTCAACTAAATTATGTTTTTTTGTAAAATGTATGTTGAATTATATGTTAAATTATGATTAACATGTTTAGAAACATAAATTTCGCTGAATAACGTTGTAATTTTTAATTTTTCTTTATAGAAATTAAAAAAAAAAAAATTTTTTTTTTTTGTTAAATGTATGTAGAATTATATGTAAAATTATGATTAACATGTTTAGAAACATAAATTTAGCTGAATAATATTGTTATTTATTAAGAAATTTATATAAAATTGTTATTTAATAAGAAAATTAAAAAATTTTTAAAAAATTTACATAAAAAAGTCAACTAAAAAAAACACTCAATTATGTCTTTTTCTTAACTATATGCTGTATTATGTATTACATTATGATTAACATGTTTAGAAACATAAATTTAGCTGAATAAATTTGTTATTATTAATTTTTCTTTATAAAAATTAAGAAATTTTTAAAAAATTGGCAAAAAAAGTCAACTAAATTATGTTTTTTTGTTAAATGTATGTTGAATTATATGTTAAATTAGGATTAACATGTTTAGAAACATAAATTTAGCTGAATAAAGTTGTTATTTTTATTTTTATTTATAGAAATTAAGAATTTTTTTTAAAAAATTGCCAAAAAAGTCAACTAAATTATGTGTTTTGTTAAATATATGTTGAATTATATGTTAAATTATGATTAAAATGTTCAGAAACATAAATTTAGCTGAATAACGTTGTTATTTTTAATTTTTCTTTATAAAAATTAAGAAATTTTTAAAAAAATTGCCAAAAAAGTCAACTAAATTATGTTTTTTTGTAAAATGTATGTTGAATTTTATGTTAAATTATGATTAACATGTTTAGAAACATAAATTTCGCTGAATAACGTTGTTATTTTTAATTTTTCTTTATAGAAATTAAGAATTTTTTTTAAAGAAATTGGCAAAAAATTCAACTAAATTATGATTTTTTGTTAAATGTATGTAGACTTATATGTTAAATTATGATTAACATGTTTAGAAACATAAATTTAGCTGAATAAAATTGTTATTTATTAAGAAATTTATATAAAATTGTTATTTAATAAGAAAATTAAGAAATTTTTAAAAAATTTACATAAAAAAGTCAACTAAAAAAAACACTCAATTATGTTTTTTTCTTAACTATATGCTGTATTATGTATTACATTATGATTAACATGTTTAGAAACATAAATTTAGCTGAATAAATTTGTTATTATTAATTTTTCTTTACAAAAATTAAGAAATTTTTAAAAAAATTGCCAAAAAAGTCAACTAAATTACGTTTTTTGTAAGATGTATGTTGAATTATATGTTAAATTAGGATTAACATGTTTAGAAACATAAATTTAGCGGAATAAAGTTGTTATTTTTAATTTTTCTTTATAAAAATTAAGAAATTTAAAAAAAAATTGCAAAAAAAGGTTAACATGTTTAGAAACATAAATTTCGCTGAATAAAGATGTTATTTTTAATTTTTCTTTATAAAAATTAAGAAATTTTTAAATAAATTGCCAAAAAAGTCAACTAAATTATGGTTTTTTGTTAAATTTATGTTTAATTATATGTTAAATTATGATTAACATGTTTAGAAACATAAATTTAGCTGAATAAAGTTGTTATTTTTAATTTTTCTTTATAGAAATTAAGAATTTTTTTAAAAATGTTGCCAAAAAAGTCAACTAAATTATGTGTTTTGTTAAATATATGTTGAATTTTATGTTAAATTATGACTAACATGTTAAGAAACATAAATTTAGCTAAATAACGTTGTTATTTTTAATTTTTCTTTATAAAAATTAAGAAATTTTTAAAAAATTGGCAAAAAAAGTCAACTAAATTACGTTTTTTTGTTAAATGTATGTTGAATTATATGTTAAATTATGAATAACATGTTTAGAAACATAAATTTAGCTGAATAAAGTTGTTATTTTTAATTTTTCTTTATAAAAATTAAGAAATTTTTAAAAAAATTACCAAAAAAGTCAACTCAATTATGTGTTTTGTTAAATATATATTGAATTATATGTTAAATTATGATTAAAATGTTTAGAAACATAAATTTACCTGAATAACGTTGTTATTTTTAATTTTTCTTTATAAAAATTAAGAAATTTTTTAAAAAATTGCCAAAAAAGTCAACTAAATTATGTTTTTTGTAAAATGTATGTTGAATTATATGTTAAATTATGATTAACATGTTTAGAAACATAAATTTCGCTGAATAACGTTGTAATTTTTAATTTTTCTTTATAGAAATTAAAAAAAAAAAATTTTTTTTTTTTTGTTAAATGTATGTAGAATTATATGTTAAATTATGATTAACATGTTTAGAAACATAAATTTAGCTGAATAAAATTGTTATTTATTAAGAAATTTATATAAAATTGTTATTTAATAAGAAAATTAAGAAATTTTTAAAAAATTTACATAAAAAAGTCAACTTAAAAAAAACACTCAATTATGTCTTTTTCTTAACTATATGCTGTATTATGTATTACATTATGATTAACATGTTTAGAAACATAAATTTAGCTGAATAAATTTGTTATTATTAATTTTTCTTTATAAAAATTAAGAAATTTTTAAAAAAATTGCCAAAAAAGTCAACTAAGTTACGTTTTTTTGTAAGATGTATGTTGAATTATATGTTAAATTATGATTAACATGTTTAGAAACATAAATTTAGCGGAATAAAGTTGTTATTTTTAATTTGTCTTTATAAAAATTAAGAAATTTAAAAAAAGATTACAAAAAAAGGTTAACATGTTTAGAAACATAAATTTCGCTGAATAAAGATGTTATTTTTAATTTTTCTTTATAAAAATTAAGAAATTTTTAAATAAATTGCCAAAAAAGTCAACTAAATTATGGTTTTTTGTTAAATTTATGTTTAATTATATGTTAAATTATGATTAACATGTTTAGAAACATAAATTTAGCTGAATAAAGTTGTTATTTCTAATTTTTCTTTATAGAAATTAAGAATTTTTTTAAAAATGTTGCCAAAAAAGTCAACTAAATTATGTGTTTTGTTAAATATATGTTGAATTTTATGTTAAATTATGATTAAAATGTTAAGAAAAATAAATTTAGCTAAATAACGTTGTTATTTTTAATTTTTCTTTATAAAAATTAAGAAATTTTTAAAAAATTGGCAAAAAAAGTCAAATAAATTACGTTTTTTTGTTAAATGTATGTTGAATTATATGTTAAATTATGAATAAAATGTTTAGAAACATAAATTTAGCTGAATAAAGTTGTTATTTTAAATTTTTCTTTATAAAAATAAAGAAATTTTTAAAAAAATTACCAAAAAAGTCAACTCAATTATGTGTTTTGTTAAATATATGTTGAATTATATGTTAAATTATAATTAAAATGTTTAGAAACATAAATTTACCTGAATAACGTTGTTATTTTTAATTTTTCTTTATAAAAATTAAGAAATTTTTTAAAAAATTGCCAAAAAAGTTAACTAAATTATGTTTTTTTGTAAAATGTATGTTGAATTATATGTTAAATTATGATTAACATGTTTAGAAACATAAATTTCGATGAATAACGTTGTAATTTTTAATTTTTCTTTATAGAAATTAAAAAAAAAAATTTTTTTTTTTTTTTTGTTAAATGTATGTAGAATTATATGTTAAATTATGATTAACATGTTTAGAAACATAAATTTAGCTGAATAAAATTGTTATTTATTAAGAAATTTATATAAAATTGTTATTTATTAAGAAAATTAAGAATTTTTTAAAAAATTTACTTAAAAAAGTCAACTAAAAAACACTCAATTATGTTTTTTTGTTAACTATATGCTGTATTATTTATTACATTATGATTAACATGTTTACAAACATAAATATAGCTGAATAAATTTGTTATTTTTAATTTTTCTTTATAAAAATTAAGAAATTTTTAAAATAATTGCGAAAAAAGTCAACTAAATTATGTTTTTTGTTAAATGTATGTAGAATTATATGTTAAATTATGATTAACATGTTTAGAAATATAAATTTCGCTGAATAAAGATGTTATTTTTAATTTTTCGTAATAAAAATTAAGAAATTTTTAAAAAATTCAACTAAATTATGTTTCTTTGTAAAATGTATGTTGAATTATATGTTAAATTATGATTAACATGTTTAGAAACATAAATTTAGCTGAATAAAGTTGTTATTTTTAATTTTTCTTTATAGAAATTAAGAATTTTTTTAAAAAAATTGCCAAAAAAGATTAACATGTTTAGAAACACAAATTTCGCTGAATAAAGATTTTATTTTTAATTTTTCTTAATAAAAATTAAGAAATTTTTAAAAAATTGGCAAAATAATTCAACTAAATTATGTTTCTTTGTAAAATGTATGTTGAATTATATGTTAAATTATGATTAACATATTTAGAAACATAAATTTAGCTGAATAAAATTGTTATTTTTAATTTTTCTTTATAAAAATTAAGAAATTTTTAAAAAAATTGACAAAAAAGTCAACTAAATTATGTTTTTTTGTTAAATTTGTGTTGAATTATATGTTCAATTATGATTAACATGTTTAGAAACATAAATTTAGCTGAATAAAGTTGTTATTTTTAATTTTTCTTTATAGAAATTAAGAATTTTTTTAAAAAAATTGCCAAAAAAGATTAACATGTTTAGAAACATAAATTTAGCTGAATAACGTTGTTATTTTTAATTTTTCTCTATAAAAATTAAGAAATTTTTAAAAAAATTGCCAAAAAAGTCAACGAAATTATGTTTCTTTGTAACATGTATGTTGAATTATATGTTAAAATATGATTAACATAATTAAAAACATAAATTTAGCTGAATAAAATTGTTATTTTTAATTTTTCTTTATAAAAATTAAGAAATTTTTAAAAAATTGGCAAAAAAGTCAACTAATTATGTTTTTTGTTAAATGTATTTAGAATTATATGTTAAATTATGATTAACATGTTTAGAAACATAAATTTAGCTGAATAAATTTGTTATTTTTAATTTTTCTTTATAAAAATTAAGAAATTTTTAAAAAAATTGCCAAAAAAGTCAACTAAATTATGTTTTTTTGTTAAATGTATGTTGAATTATATATTAAATTATGATTAACATGACTAGAAACATAAATTTCTCTGAATAAAGTTGTTATTTTTAATTTTTCTTTATAAAAATTAAGAAATTTTTAAAAAATTGGCAAAAAAGTCAACTAAATATGTTTTTTGTTAAATGTATTTAGATTTATATGTTAAATTATGATTAACATGTTTAGAAACACAAATTTCGCTGAATAAAGATGTTATTTTTAATTTTTCTTAATAAAAATTAAGAAATTTTTAAAAAATTGGAAAAATAATTCAACTAAATTATGTTTATTTGTAAAATGTATGTTGAATTATATGTTAAATTATGATTAACATATTTAGAAACATAAATTTAGCTAAATAAAATTGTTATTTTTAATTTTTCTTTATAAAAATTAAGAAATTTTTAAAAAAATTGACAAAAAAGTCAACTAAATTATGTTTTTTTGCTAAATTTGTGTTGAATTATATGTTAAATTATGATTAACATGTTTAGAAACATAAATTTAGCTGAATAAAGTTGTTATTTTAATTTTTCTTTATAGAAATTAAGAATTTTTTTTAAAAAATTGTCAAAAAAGATTAACATGTTTAGAAACATAAATTTAGCTGAATAACGTTGTTATTTTTAATTTTTCTTTATAAAAATTAAGAAATTTTTAAAAAAATTGCCAAAAAAGTCAACTAAATTATATTTTTTTGTTAAATGTATGTTGAATTATATGTTAAATTATGATTAACGTAATTGTTATTTTTAATTTTTCTTTATAAAAATTAAGAATTTTTTAAAAACATTGACAAAAAAGTCAACTAAATTATGTTTTTTTGTTAAATTTGTCTAGAATTATATGTTAAATTATGATTAACATTTTTATAAAGAAAAATTTAGAAACATAAATTTAGCTGAATAAAGTTGTTATTTTTAATTTTTCTTTATAGAAATTAAGAATATTTTTAAAAAAATTGCCAAAAAAGAATAACATGTTTAGAAACATAAATTTCGCTGAATAAAGATGTTATTTTTAATTTTTCTTAATAAAAATTAAGAAATTTTTAAAAAATTGGCAAAAAAATTCAACGAAATTATGTTTCTTTGTAAAATGTATGTTGAATTATATATTAAATTATGATTAACATATTTAGAAACATAAATTTAGCTGAATAAAATTGTTATTTTTAATTTTTCTTTATAAAAATTAAGAAATTTTTAAAAAATTGGCAAAAAAGTCAACTAATTATGTTTTTTGTTAAATGTATTTAGAATTATATGTTAAATTATGATTAGCATATTCAGAAACATAAATTTAGCTGAATAAATTTGTTATTTTTAATTTTTCTTTATAAAAATTAAGAAATTTTTAAAAAAATTGCCAATAAAGTCAACTAAATTATGTTTTTTTGTTAAATGTATGTTGAATTATATGTTAAATTATGATTAACATGATTAGAAACATAAATTTCGCTGAATAAAGTTGTTATTTTTAATTTTTCTTTATAAAAATTAAGAAATTTTTAAAAAATTGGCAAAAAAGTCAACTAATTATGTTTTTTGTTAAATGTATTTAGAATTATATGTTAAATTATGATTAACATGTTTAGAAACATAAATTTCGCTGAATAAAGATGTTATTTTTAATTTTTCTTTATAAAAATTAAGAAATTTTTAAGAAAATTGCCAAAAAAGTCAACTACATTATGTTTTTTTGTTAAATGTATGTTGAATTATATGTTAAATTATGATTAACATATTTTGAAACATAAATTTAGCTGAGTAAAATTGTTATTTTTAATTTTTCTTTATAAAAATTAAGAAATTTTTAAAAACATTGACAAAAAAGTCAACTAAATTATGTTTTTTTGTTAAATTTGTGTTGAATTATATGTAAAATTATGATTAACATGTTTAGAAACATAAATTTAGCTGAATAAAGTAGTTATTTTTAATTTTTCTTTATAGAAATTAAGAATTTTCTTAAAAAAATTGCCAAAAAAGATTAACATGTTTAGAAACATAAATTTCGCTGAATAAAGATGTTATTTTTAATTTTTCTTTATAAAAATTAAGAAATTTTTAAAAAATTGCCAACAAAGTCAACAAAATTATGTGTTTTTGTTAAATTTGTGTTTAATTATATGTTAAATTATGATTAACATGTTTAGAATCATAAATTTAGCTGAATAACTTTGTTATTTTTAATTTTTCTTTATAAAAATTAAGAATTTTTTTAAAAAATTGCCAAAAAAGTCAACTAAATTATGTTTTTTTTGTTAAATGTATGTTGAATTGTATGTTAAATTATGATTCACATGATTAGAAACATAAATTTAGCTGTGTAAAATTGTTATTTTTAATTTTTCTGTATAAAAATTAAGAAATTTTTAAAAACATTGACAAAAAAGTCAACTAAATTATGTTTTTTTGTTAAATTTGTGTTGAATTATATGTTAAATTATGATTAACATGTTTAGAAACATAAATTTAGCTGAATAAAGTTGTTATTTTTAATTTTTCTTTATAGAAATTAAGAATTTTTTTAAAAAAATTGCCAAAAAAGATTAACATGTTTAGAAACACAAATTTCGCTGAATAAAGATGTTATTTTTAATTTTTCTTAATAAAAATTAAGAAATTTTTTAAAAAATTGGAAAAATAATTCAACTAAATTATGTTTATTTGTAAAATGTATGTTGAATTATATGTTAAATTATGATTAACATGTTTAGAAACACAAATTTCGCTGAATAAAGATGTTATTTTTAATTTTTCTTAATAAAAATTAAGAAATTTTTAAAAAATTGGAAAAATAATTCAACTAAATTATGTTTATTTGTAAAATGTATGTTGAATTATATGTTAAATTATGATTCACATGATTAGAAACATAAATTTAGCTGTGTAAAATTGTTATTTTTAATTTTTCTTTATAAAAATTAAGAAATTTTTAAAAACATTGACAAAAAAGTCAACAAAATTATGTGTTTTTGTTAAATTTGTGTTTAATTATATGTTAAATTATGATTAACATGTTTAGAATCATAAATTTAGCTGAATAACTTTGTTATTTTTAATTTTTCTTTATAAAAATTAAGAATTTTTTTAAAAAATTGCCAAAAAAGTTAACTAAATTATGTTTTTTTTGTTAAATGTATGTTGAATTGTATGTTAAATTATGATTCACATGATTAGAAACATAAATTTAGCTGTGTAAAATTGTTATTTTTAATTTTTCTGTATAAAAATTAAGAAATTTTTAAAAACATTGACAAAAAAGTCAACTAAATTATGTTTTTTTGTTAAATTTGTGTTGAATTATATGTTATATTATGATTAACATGTTTAGAAACATAAATTTAGCTGAATAAAGTTGTTATTTTTAATTTTTCTTTATAGAAATTAAGAATTTTTTTAAAAAAATTGCCAAAAAAGATTAACATGTTTAGAAACACAAATTTCGCTGAATAAAGATGTTATTTTTAATTTTTCTTAATAAAAATTAAGAAATTTTTAAAAAATTGGAAAAATAATTCAACTAAATTATGTTTATTTGTAAAATGTATGTTGAATTATATGTTAAATTATGATTAACATATTTAGAAACATAAATTTAGCTAAATAAAATTGTTATTTTTAATTTTTCTTTAAAAAAATTAAGAAATTTTTAAAAAAATTGACAAAAAAGTCAACTAAATTATGTTTTTTTGCTAAATTTGTGTTGAATTATATGTTAAATTATGATTAACATGTTTAGAAACATAAATTTAACTGAATAAAGTTGTTATTTTTAATTTTTCTTTATAGAAATTAAGAATTTTTTTAAAAAAATTGCCAAAAAAGATTAACATGTTTAGAAACACAAATTTCGCTGAATAACGTTGTTATTTTTAATTTTTCTTTATAAAAATTAAGAAATTTTTAAAAAAATTGCCAAAAAAGTCAACTAAATTATGTTTTTTTGTTAAATGTATGTTCAATTATATATTAAATTATGATTAACATATTTAGAAACATAAATTTAGCTGAATAAAATTGTTATTTTTAATTTTTCTTTATAAAAATTAAGAAATTTTTAAAAAAATTGCCAATAAAGTCAACTAAATTATGTTTTTTTGTTAAATGTATGTTCAATTATATATTAAATTATGATTAACATGTTTAGAAACATAAATTTAGCTGAATAAAGTTGTTATTTTTAATTTTTCTTTATAGAAATTAAGAATTTTTTTAAAAAAATTGCCAAAAAAGATTAACATGTTTAGAAACACAAATTTCGCTGAATAACGTTGTTATTTTTAATTTTTCTTTATAAAAATTAAGAAATTTTTAAAAAAATTGCCAAAAAAGTCAACTAAATTATGTTTTTTTGTTAAATGTATGTTCAATTATATATTAAATTATGATTAACATGTTTAGAAACATAAATTTAGCTGAATAAAGTTGTTATTTTTAATTTTTCTTTATAGAAATTAAGAATTTTTTTAAAAAAATTGCCAAAAAAGATTAACATGTTTAGAAACACAAATTTCGCTGAATAACGTTGTTATTTTTAATTTTTCTTTATAAAAATTAAAAAATTTTTAAAAAATTGGCAAAAAAGTCAACTAATTATGTTTTTTGTTAAATGTATTTAGAATTATATGTTAAATTATGATTAGCATATTCAGAAACATAAATTTAGCTGAATAAATTTGTTATTTTTAATTTTTCTTTATAAAAATTAAGAAATTTTTAAAAAAATTGCCAATAAAGTCAACTAAATTATGTTTTTTTGTTAAATGTATGTTGAATTATATGTTAAATTATGATTAACGTAATTGTTATTTTTAATTTTTCTTTATAAAAATTAAGAATTTTTTAAAAACATTGACAAAAAAGTCAACTAAATTATGTTTTTTTGTTAAATTTGTCTTGAATTATATGTTAAATTATGATTAACATTTTTATAAAGAAAAATTTAGAAACATAAATTTAGCTGAATAAAGTTGTTATTTTTAATTTTTCTTTATAGAAATTAAGAATATTTTTAAAAAAAATTACCAAAAAAGAATAACATGTTTAGAAACATAAATTTCGCTGAATAAAGATGTTATTTTTAATTTTTCTTAATAAAAATTAAGAAATTTTTAAAAAATTGGCAAACAAATTCAACGAAATTATGTTTCTTTGTAAAATGTATGTTGAATTATATATTAAATTATGATTAACATATTTAGAAACATAAATTTAGCTGAATAAAATTGTTATTTTTAATTTTTCTTTATAAAAATTAAGAAATTTTTAAAAAATTGGCAAAAAAGTCAACTAATTATGTTTTTTGTTAAATGTATTTAGAATTATATGTTAAATTATGATTAGCATATTCAGAAACATAAATTTAGCTGAATAAATTTATTTTTAATTTTTCTTTATAAAAATTAAGAAATTTTTAAAAAAATTGCCAATAAAGTCAACTAAATTATGTTTTTTTGTTAAATGTATGTTGAATTATATGTTAAATTATGATTAACATGATTAGAAACATAAATTTCGCTGAACAAAGTTGTTATTTTTAATTTTTCTTTATAAAAATTAAGAAATTTTTAAAAAATTGGCAAAAAAGTCAACTAATTATGTTTTTTGTTAAATGTATTTAGAATTATATGTTAAATTATGATTAACATGTTTAGAAACATAAATTTCGCTGAATAAAGATGTTATTTTTAATTTTTCTTTATAAAAATTAAGAAATTTTTAAGAAAATTGCCAAAAAAGTCAACTACATTATGTTTTTTTGTTAAAGGTATGTTGAATTATATGTTAAATTATGATTAACATATTTTGAAACATAAATTTAGCTGAGTAAAATTGTTATTTTTAATTTTTCTTTATAAAAATTAAGAAATTTTTAAAAACATTGACAAAAAAGTCAACTAAATTATGTTTTTTTGTTAAATTTGTGTTGAATTATATGTAAAATTATGATTAACATGTTTAGAAACATAAATTTAGCTGAATAAAGTAGTTATTTTTAATTTTTCTTTATAGAAATTAAGAATTTTTGTAAAAAAATTGCCAAAAAAGATTAACATGTTTAGAAACATAAATTTCGCTGATTAAAGATGTTATTTTTAATTTTTCTTTATAAAAATTAAGAAATTTTTAAAAAATTGCCAACAAAGTCAACAAAATTATGTGTTTTTGTTAAATTTGTGTTTAATTATATGTTAAATTATGATTAACATGTTTAGAATCATAAATTTAGCTGAATAACTTTGTTATTTTTAATTTTTCTTTATAAAAACTAAGAATTTTTTTAAAAAATTGCCAAAAAAGTCAACTAAATTATGTTTTTTTTGTTAAATGTATGTTGAATTGTATGTTAAATTATGATTCACATGATTAGAAACATAAATTTTGCTGAATAAATTTGTTATTTTTAATTTTTCTTTATAAAAATTAAGAAATTTTTAAAAAATTGGCAAAAAATGTCAACTAAATTATGTTTTTTTGTTAAATATATGTTGAATTATATGTTAAATTATGATTAACATGTTTAGAAACATAAATGTAGCGGAATAAAGTTGTTATTTTTAATTTTTCTTTATAAAAATTAAGAAATTTTTAAAAAAATTGCCAAAAAAGTCAACTAAATTATGTGTTTTGTTAAATATATGTTGATGTATATGTTAAATTATGATTAACATGTTTAGAAACATATATTTCGCTTAATAACGTTGTTATTCTTAATTTTTCTTTATAAAAATTAAGAAATTTTTAAAAAATTGGCAACAAATGTCAACTAAATTATGTTTTTTTGTTAAATGTATGTTGAATTATATGTTAAATTATGATTAACATGTTTAGAAACATAAATTTCGCTGAATAAAGTTGTTATTTTTAATTTTTCTTTATAACAATTAAGAAATTTTTAAAAAAATTTCCAAAAAAGTCAACTAAATTATGTGTTTTGTTAAATATATGTTGAATTATATGTTAAATTATGATTAACATGTTTAGAAACATAAATTTCGCTAAATAACGTTGTTATTCTTAATTTTTCTTTATAAAAATTAAGAAATTTTTAAAAAAATTGCCAAAAAAGTCAACTAAATTATGTTGTTTTGTTAAATATATGTTGAATTATATGTTAAATTATGATTAACATGTTTAGAAACATAAATTTAGCTGAATAAAGTTGTTATTTTTAATTTTTCTTTATAAAACTTAAGAATTTTTTTAAAAAATTTCCAAAAAAGTCAACTAAATTATGTTTTTTTGTTAAATGTATGTAGAATTATGTGTTTAATTATGATTAAAATGTTTAGAAACATAAATTTAGCTGAATCAAATTGTTATTTATTAAGAAATTTATATAAAATTGTTATTTAATAAGAAAATTAAGAAATTTTTAAAAAATTTACATAAAAAAGTCAACTAAAAAAAAACACTAAATTATGTTTTTTTGTTAACTATGTGTTGTATTATTTATTAAATTATGATTAACATGTTTAGAAACATAAACTTTATTTAGCTGAATAAAGTTGTTATTTTTAATTTTTCTTTATAAAAATTAAGAAATTTTTACAAAATGTACATAAAAAAGTCAACTAAAAAAAGTCCACTAAATTATGTTTTTTTGTTAACTATATGTTGAGTTATATGTTAAATTATGATTAACATGTTTAGAAACATAAATTTCGCTGAATAAAGTTGTTATTTTTAATTTTTCTTTATAAAAATTAAGAAATTTTTAAAAAATTGGAAAAAAAAGTCAAATAGATGATGTTTTTTTGTTAAATGTATGTTGAATTATATGTTAAATTATAAGTAACATGTTAAGAAACATAAATTTAGCTTAATAAAGTTTTTAGTTTTAATTTTTATTTATAAAAATTAAGAAATTTAAAAAAAATTGCGAAAAAAGTCAACTAAATTATGTTTTTTGTTAAATGTATGTAGAATTATTTGTTAAATTATGATTAACATGTTTAGAAACATAAATTTAGCTGAATAAAATTGTTATTTATTAAGAAATTTATATAAAATTGTTATTTATTAAGAAAATTAAGAAATTTATACAAAATTGACATAAAAAAGACAACTAAAAAAAGTCCGCTAAATTATGTTTTTTTGTTAACTATATGTTGAATTATTTATTACATTATGATTAACATGTTAAGAAACATAAATTTAGCTGAATAAAGATGTTATTTTTAATTTTTCTTTATAAAAATTAAGAAATTTTTAAAAAAATTGCCAAAAAAGTCAACTAAATTATGTTTTTTTTATTAAATTTGCGTTGAATTATATGTTAAATTATGATTAACATGTTTAGAAACATAAATTTAGCTAAATAAAGTTTTTATTTTTAATTTTTCTTTATAGAAATTAAAATTTTTTTTTTAAAAATTGCCAAAAAAGTCAACTAAATTATTTTTTTTTTACATTTGTGTTGAATTATATGTTAAATTATGATTAACATATGTTAAATTATAAGTAACATGTTAATCATAGAAACATAAATTTAGCAGAATAAATTTGTTATTTTTAATTTTTCTTTATAACAATTAAGAATTTTTTTTTAAAAAATTGCCAAAAAAGATTAACATGTTTAGAAACATAAATTTCGCAGAATAAAGATGTTATTTTTAATTTTTCTTTATAAAAATTAAGAAATTTTTTAAAAAAATTTCCAAAAAAGTCAACTAAATTATGTTTTTTTATTAAATTTGTGTTGAATTATATGTTAAATTATGATTAACATGTTTAGAAACATAAATTTAGCTGAATAAAGTTGTTATTTTTAATTTTTCTTTATAGAAATTAAGAATTTTTTAAAAAAATTGCCAAAAAAGTCAACTAAATTATGTTTTTTGTTAAATATATGTAGAATTATATGTTAAATTATGATTAACTTGTTTAGACACATAAATTTAGCTGACTAAAATTGTTATTTATTAAGAAATTTATATAAGATTGTTATTTATTAAGAAAATTAAGTAATTTTTAAAAAATTTACATAAAAAAGTCAACTAAAAAAAGTCCGCTAAATTATGTTTTTTTGTTACCTATTTGTTGAATTATTTATTACATTATGATTAACATGTTAAGAAACATAAATTTAGATGAATAAATTTGTTATTTTTAATTTTTCTTTAGAAAAATAAAAAATTTTTTAAAATAATTTCGAAAAAAGTCAACTAAATCATGTTTTTTGTTACATGTATGTAGAATTATATGTTAAATTATGATTAACATGATTAGAAACATAAATTTAGCTGAATAAAATTGTTATTTTTAATTTTTATTTATAAAAATTAAGAAATTTTTAAAAAAATTGCACAAAAGGTCAACAAAATTATGTTTTCTGTTAAACATATGTTGAATTACACAGTTGCTCACAAAAGTATCCGGCCATTTCTTTTATTCAGTAGAATTAATCTTAGACGTTAAGTTTTAAATATCAGAAAACAAATAATTATTATTTTTTTAACATTATTTAGTCTTGTAATTTATAATCCAATCATAGAAATATCAAAAATAAATATACTTCAGAAAAAATCGACAACCAAACAATTAAGTACATAATTCGGAAATGCAATTTTTCTATAATGACGCACTATTTGGAAACTATTTGGTAACTAAACTTACTTTGGGGAAGTCCCCCGTATGCATACACACTTAGTGGCCGACTTTAGTGTCAATTGTTTTATGAGTTCGGACAGCTATGTAAGTTTTTCTGATAATTAATTCATTTTTCTAATACGTTTTTCTAGTATTATAAAGTGCATTAGTAAAGGCTTTCTATAGCCAATATTAAAAAAAAAAACATTAAATATATTGAACCAAGTAGGGTGGCCGGATACTTTTGTGAGCAACTGTATGTTAAACTATGATTGACATCGTTAGACACATAAATTTCGCTGAACAAAGTTGTTAGTAGTTATTGGTGTACCTGAAACTGGGAAGCAATTAGCGTGGGTGGTGGGTGGCAGGTGTGAAATTAATGAGGTGTGAAATTAATGGTGTGATTAATGGGTGTGAAATTAATGGTGTGATTAATGGGTGTCATTAATGCGTGTCCTTAATGGGTGCTTTTAATGGTTGTGGGTTGATGCCGTGTAAATGAGGTCATTTGGTGTGTGGGGTGATGTCGTGGGAATTAGGTAACTATGTATTTTCCGCTTGATTGATTTCGTTTCGCTGGATTGATTTCGTCACTTGTGTATATGCTGTTTCGCTTGGTTGATTTTGTGTTTCTCTTTTTAGATATTTTTATTATTTGTGTATTTGTGTATGGTAAAGAATTATTTTTTAAAAAAAATATTTTTTGGAGGATATTGAACTTGAAAATTTTGTGTTTTATAACCTGGTGCTCTACACTCTAGACCACTAATCTAAATTAAGTTTTAGGTATAAAGTGGTTATATAATATAAAAATTATTTGCTTCGGCGAGGATTCGATCTTGGTACTTTCAAGTTATTATTTGTTTCTTTCGTAAATAATTACTATTTATATATATATATATATATATATATTGTATTCAACTATATAATATAGTTTAGTGTATAACATAATGTTATTGACAAAGGAGCATAGCAAATTAATTAGCGATTTTTTAAAAGAATATAAACCTTTGCTGAATGCAGATAATATAAAAAAATTAGAAAGTCTTGTAGATAGATTAAATGTGCTAAATAAAGGTGTAATAAAGTCACAATTTGGTGAACATCATAAAGGTTGTATCTGGTCAGATAATAAGGCAACAACTGGTCCTGATACATGTATATGTGTGTCAATAACATTTAAATATAGAGACGCTTTAAAAGCTATAGACAATTTTAAAATTATTTATGCAAATTTAATAATAAGAATGACAAATTTAAAATTAAAAACATGATTGCTTTTTTACATCCATTTACAATGATTATAGCGGGGCCTTCGGGTTGTGGAAAAACAACTTTTGTTTGTCACCTAATTCAACGTCATAAGGACTTAATTAAACCGAATATAACAAAAATAATATGGTGTAACCCTGAATTGAGAGCTGTACCAACAAATTTACTTTTTGAAAATATTGAATTTTTAAATAATATACCTGAAGCTATAAAAAATGAAAATGGTGACAATATTTTAATTGTGTTGGATGATTTAATGCTCGAAACATATAATAAACAAGTATGTGAGTTATTTACCAAAGGTTCACACCATAATAATGTGTCTATTATTTTATTAATACAAAATATTTTTCATCAGAGCAAGTATTGCCGTGATATATCATTAAATGCTAAATATTTGGTTTTATTTAAAAATCAAATCGGGACAGATAACATATTTTACCTTTGGCACGACAAATTTTTCCAGAAAAAAAACGTGAATTTGTGATAGTATATAATGAGGTTACATCACGTCCTCATGGTTATATAGTTTTGGACCTAACACAAAACGTCAGTGAATTATACCGCATAAGGAATAATATTTCTGAAAAAGATTTTTGCATTTGCTATTGTACTCTAAATGATTTAAATAACAAAGTATACTGTTACAAATATGAAACGATTGATGAGAAACCGACATATATTGCGTCTTTTAAAAACACCGAATAAAAAACTTCGTAATAGTATATTAAAGACTTGTAATGATGATGTTATGAAAGCTTTAATTGAAATTGCAACTAATACTTTAAACGGAAATAACCAAGCGCCTAAAAAGTTATTTCATTTTAAAAAAAACATAAAAGCGCAATTCGTTGTTTAGACAAAATAATAATTTTATTTAGTAAAAAAGTAAAAAATAATAATTTTAGTAGCACAAGTGAAAATGGTGAAACTCAGACAAAAATTAAGTTATTAAAAGATAAGTCAACTTATTACGAACCTGAAATACAGAATTTGAGCAATATTAAGCAACAACAGCTAGATTTGGATGATGACGTTTTCTACTTTGAACCTGTAAAAGAACAACAACAACAAACAGAGCAATTTGGAGATCAACAAGATATGGAAATTGAATTTGGTATGGATGATGATGACACAGCTGATCTTACTCTTACCCAGACATTACCTAATGAGAGTTAAAAGATTGTCTTCAAACGCAAATGTAAAAATGTTTGATACAAATAAAGGTGATACTATTACAGTTGCATTACCTACACAGACACCTAAGAAATCATCTATAAATACAAGACAGCGTTTGCATACAACAGGTTCATTTATTCGTCGTAGCATTCTATCAAGATACCCCAGTGAGAGAAATACATCCACTAAGCGAAAATAAACACCCCTAGGTAAATCACCACCCAAACAATATAAGTTATTTTCTACGCCACCTCACTGGACTTCATATAAATAAGAATAGACACAAATGCGAATAAAAATATTTTTCACTAATAATCATGAATTTAAGAAATGATTTCTACATTTCGTTATTTAGTAATGATTCCATTAATTTTTTTCCGTATAATACGCTGGCTGCTTTTGAAAATAGAATACCAAAACATTTAGATTTAACTAAAGGCAACTGGAATGTTGGTCTTTCAGAAATATTTATGAATGATTACCTCCAAACTGATATATATAACAAAGAAACATGTGTTACAATTTCATTGGGTGTGAATGAATTTACAGTAGGTAAAGACAGAGAAAATGTTAAGAAAGGTATGGGGTATACATTTTATCCTGAAGAAAGCGCCTTATTTAAATATGATGATTGGAAAATAAATTTCCTACCTACACTTATCAATAATTTAACGCCATCTGAAGGCTTCACAAGGGAACACATACTAACAGAATTTCATTCAGAAGTAATGGCAATTTTATTGAATGATGAAATATTTAACAAGATTACTTATAAAGAAGTTACGGCTCCAGACCAATTAAAACTTGTACGATTGTCAAAAACTTTTGATAAAGAAAGTTATTATTTAAAACAGGGTCATGACTATACTATACCAGAAATGATGAAAGTACTCTTTCAGCAAAACAAGAACATTGCAAATTACAAAAAAGTATTCACCGAATTTTTAAACGCACTATAGATAAATATAATGATGATAAAAAGGGAATGATAATGGTATATAGTGATATTATTGAACCAGAAATTTTTGGTAATAATAAAATAAGAGCCTTACGTGCAATAAACATTGAGAACTGTAGAAAACAAATAAATATTGAATTTAAAAATATACATTACGTCCCGGTAGAAAAAAAGAGTTTTGAGACTATTGCCATTAATATAGCTGATCAGTATGGTAAAAAAATAGATTTTGTACCAAACTATTACCCTACAAAAATTGTATTACATTTCAAAGATTTTAAATAAAAAGTATATAAATAAATGCAAATTATAAAAGGTTGCCATTTCATTTAAACATGCAGCGTGAATACATTAAATATTATTCATCACAAGCTGGTGGTAATATAAGTGAAATAGGTCCCTTGTTACAATCGTATCCAACAATTCAACGAGGACGTGGTCTTGGAAATTTATTTGCAAGTTTATTTCGTTTCCTGAGACCATCATTGGTTACCGGATTAAACTTAATCAAAGATGAAGCGTTAAAAACTAGTGCTAATATTTTGTCTGATATAGCATCAGGGGCCAATCCAAAAGAAGTATTTCAAGATCAAACTAAAACTGGAATAAATACTTTGAGAACTTCAGCAGTAAATCTATTACATTCAATGTATGGTAGTGGTAGGAAGAGAAAACAATATAAAAAACCAATAATGTTAAAGAGAAAACGTAAAACTATAAAAAGGCGTGTCAAATCTAAATTCAATTCAATTGGTCGAAAGCGAGGAGCTAAAAAGAGATCGCGTGTATTATATATTTTTCATTAAAAATTGGTGTAGTTGAATGTATGAAATCAGAGTTGTATCTTTTTAGACGCTTCACCTTCTACAATAGAATTTGTATCTCTTGGTCATGGCGATACATATCGAGATTTATCTTCAACATATATTAAATTTAAGGTGCAAATATTAAAAAAAGGTGGAACAAAATGGAGTCCTGCAGATAAAATTGGTACAGGTGCCGATGCAAAACCTGCTATACAACCAAGCATAGTCAAAAACTTGCTTCATTCACTGATTAAGCAGATTAATGTTACGTTAAATGGAAAAAATGTAACACCTTCTGATTCTTTTTATAATTATAAAAGCTATTTAATATCTTTGCTAAATTACGGTAAAGATGCCAGTACTACGCATTTAGGGGGAGCAGAATGGGACCTAGACACCCCTAAAGTAAATGATTTTAACAATAGTGGCTCTAAAGAAAGACAAAAAATATACGCAAATTCTTCAATTGTTGAATTAATGGGAAAGTTACATATTGATTTTTTAACACATCCACTTTACTTTTAAATAATGTTGATGTGCGAATCTCTTTAACTTTAGAAAAGCAAGATTTTATTTTATTTTGCAGCGAAACTAATGATAGTTTATTAAAAATTCATGAAGCTACACTATATATCAAACACGTTACAGTAAACCCTAATATTTTATTGGCTCATAACACAATTCTGGCAAAAACAAATGCGAAATATTACTACAAAAGAGGTGAATTGAAGACATTTACAATACCAGCAAATACTTCAAATATTTCAATTGATAATGTTTTTATTGGTCAGTTACCACATACCATATTATTTTGTATGGTAAATAATGAGAACTTTAATGGGAAACGTTCAAAAAATCCATACTATTTTGAACATAATAATTTATCACAAATTCAACTGTATGTGAATGGTGTACAAGTTCCTAATTCACCAATAGAAACAAACTTTTCAGATAATATCTGTAATACAAGAGCATATTTAACTTTATTTAGAGGTACAGATATACACCATTCCGATAAAGGCCATCAAATAACAAGAGAACTTTTCGGAAAAGGTTACACAATATTATCTTTTGATTTAACGTCTGATGGATCAGGTAACGAGATGTTGTCAAAGCTTGTTAAATCAAGGTATTGTGAGAATTGAGGCAAAATTAAGTTCTGCACTAGCATCAACATTGACATGTATTGAACATATATGGAGAGTATGATGCATCACCAGAAATCGATAAGGACCGAAATGTTTACCCAAATTTATAAATACTAGGTAGGGGTACGTATAAATTTTATTATTCATCTAACCGTATAAGGTGATACACCAACACAATGATAAAAAATAATTCAACATCATATGCTATAGTGGATATATCATAAAGTAATTAATTTCGGTCACAAAGTTACTATAGCGGGGATTGAAGAATCAAATAAGTCAGTACACTATGAATTTAAATATTTATATATTTATAACTATTAAATATAATAGTTTTTTTTATATTTTCGATGTAGAGGGATTTCAAGTCATAAATTTTTGTAGATCTTCAGTTCTAAGAATTTTTTTTACAATGATAAATTAATTTTAACTATGTTTCAGAATATTTTTAAAGTATAAATATAAGTAAACCATAAACTTTGAAATAAACTATATTTTTTTTAAAGAAAACCAATACACATTTTTTATTCTTTTATTATATTCTCATCACAAAGCAAAGGTATTTCTACAAATAGTTTGGAAAAATTAAATGAAGTATTAAATTTAGGTAAAAACAAATGCTCACTGGTTAATTTTTTAACCTTATAAATTTTACATTTTCTAAAATATTCCAAGACATAATCTTTAATATATATAAGATTTGTATAGTTAAAATATGCATGACTTGATATAAAATCTCTTATTTCGTTGACTTTTTTCCATTCTTCAGCGTTGAGTAAAAAAGTTAAATTTTCACACTCGTGATCATTGCATATATTTTAAACAAATAGTACCCTGTAGCTAAATTGCATTGATGTTTGACCAGTTTTTGAAATAATCACTATAGGATTTAACGTATATGGATGAAAGTCAGATGAAATTTTGGCTGAACTATCACTGTTGAGAAAGTAATGATATCCAAGCAACAAATTGTCATCTTTAGATGTAGCCATCTTAACGTTTCAGATATTACTTAAAAATTTATACACTAACAAAAAAAAAGAGAAACTTATAAAATGTATACACTAACAAAAAAAGAGAAACTTATAAAATTTAGCAGCCAATCAAAAAAGTCATGTTATTTTAAAACCGATTTGATTATGTTTAATCATACTTTACAAAGAAATTTATTGACAAATAAAATATATTGACCAATCAAAAGCTATGTTATATTAAAAACCGATTAGATTACTCTAAATCATATTGGACAAATAATTTATAAAATATATTGAGCAATGAAAAACCATGTTATTCAAGAAGCAGTATTATTATGCTTAATCATACTTAATAAAAAATATAGTAACCAATCAAAAACCATGTTCTTAACCCTTTGACGCAACTTTTTTGTTGAGCCGCTCAGAAACGAATTATGTATATGCATTTTTGAGATATTTTGATGCGGTAAGCTCCAGAATGTTCAGATTCACAAAAAAAGGGAAATGCATAATTTGTTTGACAACTATAGTAGGCATAAACGGCAAAGTGTTAAAAAGTATTTTTATTATGCTTAATCATACCGAATAAAAAAATATAGTGACAAAAAAAAAGAAGGTCAAATTATTTAAAAATCAATTTTATTATGTTTAATCATATACATATACATATTGAAACAATTTTTTAAAGCACATCTTTTAACATTGATTTGGTCTGCTGAATGAATTGTACAAAATGAATGATAACATCGTAATTCGTTAAAGCTTGGTACAACTCCTGTTATTTCCAAAATCTCTGTTGTGGTTGGTAGATATTTACAGAGTATATCTCTTTTTTGTATTCCTTTTACATATACTGTATATGACTCTTAATTTTTTATAATCAAAGGAAGATTATTATATTCAATGTCACCCCATAACCACTCCAACCCATTAATGTTGTTTTTGTTGTAGGTATTTTGTTGAACGATATCATAAGATAACTCTTGCTGGGGATATGGTGGTTTAAATAAAAAAAATCTGGCAATACAGAACCTTGCTTAAGAGTTGCCATTTCTTTAACAAAATATTGTTTACCATTCCCTATTACAAACTGAAAACAAATAATGCTAGTTTTTTTGACATTATTTAAGCACGACTTCTTGCGTAGAGAAAAGTATTAATACTAACTGCTTTTATGTTTCTTGTTAGTACAAAGGTAAGAACATGCGTTAAAAGTCTAGTAAAAAGTTAATTGTGGATGAGCTGCACAAACCAGCACGAAAAAATTTTAAAAGACGAAAGGTTAATCAAAAAGGTATTAATGACACATGGCAGATAGATTTAGTAAAAATGATTCCGTTTGCAAAATTCAACGAAGGTAATAAATATCTTCTTACTGTTATTGACATTTTTTCAAAATACGCCTATGCAGAACCTGTGAAAACAAAAAGTGGTATAGATGTTACAAATGCAATGAGACAAATTTTTAATAAAAGTAAGCAGATACCAAAATATATACTTTCTGATCAAGGCATATAATTTTTTAATATTAATTACAAAATTTGATGAAATTAAATAAAATTAACCATTATCAAACTTACACAAAATTAAAAGCCTCTATATGTGAGCGTTTTAATCGTATTTTAAAAAATAATATGGCGAAGGCATTTAGTTTACAGGGTTCATACAAATGGATTCCTATTTTAGATGACTTAATAAATAAATACAATCATACATGGCATCGAACTATAAAAATAAAACCGTACCAAGTAACAAAAAAAACTGAAAAGCGTATATTATCAACAATATGCAATAATCCAAAAATACACAGGGAAGCAAAATTAAAAATCAATGACTTTGTACGCATCAGTAAATCTAAAGGAATTTTTCAAAAAGGTTATGAACCAAACTGGTCCACTGAAATATCTAAAATTAAAAAAATTAATTCAACAGACCCAGTGACATACTTATTAATCGATTACAAAGTTCAGCCCATAATGGGTAGTTTTTATGAATTCGAGTTACAAAAAACTAAATACCCTGATTCATATCTTGTTGAAAAAATTATACAACAAAAAGGCGATAAAGTTTTGGTCAAATGGCTTGGTTTTGATGCCTCACACAACAGTTGGATTGATAAAAAAAAAATATTAAAAAGAGACTATATGACCACCCAGAATAATATACAAAGTTGCTAATGACATATACATGTTATTCAAATAATGATAATAAAAATTTATAATTGTCATAACTTAATAAAATTAAGAGATTTTATATTTTTATATAGATTATATGTATATTAATGAATATTTTAAATTTATACAGAAATATGCTAAGGAAATAATATAAACAAAGTTACTATACTATGACATATAAAAGTTAAATTATTGATATACATCAATAAACGAATATAGAATATCTGTGTATATTAAGATATTAATGAAAGGAAGTCATTGTAAGATATGTTGTATATTTATGCTATTAAGAAGATTATTTTTATATAATTATAAAAATAATATGTTACTGAGAAGATTTTTTTCTTAGTAAAGTTATTAATACTCAATATTTTATGTAATATTTTATAATTATGAAAAAAAGGTCATGTATTTGACAATATATTTCTGTATAAAAGGAAAAGTGTGGTATACGAATATTTCAGTTTAAATAAAAACTTAAACTAAAAATATTTTATATAGTCATACATAATTATTTTAAAATTAATACAAAAATGGCATCAAATAATAATCAACAAAAACAACAACAGCAGCAGCAACAACAGGAGCAACAAAGGGCACCACAGCAACAACAAAGAATAGCAAATAATAATCAACAGCGGCAGCAACAACAGGAGCAACAAAGGGTACAACAGCAACAACAAAGAATAGCAAATAATAATCAACAGCGGCAGCAACAACAGGAGCAACAAAGGGCACGACAGCAAAATCAAAGAATAGCAAATAATAATCAACAGCGGCAGCAACAACAGGAGCAACAACGAGCACAACCAAGAAGAATTCAGCCTCTACCATGGCCAATTTTTGTTACGCCGTTCGATGAATTCATGAATGCTAGGCGCCTATTAAACTTCAATCATCAGCACTTTAGAACTGAACATGAATGGAGAAACCTTGTGGCCCTAGTAGATAGTCGACCAATAAACTCGTATACACCCCGGCGTAGAGGGATCGTAATGCTATTTTACGATTTTAGGAAAGAATGTATAAATGACATGAGGCTATATGAAGTGTTTGAAACTGAAATGCGTGCTTATCTGCATTCATATTTTGATTTTAGGTCTGATCTCCTAAGATTAAGGTTACAAAAAATAAAACAAAACAGCCAAGCTCAACCTGATATAATTAACAGCCATAGCCTACCTACCCGGCCAATAATATTTACAGAAAAGTTCATCGAATTCATTACTAGAGATATACGATACGATGCTGAGTTGTTTGGAATTGAACTTCAATTCGAATTGGAAAGTGAATTTGGACCAGAGCGGAGGTCCTAAAAATTATGGTTACAAAGTTTCGTCTACAAACGAAAACACTTTTAAAACAACCTGTAAAGTAAAAGGTATAGCGCTAAATCATAAAAATATACAAGAAATTAATAGTTTTCGTCGAACAAAAAAAAATATTGTAAATATCACCCCGTTCTACCAATAAAACAAAATAATAAATTAATGTTTGTATTATGCTGTAAATATGGTAATCAACTTAATCAAAACATATGTACCCACAATGAAAACGAGAGAGCACTTTCTGGAACATGGATTATTGATGAAGTTTTAAAGGCAATAGAAAAAGGCTACAAATTATTACAAATTCATGAAATATGGTTGTAAATTCATGAAATATGATTATTTTCTGATACAACCATATTTCATGAATTTGTAATAATTTGTAGCCTTTTTCTATTGCCTTTAAAACTTCATCAATGGTCCATGTTCCAGAAAGTGCTCTCTCGTTTTCATTGTGGGTACACATGTTTTGATTAAGTTGATTACCACATTTACAGCATAATACAAACATTAATTTATTATTTTGTTTTATTGGTAGAACGGGGTGATATAAGTTTACCGGCGGTAATATTTCACATTTTATTATTCCATCAATTTTATTTAAATTTAAGCTGTTACATTTATCATCTCCAATACAAATTTTAAGGTGGCCTATTGGAAATTTACCATATTTACAGACCCAAGGATAAAGCGAACAAACGTCAATATATTTAATTTTTTCATTTTCTCCACATTTGTAATATTTTCTAGTATTTCCAGTTCTACCACCATAAAATGCATCTCGTGGATTTAACTGTAATGCATTTAACAATGGATGTGTGTGTAAATACATCATTTCCGTGTTAACTTGTAACTTGTTACGAAAAGTACACTCCCACATTTCACAAACTTTATAACCAAAAAATTTCAGGTGTTGAGATTTAGCAATAGTGGATTCATATCGAGTATTAAAAGTTTCATTTGAATTTTTATGTAATACCTCATTACGATTATATTTAAAACAGTCTGGATGACCGTGAAAATAACATCCATAAAATTCAAAAACCTGATTGGTTTCGTTGCAGAATCCATCAAGTTTTACACCGTTTATAATTTTTTCTTTACCATTTCGAGTATGTTGAATATTTATATTTCTTTCTTTTTCTTCAAATAATAACCATTGCATTGCAATTTTTGACTGCTTGTTACCTTCACGATAATTATTTTTGGGTAAAATACCAATTGTTTGTGGTTTTAAAAAATTTCTCCTGAATATTAAATTACATGTAGAAGCAATAGTACATGCCTCTGTTAAAGGACAGACATTGCATTATTTTAATAATAACTGACGAAATTTAAGACACGACTCTGTTAAAATAAGTACATCATTTTGACAATATGAAACTAATTCGTGGTTCATATTAAAAATATTGTTTTTATTATGATTATACCAGTCTAGAAAATATTCTCTTTCAGAACTTTTCATTATATCATGATCATAATATTTTATATCAGGAAATGATCCTATATAATCTGCGTTTTCTAAAGTATTAAATAAATGAGGAAAATAACCTTTTCTGATGGTGGCTTGTAGGTCAAATGCTTTTGGTAATTGAGATAGAGGCATAGGAAAATAATTTAATGAGTCAATAAATTTTATATTATGCAAACTCATCATTACGATTTTTGTTCCTTGCATTATTAAATCAGGCTTTAAATCTGACTTTAATAATATATAATTTAAAATAAATTGATGATCGAATGCTGTTCCATTATGAGCTATAACAGTGACTTTTTTGAATTTTTTACTTACATTCAGCAAATTTTGAACAAATTTATAAATTACATCTTTTTTGTAAATGATTTCGCGAAAACCACATTTTTGACAAAAATATCATTGTTTTATATCTATGCATAGCGTACAACGTTTAGCATAAATACATAAATTTGGTTCGTGTAATTTTATTTGTCCTAATAAATTATTTTCATTTATTTTTTCTCCAATAACTTTTTCTTGTCGTGTTTCCAAATCATAAAATATAAATAGTAAGTCTTTTGTTGGAGGATTTCTAGTATCGGGCTTCATAAAACACTGATGATCGTCAGCTACATACAATTGACATATTTTACAAAAATATTCACCACATATATGCTCTCTTTCTTTCTTAAAAATAGTTAAACATGATAAGCAACGCTTTATGGAATCACAAATACTTTTTTTATTAGATGTTGAGTTTTGATGTCTATCGTAACATATTTGATTTTTAAAGTATCGGTTGCATACTTTACATGTAATTGCGGTTTGATCTTTTTTACAGGGTGGTGATTGTCGACAACATATGCAACTTTTTGCACACCTATGACCATTTTTTGTATTATAAGGTATATTACAACTTTCACAATAAAAACTACAACAAAAAGCTAACGTTAAAGAAGTTATCACATTAAAATGATTGTTGTTATACAACAAATTTAATCTTGCTCCGTTGCCATTTCCTTCGTACATAAGATCTCTTGCCATTATATGTATAAACTAAAATTTTATAATTTTCCAAATGATGTTGAAATTTTTCAAGTTCTTGTATACCAGCACCTTCTGACGGCGATTTCAATAGATCCATTGTTCGAATATTTTGCATTTTATTTATGTTACGTCTTTATGTTACGTAATTTTATCTTGATCGTTTTTAGTTACAGCTATAGCAACTACTAACGCTCTTGGTAAACAAAGAAAATCTTTATTATCTATTGCTATAATACCATTATATGTTGATACCCGGCCACGACCCTGAGGCATTCGCACAGATGTTGATAAGCAAAAAGTATCAGTACTTAGCCCTTCAGATTTACTTTGAAATATTTGACTTATTAATTCCCACAAATCCTCTACTGTAATAGAACCTGCTTCTCTAAAACTCATCCAACCAGGACCCCTATCCTCAAAATTCTTGCCGCAAAAACTAATACCTACTTGATCAGTAGGTAGGAGATTACTTATAGCATGATTGACTATTTCTTCTATAGAAGTTTTTAGCCATCGTACAGGATCTTCCCCCTCAGGTATTTCATTGATAGTAAATTCTACTCGCTGAGCACGAACATTAAACCGTTTAATAAAAACACTTGTTTCATTTTTAATAGAAAATTGAGCCATTTTAGATATATACAAAGTTTACTCTACATAAAAGTTTTTTATAAACTGAATGTTAAATATATTCTTGCTCTTTATATATACATATATTATTATAGATTTTGTTAATTAAACCAGTGATTCACATGCAATGAAGCATATTGTCAACTAAAAATCACTTAAATTTTTAAAAATATTTATTATTTGCAAAATTTTAATTGTAATAATTTTTGAACCATTAACTTTCTTATTTCAAAAATTAAACTATAGAATAATTTTCATAATTAAAAATTTTTTATAAATATATATATATAATATATAATAATCGCTTATGATAATTTTGGTACTAAGCAGAAAATTTTAAATAATAAGTAAATTCAGTGATTCACATGCAATGAAGCATTTTGTCAACTAAAAATCAATTAAATTTATAAAAATAAATTATTGCAATTTTAATTGCAATAATTTTTGAATCATTAATTTTCTTATTTTTACTTATCGAAAAAAAAGCAATATTTTTGACGTACTCATTTAGGCGCTTATTTAATTTTAATAAAATATTCATTGCATCAGAACAAACTAATTTTATTTTTAACCGTTTATATTACTAGTAAGGTTTAATGAACTTACAAAATTAATTTTTCAGTGATATATTGTGTAATTATTTAATAAAATTAAAAAGGATGTAATTAAAATTTATTCAACCGTGTAGTGTATTCTAAATAAAAGTTTGGTTTTGTAATTTTGGAGTATAAATATTCGCTACATTTTTAAAATAAAATCTATTCAAAGTAAAGAATTAAAAGAGTACGTTACATCTAAAAAATCATGGTAATTGAAAATTTTTATAATATTATAAAATAATATTAATTTTCATCTTTTACAGAATTTCTTAAATAATTTTGAAAAAACAGCTGCAGGCACCAATTTGGTTAGCTATTCTAAGCTAGACGACCTGATTATTGGTAAACTATATGAAGTGGAACAATTTTCATTCAAGACTACCAGATTTGGAAGAGGTGTGACCGCTTTATTAATAGACGCTGTAACTTCATCAAAATACTTAATTTTCCTCCCTACAAGACTAGCAGATAAAATTACAGATGATAAAGAGCTTGAACTTTTAAACGATGAAAAATACTTTTTATTATTCAGGGGACGTGATGCTAGCAGAAGGAACATGGCGAAAATCAAATTTATTAAAAACGTTAATATAAGCTCTCAAAAGCATATGTAATTAACACTTTTAATTGCAATAATTTTTGAATCATTAATTTTCTTATTTTTACTTATCGAAAAAAAAGCAATATTTTTGACGTACTCATTTAGGCGCTTATTTAATTTTAATAAAATATTCATTGCATCAGAACAAACTAATTTTATTTTTAACCGTTTATATTACTAGTAAGGTTTAATGAACTTACAAAATTAATTTTTCAGTGATATATTGTGTAATTATTTAATAAAATTAAAAAGGATGTAATTAAAATTTATTCAACCGTGTAGTGTATTCTAAATAAAAGTTTGGTTTTGTAATTTTGGAGTATAAATATTCGCTACATTTTTAAAATAAAATCTATTCAAAGTAAAGAATTAAAAGAGTACGTTACATCTAAAAAATCATGGTAATTGAAAATTTTTATAATATTATAAAATAATATTAATTTTCATCTTTTACAGAATTTCTTAAATAATTTTGAAAAAACAGCTGCAGGCACCAATTTGGTTAGCTATTCTAAGCTAGACGACCTGATTATTGGTAAACTATATGAAGTGGAACAATTTTCATTCAAGACTACCAGATTTGGAAGAGGTGTGACCGCTTTATTAATAGACGCTGTAACTTCATCAAAATACTTAATTTTCCTCCCTACAAGACTAGCAGATAAAATTACAGATGATAAAGAGCTTGAACTTTTAAACGATGAAAAATACTTTTTATTATTCAGGGGACGTGATGCTAGCAGAAGGAACATGGCGAAAATCAAATTTATTAAAAACGTTAATATAAGCTCTCAAAAGCATATGTAATTAACACAGATACAACAATAAATAATTGTATTAATAATAATGTATGGTTTTAAAAACATAAGGTTTCTTTCTTCTGTAAAAATTTGTTAAAATAAAAAGACTTTTTTTTTTTTTTAAACAAAAAAAAAGCAGTTTTATACAATTTATTTATATGAAATCTGAATATAACTTCCACTTATGTTCTTCAGAAAAATTGTGAGAAATAAAGTTTATTTTTAAGAAAAAAATCATTCGTAAGAAACAAGTTTTTTTTGTATACAAGCAACTTTATTAATAGACTGTTCTGAATGTTGGTTTCTATCATATTGTTTCAAGAAAATATAATCTCGTTTTTATTCTGTAAAAAATTATAGAAATGAAAATTTTTTTAAGAATTTATTTATTTTTTTTATTAATTGTTTTCTACAAAAAATTTTATACTACTCTACAGAAAAATCTAATAATTTTTTAATTTTCTGGTGTACTTATTTTAGTTAATAAGGGGATCCTTCTTTTGATCTCAATTATGTCGTTTTAAAAAGAAAAAGGAAAAAATTTTATGAACAATTATTTTTTTATATTAAAGCTATATATATACAATTATACTTTAGTAAGCCCCTGCTCAATTTCAAAACCTTGTTGACCACTAGAAAAATATTTAAAATTATTTTTAAATTTTTTTTTTTTACAAAAGTATTTTTTGACATAGCTTATACTTACCCACGATCAGTAAAATTTGAGCGAGGTGTTACATACTCTTCCGAATCACCATCAGAATTGTCAGTATTTGGTGCATAGGTGGTCGGGGGTTGTTGTGTTATTTGTTCTGGTCTTATTCTTTTGGTTGGAGTAGTAGTTGTTGTTGTTACTGGTAAAATTAGCTGTGGAGTATTAATTGGCTCAATTTTCTTCGGTGGTTTGATGCTACTGAGGTCCACAGGATGATTTACATGCTGGGAGAAGCTTACTTGAGCCGAATTCTGCATATTAAAGGTTGAATATACAGCCTGCTGTGGAGCAGTCAAGATTTGAATAGCCGAATTTAAAATGTAGAACAATTTTAACAAATTTATTTTTATATGTATATATACTGAAAAATTTATTTTTATATGTATATATACTTATTTAAAGATGTACTAATAAGTATCTAATCGACTGTTCGAAATCTGAATTTGTTTTAAATGTACACAAAAATTACCGGTTTATTTATACCTAGAAAATGCTTATTAGACTAAAAGTTATGTTTTACTTACCCCTTATTTGATTTTTATATTTCACCTTACACTGAATGAAAAAGATTATTTTATTATTGCATGGGCAAATCTAATGTTTAAAAAAAACGAAAACTTAAGCAAAAAAATAAAACTCATCATTTTATTATTGCATAAGTAAAAGTCATTTTTATGCAAAAAAAATTAAAAACGAAAACATAGGCAAAAAACAAAATTTTATTATCTTAAAAATTTCTATAATTTCTATAGTTATACAAATAAATTAAAAACTATATCTCTTTTATTTATTCTTATGCATGTACGTAAACTGAAAATATTTATTAGAACATTGAAAAAACCAATGAACTTCGTTTTTAAAATATGAATGTTTTTATTTTTTAAACAGAACAGATACTTTCCAGCATTACGTAATTTTGATTTGATAGCCTTGAAAAAACATACATAAATTTGTAATATAATAACATACTGACCCTAAAAATAGCATTAAATAATTTTACATATAATATTTTCTACAACGTCATGAAAAAATTATTTAAAAATATACTAAATTAAAAAACAATATTTAACTTATGTATTTTCCAAGCGAGCAAAACGATCCCCTATAGCCGAATTGGTAGCGTGCTGACATTATTCGAATCGAGATATGCAAGATCAAATCCACATCGAAGCATATTTTTTTTTTTAAATATCTAAAAAGTTTACGGTATGAAAAAATTATTTAAAGATGTACTAAAGTAAAAAACAATATTTCACTTATAACCTTTTTTCAATAATTTTGAATATTTTATATGCATAATATACCTTAAACTTAAAATAAGTTGGTGATCTAGTCTTTTAAAAAAAATTATTCTTTACACAGTATACACAAAGAATAAGAATATATAAAAAGAGAAACACAAAATCAACCAAGCGAAACAGCATATACACAAGTGACGAAGTCAATCCAGCGAAACAAAATCAATCAAGCGTAAAAGACATAGTTACCTAATTCCCACGATATCACCCCACACACCCAATGACCTAATTTACATGGCATCACCCCACAACCATTAAGAACACCCATTAAGGACACCCATTAATGACACCCATTAATCACACCATTAATTTCACACCCATTAATCACACCATTAATTGCACACCTCCACCCACCACCCAAGCTAATTGCTTCCCAGTTTCAGGTACACCAATAACTACTGTTGTTATTTTAAATTTTGCTTTATAAAAATTAAGAAATTTTTAAAAAAAATTCAAAAAAGTCAACTAAATTATGTTTTTTGTTAAATATATGTAGAATTATATGTTAAATTATGAGTAACATGTTTAGAAACATACATTTAGCTGAATAAAGTTGTTATTTTAAATTTTGCTTTATAAAAATTAAGAAATTTTTAAAAAAATTTCAAAAAAGTCAACTTAATTATGTTTTTTGTTAAATATATGTAGAATTATATGTTAAATTATGAGTAACATGTTTAGAAACATACATTTAGCTGAATAAAGTTGTTATTTTTAATTTTTCTTTATAAAAATTAAGAAATTTTTAAAAAATTGGCAAAAAAAGTCAACTAAATTATGTTTTTTTGTTAAATGTATGTTGAATTATATGTTAAATTTTCAGTGATATATTGTGTAATTATTTAATAAAATTAAAAAGGATGTAATTAAAATTTATTCAACCGTGTAGTGTATTCTAAATAAAAGTTTGGTTTTGTAATTTTGGAGTATAAATATTCGCTACATTTTTAAAATAAAATCTATTCAAAGTAAAAAATTAAAAGAGTACGTTACATCTAAAAAATCCTGGTAATTGAAAATTTTTATAATATTATAAAATAATATTAATTTTCATCTTTTACAGAATTTCTTAAATAATTTTGAAAAAACAGCTGCAGGCGCCGATTTGGTTAGCTATTCTAAGCTAGACGAACTGATTATTGGTTAATTATATGAAGTGGAACAATTTTCATTCAAGACTACCAGATTTGGAAGAGGTGTGACCGCTTTATTAATAGACGCTGTAACTTCATCAAAATACTTAATTTTCCTCCCTACAAGACTAGCAGATAAAATTACAGATGATAAAGAGCTTGAACTTTTAAACAATGAAAAATACTTTTTATTATTCAGGGGACGTGATGCTAGCAGAAGGAACATGGCGAAAATCGAATTTATTAAAAACGTTAATATAAGCTCCCAAAAGCATATATGTAATTAACACAGATACAACAATAAATAATTGTATTAATAATAATGTATGGTTTTAAAAACATAAGGTTTCTTTTTTCTGTAAAAATTTGTTAAAATAAAAAGACTTATTTTTTTTAAAACAAAAAAAGCAGTTTTATACAATTTATTGATATGAAATCCGAATATAACTTCCACTTATGTTCTTCAAAAAAATTGTGAGAAATAAAGTTTCTTTTTAAGAAAAAAATCATTGGTAAGAAACAAGTTTTTTTTGTATACAAGCAACTTTATTAATAGAGTGTTCTGAATGTTGGTTTCTATCATATTGTTTCAAGAAAATATAATCTCGTTTTTATTCTGTAAAAAATTATGGAAATGAAAATTTTTTTAAGAATTTATTTATTTTTTTTATTAATTGTTTTCTACAAAAAATTTTATACTACTCTACTGAAAAATCTAATAATTTTTTAATTTTCTGGTGTACTTATTTTAGTTAATAAGGGGATCCTTTTTTTGATCTCAATTATATCGTTCTAAAAAGAAAAAGGAAAAAAATTTATGAACAATTATTTTTTTTAATTAAAGCTATATATATACAATTATACTTTAGTAAGCCCCTGCTCAATTTCAAAACCTTGTTGACCACTAGAAAAATATTTAAAATTATTTTTAAATTTTTTATTTTTTTACAAAAGTATTACTCACCCGTGACTATTAAATTGTGAGTGGTGCGTTACATTTTTAAGACCTTGATCGATTTAAGACCAAAGCCTAGTTGATCTCTGTAAATAAATTTAAAAATTATTAATAAAAATATTATAAATTTTTTTACATAGCTTATACTTACCCACGATCAGTATAATGTGAGCGAGGTGTTACATACTCTTCCGAATCACCATCAGAATTGTCAGTATTTGGTGCATAGGTGGTCGGGGGTTGTTGTGTTATTTGTTCTGGTCTTATTCTTTTGGTTGGAGTAGTAGTTGTTGTTGTTACTGGTAAAATTAGCTGTGGAGTATTAATTGGCTCAATTTTCTTCGGTGGTTTGATGCTACTGGGGTCCACAGGATGATTTACATGCTGGAAGAAGCTTACTTGAGCCGAATTCTGCATATTAAAGGTTGAATATACAGCCTGCTGTGGAGCAGTCAAGATTTGAATAGCCGAATTTAAAATGTAGAACAATTTTAACAAATTTATTTTTATATATATATATACTGAATAATAAGTATCTAATCGACTGTTCGAAATCTGAATTTGTTTTAAATGTACACAAAAATTACCGGTTTATTTATACCTAGAAAATGCTTATTAGACTAAAAGTTATCTTTTACTTACCCCTTATTTGATTTTTATATTTAACCTTACACTGAATGAAAATGATCATTTTATTATTGCATAAGCAAATCTAATGTTTAAAAAAAAGAAAACTTAAGCAAAAAATAAAAACTCATCATTTTATTATTGCATAAGTAAAAGTCATTTTTATGCAAAAAAAAATAAAAACGAAAACATAAGCAAAAAACAAAATTTTATTATCTTAAAAATTTCTATAATTTCTATAGTCATACAAATAAAGTAAAAACTATATCTCTTTTATTTATTCTTATGCATGTACGTAAACTGAAAATATTTATTAGAACATTGAAAAAAGCAATGAACTTCGTTTTTAAAATATGAAGGTTTTTATTTTTTAAACAGAACAGATACTTTCCAGCATTACGTAATTTTGATTTTGATAGCCTTGAAAAAACGTACATAAATTTGTAATGTAATAACATACTGACCCTAAAAATAGCATTAAATTATTTTACATATAATATTTTCTACAACGTCATGAAAAAATTATTTAAAGATGTACTAAAGTAAAAAACAATATTTCACTTATAACCTTTTTTCAATAATTTTGAATATTTTATATGCATAATATACCTTAAACTTAAAATAAGTTGGTGACCTAGTCTTTTAAAAAAAAATATTCTTTACACAGTATACACAAAGAATAAGAATATATAAAAAGAGAAACACAAAATCAACCAAGCGAAACAGCATATACACAAGTGACGAAGTCAATCCAGCGAAACGAAATCAATCAAGCGTAAAAGACATAGTTACCTAATTCCCACGACATCACCCCACACACCCAATGACCTAATTTACATGGCATCATCCCACAACCATTAAGAACACCCATTAAGGACACCCATTAATGACACCCATTAATCACACCATTAATTTCACACCCATTAATCACACCATTAATTGCACACCTCCACCCACCACCCAAGCTAATTGCTTCCCAGTTTCAGGTACACCAATAACTACTGTTGTTATTTTAAATTTTGCTTTATAAAAATTAAGAAATTTTTAAAATAAATTCAAAAAAGTCAACTAAATTATGTTTTTTGTTAAATATATGTAGAATTATATGTTAAATTATGAGTAACATGTTTAGAAACATACATTTAGCTGAATAAAGTTGTTATTTTAAATTTTGCTTTATAAAAATTAAGAAATTTTTAAAAAAATTTCAAAAAAGTCAACTAAATTATGTTTTTTGTTAAATATATGTAGAATTATATGTTAAATTATGAGTAACATGTTTAGAAACATACATTTAGCTGAATAAAGTTGTTATTTTTAATTTTTCTTTATAAAAATTAAGAAATTTTTAAAAAATTGGCAAAAAAAGTCAACTAAATTATGTTTTTTTGTTAAATGTATGTTGAATTATATGTTAAATTTTCAGTGATATATTGTGTAATTATTTAATAAAACTAAAAAGGATGTAATTAAAATTTATTCAACCGTGTAGTGTATTCTAAAAATTTTTATAATATTATAAAATAATATTAATTTTCATCTTTTACAGAATTTCTTAAATAATTTTGAAAAAACAGCTGCAGGCACCAATTTGGTTAGCTATTCTAAGCTAGACGAACTGATTATTGGTTAATTATATGAAGTGGAACAATTTTCATTCAAGACTACCAGATTTGGAAGAGGTGTGACCGCTTTATTAATAGACGCTGTAACTTCATCAAAATACTTAATTTTCCTCCCTACAAGACTAGCAGATAAAATTACAGATGATAAAGAGCTTGAACTTTTAAACAATGAAAAATACTATTTATTATTCAGGGGACGTGATGCTAGCAGAAGGAACATGGCGAAAATCGAATTTATTAAAAACGTTAATATAAGCTCCCAAAAGCATATATGTAATTAACACAGATACAACAATAAATAATTGTATTAATAATAATGTATGGTTTTAAAAACATAAGGTTTCTTTTTTCTGTAAAAATTTGTTAAAATAAAAAGACTTATTTTTTTTTTAAACAAAAAAAGCAGTTTTATACAATTTATTTATATGAAATCCGAATATAACTTCCACTTATGTTCTTCAAAAAAATTGTGAGAAATAAAGTTTCTTTTTAAGAAAAAAATCATTGGTAAGAAACAAGTTTTTTTTGTATACAAGCAACTTTATTAATAGAGTGTTCTGAATGTTGGTTTCTATCATATTGTTTCAAGAAAATATAATCTCGTTTTTATTCTGTAAAAAATTATGGAAATGAAAATTTTTTTAAGAATTTATTTATTTTTTTTATTAATTGTTTTCTACAAAAAATTTTATACTACTCTACTGAAAAATCTAATAATTTTTTAATTTTCTGGTGTACTTATTTTAGTTAATAAGGGGATCCTTATTTTGATCTCAATTATGTAGTTCTAAAAAGAAAAAGGAAAAAATTTTATGAACAATTATTTTTTTATATTAAAGCTATATATATACAATTATACTTTAGTAAGCCCCTGCTCAATTTCAAAACCTTGTTGACCACTAGAAAAATATTTAAAATTATTTTTAAATTTTTTATTTTTTTACAAAAGTATTACTCACCCGTGACTATTAAATTGTGAGTGGTGCGTTACATTTTTAAGACCTTGATCGATTTAAGACCAAAGCCTAGTTGATCTCTGTAAATAAATTTAAAAATTATTAATAAAAATATTATAAATTTTTTTACATAGCTTATACTTACCCACGATCAGTATAATGTGAGCGAGGTGTTACATACTCTTCCGAATCACCATCAGAATTGTCAGTATTTGGTGCATAGGTGGTCGGGGGTTGTTGTGTTATTTGTTCTGGTCTTATTCTTTTGGTTGGAGTAGTAGTTGTTGTTGTTACTGGTAAAATTAGCTGTGGAGTATTAATTGGCTCAATTTTCTTCGGTGGTTTGATGCTACTGAGGTCCACAGGATGATTTACATGCTGGAAGAAGCTTACTTGAGCCGAATTCTGCATATTAAAGGTTGAATATACAGCCTGCTGTGGAGCAGTCAAGATTTGAATAGCCGAATTTAAAATGTAGAACAATTTTAACAAATTTATTTTTATATATATATATACTGAATAATAAGTATCTAATCGACTGTTCGAAATCTGAATTTGTTTTAAATGTACACAAAAATTACCGGTTTATTTATACCTAGAAAATGCTTATTAGACTAAAAGTTATCTTTTACTTACCCCTTATTTGATTTTTATATTTAACCTTACACTGAATGAAAATGATAATTTTATTATTGCATGGGCAAATCTAATGTTTAAACAAAACGAAAACTTAAGCACAAAATAAAAACTCATCATTTTATTATTGCATAAGTAAAAGTCATTTTTATGCAAAAAAAATTAAAAAAGAAAACATAAGCAAAAAACAAAATTTTATTATCTTAAAAATTTCTATAATTTCTAGAGTCATACAAATAAAGTAAAAACTATATCTCTTTTATTTATTCTTATGCATGTACGTAAACTGAAAATATTTATTAGAACATTGAAAAAAGCAATGAACTTCGTTTTTAAAATATGAAGGTTTTTATTTTTTAAACAGAACAGATACTTTCCAGCATTACGTAATTTTGATTTTGATAGCCTTGAAAAAACATACATAAATTTGTAATGTAATAACATACTGACCCTAAAAATAGCATTAAATTATTTTACATATAATATTTTCTACAACGTCATGAAAAAATTATTTAAAAATGTACTAAAGAAAAAAACAATATTTAACTTATGTATTTTCCAAGCGAGCAAAACGATCCCCTATAGCCGAATTGATAGCGTGCTGACATTATTCGAATCGAGATATGCAAGATCAAATCCACATCGAAGCATATTTTTTTTTTTTTAAATATCTAAAAAGTTTACGGTATGAAAAAATTATTTAAAGATGTACTAAAGTAAAAAACAATATTTCACTTATAACCTTTTTTCAATAATTTTGAATATTTTATATGCATAATATACCTTAAATTTAAAATAAGTTGGTGACCTAGTTTTTTAAAAAAAATTATTATTTACCATACACAGACATACACAAAGAATAAGAATATATAAAAAGAGAAGCACAAAATCAACCAAGCGAAACAGCATATACACAAGTGACGAAATCAATCCAGCGAAACGAAATCAATCAAGCGGAAAAGACATAGTTACCTAATTCCCACGACATCACCCCACACACCAAATGACCTAATTTACACGGCATCACCCCACAACAATTAAGAACACCCATTAAGGACACCCATTAATGACACCCATTAATCACACCATTAATTTCACACCCATTAATCACACCATTAATATCACACCTCATTAATTTCACACCTGCCACCCACCACCCACGGTAATTGCTTCCCAGTTTCAGGTACACCAATAACTACTGTTGTTATTTTTAATTTTTCTTTATAAAAATTAAGAAATTTTTAAAAAAATTGTCATAAAAAATTAAAATAAATTGTAGTTTTTGTTAATATATGTTGAATTATATGTTAAATTATGATTAACATGTGTAGAAACATAAACTTAGATGAACAAAATTGTTATTTTTCTTTATAAAAATTAAGAAATTTTTACAAAATTGGCATAAAAAAGTCAACTAAATTATGTATTTTTTGTTAACTGTGTGTTGAATTATATGTTAAATTATGATTAACATATTTAGAAACATAAATTTCGCTGAATAAAGTTGTTATTTTTAATGTTTCTTTATAAAAATTAAGAAATTTTTAAAAAAAATTGCCAAAAAAGCCAACTAAATTATGTTTTTTGTTAAATGTATGTTGAATTTTATGTTAAATTATGATTAACATGTTTAGAAATATAAACTTAGCTGAATAAATTTTTTATTTTTAATTTTTCTTTATAAAAATTAAGAAATTTTTAAAAAATTGGCAAAAAAGTCAACTAAATTATGTTTTTTTGTTAAATGTATGTTGAATTATATGTTAAATTATGATTAACTTTATATTTTAAATTATTATTAACATGTTTAGAAACATAAACTTAGCTAAATAAATTTTTTATTTTTTATTTTTCTTTATAACAATTAAGAAATTTTTAAAAAAATTGCCAAAAAGTCAACTAAATTATGTTTTTTCTTTAATGTATGTTGAATTATATGTTAAATTATGATTAACATGTTTAGAAACATAAATTTCGCTGAATAAAGTTGTTATTTTAAATTTTGCTTTATAAAAATTAAGAAATTTTTAAAAAATTGGCAAAAAAAGTCAACTAAATTATGTTTTTTGTTAAATGTATGTTAATTATATGTTAAATTATGATTAACTTTATATTTTAAGTTATTATTTACATGTTTAGAAACATAAACTTAGCTGAATAAATTTTTTATTTTTTATTTTTCTTTCTAAAAATTAAGAAATTTTTAAAAAATTTGCAAAAAAGTTAACTAAATTATGTTTTTTTGTAAAATGTATGTTGAATTATATGTTAAATTATGATTAACATGTTTAGAAACATAAATTTCGCTGAATAACATTGTAATTTTTAATTTTTCTTTATAGAAATTAAGATTTAAAAAAAAAAAAATTTTTTTTTTTTTTGTTAAATGTATGTAGAATTTTATGTTAAATTATGATTAAGATGTTTACAAACATAAATTTAGCTGAATAAAATTGTTATTTATTAAGAAATTTATATAAAATTGTTATTTAATAAGAAAATTAAGAAATTTTTAAAAAATTTACATAAAAAAGTCAACTAAAAAAAACACTCAATTATGTTTTTGTGTTAACTATATGCTGTATTATTTATTACATTATGATTAACATGTGTAGAAACATAAACTTAGCTGAATAAATTTTTTATTTTTAATTTTTCTTTATAAAAATTAAGAAATTTTTAAGAAAATTGCCAAAAAGTCAAGTAAATTATGTTTTTTCTTTAATGTATGTTGAATTATATGTTAAATTATGATTAAAATGTTTAGAAACATAAATTTCGCTGAATAAAGTTGTTATTTTAAATTTTTCTTTATAAAAATTAAGAAATTTTTAAAAAAATTGCCATAAAAAATAAAACTAAATTGTAGTTTTTGTTAATATATGTTGAATTATATGTTAAATTATGATTAACATGTTTAGAAACATAAACTTAGATGAACAAAATTGTTATTTTGAATTTTTTTTTATAAAAATTAAGAAATTTTTACAAAATTGGCATAAAAAAGTCAACTAATTATGTATCTTTTGTGTTGAATTATATGTTAAATTATGATTAACATGTTTAGAAACATAAATTTCGCTGAATAAAGTTGTTATTTTAAATTTTGCTTTATAAAAATTAAGAAATTTTTAAAAAATTGGCAAAAAAAGTCAACTAAATTATGTTTTTTTGTTAAATGTATGTTGAATTATATGTTAAATTATGATTAACCTTATATTTTAAATTATTATTAACATGTTTAGAAACATAAACTTAGCTGAATAAATTTTTTATTTTTTATTTTTCTTTATAAAAATTAAGAAATTTTTAAAAAATTGGCAAAAAAGTCAACTAAATTATGTTTTTTTGTAAAATGTATGTTGAATTATATGTTAAATTATGATTAACATGTTTAGAAACATAAATTTCGCTGAATAACGTTGTAATTTTTAATTTTTCTTTATAGAAATTAAGAATTTAAAAAAAAAAAAAATTTTTTTTTTTTTTGTTAAATGTATGTAGAATTATATGTTAAATTATGATTAACATGTTTAGAAACATAAATTTAGCTGAATCAAATTGTTATTTATTAAGAAATTTATATAAAATTGTTATTTAATAAGAAAATTAAGAAATATTTAAAAAATTTACATAAAAAAGTCAACTAAAAAAAACACTCAATTACGTTTTTTTGTTAACTATATGCTGTATTATTTATTACATTATGATTAACATGTTTAGAAACATAAATTTAGCTGAATAAATTTGTTATTTTTAATTTTTCTTTATAAAAATTAAGAAATTTTTAAAATAATTGCGAAAAATTCAACTAAATTATGTTTTTTGTTAAATGTATGAAGAATTATATGTTAAATTATGATTAAAATGTTTAGAAACATAAATTTTGCTGAATAAAGATGTTATTTTTAATTTTTCTTAATAAAAATTAAGAAATTTTTAAAAAATTGGCAAAAAAATTCAACTAAATTAAATTTCTTTGTAAAATGTATGTTGAATTATATGTTAAATTATGATTAACATGTTTAGAAACATAAATTTAGCTGAATAAAGTTGTTATTTTTAATTTTTCTTTATAGAAATTAAGAATTTTTTTAAAAAAATTGCCAAAAAAGATTAACATGTTTAGAAACATAAATTTCGCTGAATAAAGATGTAATTTTTAATTTTTCTTAATAAAAATTAAGAAATTTTTAAAAAATTCGCAAAAAAAATATATTGTGTAATTATTTAATAAAATTAAAAAGGATGTAATTAAAATTTATTCAACCGTGTAGTGTATTCTAAATAAAAGTTTGGTTTTGTAATTTTGGAGTATAAATATTCGCTACATTTTTAAAATAAAATCTATTCAAAGTAAAACATTAAAAGAGTACGTTACATCTAAAAAATCATGGTAATTGAAAATTTTTATAATATTATAAAATAATATTAATTTTCATCTTTTACAGAATTTCTTAAATAATTTTGAAAAAACAGCTGCAGGCGCCGATTTGGTTAGCTAAGCTAGACGAACTGATTATTGGTTAATTATATGAAGTGGAACAATTTTCATTCAAGACTACCAGATTTGGAAGAGGTGTGACCGCTTTATTAATAGACGCTGTAACTTCATCAAAATACTTAATTTTCCTCCCTACAAGACTAGCAGATAAAATTACAGATGATAAAGAGCTTGAACTTTTAAACAATGAAAAATACTTTTTATTATTCAGGGGACGTGATGCTAGCAGAAGGAACATAGCGAAAATCGCATTTATTAAAAACGTTAATATAAGATCCCAAAAGCATATATGTAATTAACACAGATACAACAATAAATAATTGTATTAATAATAATGTATGGTTTTAAAAACATAAGGTTTCTTTTTTCTGTAAAAATTTGTTAAAATAAAAAGACTTATTTTTTTTAAAACAAAAAAAGCAGTTTTATACAATTTATTGATATGAAATCCGAATATAACTTCCACTTATGTTCTTCAAAAAAATTGTGAGAAATAAAGTTTCTTTTTAAGAAAAAAATCATTGGTAAGAAACAAGTGTTTTTTGTATACAAGCAACTTTATTAATAGAGTGTTCTGAATGTTGGTTTCTATCATATTGTTTCAAGAAAATATAATCTCGTTTTTATTCTGTAAAAAATTATGGAAATGAAAATTTTTTTAAGAATTTATTTATTTTTTTTATTAATTGTTTTCTACAAAAAATTTTATACTACTCTACTGAAAAATCTAATAATTTTTTAATTTTCTGGTGTACTTATTTTAGTTAATAAGGGGAAGCCTTATTTTGATCTCAATTATGTAGTTCTAAAAAGAAAAAGGAAAAAATTTTATGAACAATATTTTTTTATATTAAAGCTATATATATACAATTATACTTTAGTAAGCCCCTGCTCAATTTCAAAACCTTGTTGACCACTAGAATATTTAAAATTATTTTTAAATTTTTTTTTTTTTTTACAAAAGTATTACTCACCCGTGACTATTAAATTGTGAGTGGTGCGTTACATTTTTAAGACCTTGATCGATTTAAGACCAAGGCCTAGTTGATCTCTGTAAATAAATTTAAAAATTATTAATAAAAATATTATAAATTTTTTTACATAGCTTATACTTACCCACGATCAGTATAATGTGAGCGAGGTGTTACATACTCTTCCGAATCACCATCAGAATTGTCAGTATTTGGTGCATAGGTGGTCGGGGGTTGTTGTGTTATTTGTTCTGGTCTTATTCTTTTGGTTGGAGTAGTAGTTGTTGTTGTTACTGGTAAAATTAGCTGTGGAGTATTAATTGGGTCAATTTTCTTCGGTGGTTTGATGCTACTGAGGTCCACAGGATGATTTACATGCTGGAAGAAGCTTACTTGAGCCGAATTCTGCATATTAAAGGTTGAATATATAGCCTGCTGTGGAGCAGTCAAGATTTGAATAGCCGAATTTAAAATGTAGAACAATTTTAACAAATTTATTTTTATATATATATATACTGAATAATAAGTATCTAATCGACTGTTCGAAATATGAATTTGTTTTAAATGTACACAAAAATTACCGGTTTATTTATACCTAGAAAATGCTTATTAGACTAAAAGTTATCTTTTACTTACCCCTTATTTGGTTTTTATATTTAACCTTACACTGAATGAAAATGATCATTTTATTATTGCATGGGCAAATCTAATGTTTAAAAAAAACGAAAACTTAAGCAAAAAATAAAAACTCATCATTTTATTATTGCATAAGTAAAAGTCATTTTTATGCAAAAAAAATTAAAAACGAAAACATAAGCAAAAAACAAAATTTTATTATCTTAAAAATTTCTATAATTTCTATAGTCATACAAATAAAGTAAAAACTATATCTCTTTTATTTATTCTTATGCATGTACGTAAACTGAAAATATTTATTAGAACATTGAAAAAAGCAATTAACTTCGTTTTTAAAATATGAAGGTTTTTATTTTTTAAACAGAACAGATACTTTCCAGCATTACGTAATTTTGATTTTGATAGCCTTGAAAAAACATACATAAATTTGTAATATAATAACATACTGACCCTAAAAATAGCATTAAATAATTTTACATATAATATTTTCTACAACGTCATGAAAAAATTATTTAAAAATGTACTAAAGTAAAAAACAATATTTAACTTATGTATTTTCCAAGCAAGCAAAACGATCCCCTATAGCCGAATTGGTAGCGTGCTGACATTATTCGAATCGAGATATGCAAGATCAAATCCACATCGAAGCATATTTTTTTTTTAAAATATCTAAAAAGTTTACGGTATGAAAAAATTATTTAAAGATGTACTAAAGTAAAAAACAATAATTCACTTATAACCTTTTTTCAATAATTTTGAATATTTTATATACATAATATACCTTAAACTTAAAATAAGTTGGTGACCTAGTCTTTTAAAAAAAATTATTCTTTACACAGTATACACAAAGAATAAGAATATATAAAAAGAGAAACACAAAATCAACCAAGCGAAACAGCATATACACAAGTGACGAAGTCAATCCAGCGAAACGAAATCAATCAAGCGTAAAAGACATAGTTACCTAATTACCACGACATCACCCCACACACCCAATGACCTAATTTACATGGCATCACCCCACAACCATCAAGAACACCCATTAAGGACACCCATTAATGACACACATTAATCACACCATTAATTTCACACCCATTAATCACACCATTAATTACACACCTCCACCCACCACCCAAGCTAATTGCTTCCCAGTTTCAGGTACACCAATAACTACTGTTGTTATTTTTAATTTTTATTTATCAAAATTAAGAAATTTTTAAAAAAAATTCCAAAAAAGTCAACTAAATTATGTTTTTTTGTTAAATGTGTGTTGAATTATATGTTAAATTATGATTTACATGTTTAGAAATATAAATTTTCGCTGAATAAAGTTGTTATTTTAAATTTTGCTTTATAAAAAGTAAGAAATTTTTAAAAAAAATTCAAAAAAGTCAACTAAATTATGTTTTTTGTTAAATATATGTAGAATTATATGTTAAATTATGAGTAACATGTTTAGAAACATACATTTAGCTGAATAAAGTTGTTATTTTTAATTTTTCTTTATAAAAATTAAGAAATTTTTAAAAATTTGACAAAAAAAGTCAACTAAATTATGTTTTTTTGTTAAATGTATGTTGAATTATATGTTAAATTTTCAGTGATATATTGTGTAATTATTTAATAAAATTAAAAAGGATGTAATTAAAATTTATTCAACCGTGTAGTGTATTCTAAATAAAAGTTTGGTTTTGTAATTTTGGAGTATAAATATTCGCTACATTTTTAAAATAAAATCTATTCAAAGTAAAAAATTAAAAGAGTACGTTACATCTAAAAAATCATGGTAATTGAAAATTTTTATAATATTATAAAATAATATTAATTTTCATCTTTTACAGAATTTCTTAAATAATTTTGAAAAAACAGCTGCAGGCGCCGATTTGGTTAGCTATTCTAAGCTAGACGAACTGATTATTGGTTAATTATATGAAGTGGAACAATTTTCATTCAAGACTACCAGATTTGGAAGAGGTGTGACCGCTTTATTAATAGACGCTGTAACTTCATCAAAATACTTAATTTTCCTCCCTACAAGACTAGCAGATAAAATTACAGATGATAAAGAGCTTGAACTTTTAAACAATGAAAAATACTTTTTATTATTCAGGGGACGTGATGCTAGCAGAAGGAACATGGCGAAAATCGAATTTATTAAAAACGTTAATATAAGCTCCCAAAAGCATATATGTAATTAACACAGATACAACAATAAATAATTGTATTAATAATAATGTATGGTTTTAAAAACATAAGGTTTCTTTTTTCTGTAAAAATTTGTTAAAATAAAAAGACTTATTTTTTTTTTAAACAAAAAAAGCAGTTTTATACAATTTATTTATATGAAATCCGAATATAACTTCCACTTATGTTCTTCAAAAAAATTGTGAGAAATAAAGTTTCTTTTTAAGAAAAAAATCATTTGTAAGAAACAAGTTTTTTTTGTATACAAGCAACTTTATTAATAGATTGTTCTGAATGTTGGTTTCTATCATATTGTTTCAAGAAAATATAATCTCGTTTTTATTCTGTAAAAAATTATGGAAATGAAAATTTTTTTAAGAATTTATTTATTTTTTTTATTAATTGTTTTCTACAAAAAATTTTATACTACTCTACTGAAAAATCTAATATTTTTTTAATTTTCTGGTGTACTTATTTTAGTTAATAAGGGGATCCTTATTTTGATCTCAATTATGTCGTTCTAAAAAGAAAAAGGAAAAAATTTTATGAACAATTATTTTTTTATATTAAAGCTATATATATACAATTATACTTTAGTAAGCCCCTGCTCAATTTCAAAACCTTGTTGACCACTAGAAAAATATATAAAATTATTTTTAAATTTATTTTTTTATATACTGAATAATAAGTATCTAATCGACTTTTCGAAATATGAATTTGTTTTAAATGTACACAAAAATTACCGGTTTATTTATACATAGAAAATGCTTATTAGACTAAAAGTTATCTTTTACTTACCCCTTATTTGATTTTTATATTTAACCTTACACTGAATGAAAATGATCATTTTATTATTGCATGGGCAAATCTAATGTTTAAAAAAAACGAAAACTTAAGCAAAAAATAAAAACTCATCATTTTATTATTGCATAAGTAAAAGTCATTTTTATGCAAAAAAAATTAAAAACGAAAACATAAGCAAAAAACAAAATTTTATTATCTTAAAAATTTCTATAATTTCTATAGTTATACAAATAAATTAAAAACTATATCTCTTTTATTTATTCTTATGCATGTACGTAAACTGAAAATATTTATTAGAACATTGAAAAAACCAATGAACTTCGTTTTTAAAATATGAATGTTTTTATTTTTTAAACAGAACAGATACTTTCCAGCATTACGTAATTTTGATTTGATAGCCTTGAAAAAACATACATAAATTTGTAATATAATAACATACTGACCCTAAAAATAGCATTAAATAATTTTACATATAATATTTTCTACAACGTCATGAAAAAATTATTTAAAAATATACTAAATTAAAAAACAATATTTAACTTATGTATTTTCCAAGCGAGCAAAACGATCCCCTATAGCCGAATTGGTAGCGTGCTGACATTATTCGAATCGAGATATGCAAGATCAAATCCACATCGAAGCATATTTTTTTTTTTAAATATCTAAAAAGTTTACGGTATGAAAAAATTATTTAAAGATGTACTAAAGTAAAAAACAATATTTCACTTATAACCTTTTTTCAATAATTTTGAATATTTTATATGCATAATATACCTTAAACTTAAAATAAGTTGGTGACCTAGTCTTTTAAAAAAAATTATTCTTTACACAGTATACACAAAGAATAAGAATATATAAAAAGAGAAACACAAAATCAACCAAGCGAAACAGCATATACACAAGTGACGAAGTCAATCCAGCGAAACAAAATCAATCAAGCGTAAAAGACATAGTTACCTAATTCCCACGATATCACCCCACACACCCAATGACCTAATTTACATGGCATCACCCCACAACCATTAAGAACACCCATTAAGGACACCCATTAATGACACCCATTAATCACACCATTAATTTCACACCCATTAATCACACCATTAATTGCACACCTCCACCCACCACCCAAGCTAATTGCTTCCCAGTTTCAGGTACACCAATAACTACTGTTGTTATTTTAAATTTTGCTTTATAAAAATTAAGAAATTTTTAAAAAAAATTCAAAAAAGTCAACTAAATTATGTTTTTTGTTAAATATATGTAGAATTATATGTTAAATTATGAGTAACATGTTTAGAAACATACATTTAGCTGAATAAAGTTGTTATTTTAAATTTTGCTTTATAAAAATTAAGAAATTTTTAAAAAAATTTCAAAAAAGTCAACTTAATTATGTTTTTTGTTAAATATATGTAGAATTATATGTTAAATTATGAGTAACATGTTTAGAAACATACATTTAGCTGAATAAAGTTGTTATTTTTAATTTTTCTTTATAAAAATTAAGAAATTTTTAAAAAATTGGCAAAAAAAGTCAACTAAATTATGTTTTTTTGTTAAATGTATGTTGAATTATATGTTAAATTTTCAGTGATATATTGTGTAATTATTTAATAAAATTAAAAAGGATGTAATTAAAATTTATTCAACCGTGTAGTGTATTCTAAATAAAAGTTTGGTTTTGTAATTTTGGAGTATAAATATTCGCTACATTTTTAAAATAAAATCTATTCAAAGTAAAAAATTAAAAGAGTACGTTACATCTAAAAAATCCTGGTAATTGAAAATTTTTATAATATTATAAAATAATATTAATTTTCATCTTTTACAGAATTTCTTAAATAATTTTGAAAAAACAGCTGCAGGCGCCGATTTGGTTAGCTATTCTAAGCTAGACGAACTGATTATTGGTTAATTATATGAAGTGGAACAATTTTCATTCAAGACTACCAGATTTGGAAGAGGTGTGACCGCTTTATTAATAGACGCTGTAACTTCATCAAAATACTTAATTTTCCTCCCTACAAGACTAGCAGATAAAATTACAGATGATAAAGAGCTTGAACTTTTAAACAATGAAAAATACTTTTTATTATTCAGGGGACGTGATGCTAGCAGAAGGAACATGGCGAAAATCGAATTTATTAAAAACGTTAATATAAGCTCCCAAAAGCATATATGTAATTAACACAGATACAACAATAAATAATTGTATTAATAATAATGTATGGTTTTAAAAACATAAGGTTTCTTTTTTCTGTAAAAATTTGTTAAAATAAAAAGACTTATTTTTTTTAAAACAAAAAAAGCAGTTTTATACAATTTATTGATATGAAATCCGAATATAACTTCCACTTATGTTCTTCAAAAAAATTGTGAGAAATAAAGTTTCTTTTTAAGAAAAAAATCATTGGTAAGAAACAAGTTTTTTTTGTATACAAGCAACTTTATTAATAGAGTGTTCTGAATGTTGGTTTCTATCATATTGTTTCAAGAAAATATAATCTCGTTTTTATTCTGTAAAAAATTATGGAAATGAAAATTTTTTAAGAATTTATTTATTTTTTTTATTAATTGTTTTCTACAAAAAATTTTATACTACTCTACTGAAAAATCTAATAATTTTTTAATTTTCTGGTGTACTTATTTTAGTTAATAAGGGGATCCTTTTTTTGATCTCAATTATATCGTTCTAAAAAGAAAAAGGAAAAAAATTTATGAACAATTATTTTTTTTAATTAAAGCTATATATATACAATTATACTTTAGTAAGCCCCTGCTCAATTTCAAAACCTTGTTGACCACTAGAAAAATATTTAAAATTATTTTTAAATTTTTTATTTTTTTACAAAAGTATTACTCACCCGTGACTATTAAATTGTGAGTGGTGCGTTACATTTTTAAGACCTTGATCGATTTAAGACCAAAGCCTAGTTGATCTCTGTAAATAAATTTAAAAATTATTAATAAAAATATTATAAATTTTTTTACATAGCTTATACTTACCCACGATCAGTATAATGTGAGCGAGGTGTTACATACTCTTCCGAATCACCATCAGAATTGTCAGTATTTGGTGCATAGGTGGTCGGGGGTTGTTGTGTTATTTGTTCTGGTCTTATTCTTTTGGTTGGAGTAGTAGTTGTTGTTGTTACTGGTAAAATTAGCTGTGGAGTATTAATTGGCTCAATTTTCTTCGGTGGTTTGATGCTACTGGGGTCCACAGGATGATTTACATGCTGGAAGAAGCTTACTTGAGCCGAATTCTGCATATTAAAGGTTGAATATACAGCCTGCTGTGGAGCAGTCAAGATTTGAATAGCCGAATTTAAAATGTAGAACAATTTTAACAAATTTATTTTTATATATATATATACTGAATAATAAGTATCTAATCGACTGTTCGAAATCTGAATTTGTTTTAAATGTACACAAAAATTACCGGTTTATTTATACCTAGAAAATGCTTATTAGACTAAAAGTTATCTTTTACTTACCCCTTATTTGATTTTTATATTTAACCTTACACTGAATGAAAATGATCATTTTATTATTGCATAAGCAAATCTAATGTTTAAAAAAAAGAAAACTTAAGCAAAAAATAAAAACTCATCATTTTATTATTGCATAAGTAAAAGTCATTTTTATGCAAAAAAAAATAAAAACGAAAACATAAGCAAAAAACAAAATTTTATTATCTTAAAAATTTCTATAATTTCTATAGTCATACAAATAAAGTAAAAACTATATCTCTTTTATTTATTCTTATGCATGTACGTAAACTGAAAATATTTATTAGAACATTGAAAAAAGCAATGAACTTCGTTTTTAAAATATGAAGGTTTTTATTTTTTAAACAGAACAGATACTTTCCAGCATTACGTAATTTTGATTTTGATAGCCTTGAAAAAACGTACATAAATTTGTAATGTAATAACATACTGACCCTAAAAATAGCATTAAATTATTTTACATATAATATTTTCTACAACGTCATGAAAAAATTATTTAAAGATGTACTAAAGTAAAAAACAATATTTCACTTATAACCTTTTTTCAATAATTTTGAATATTTTATATGCATAATATACCTTAAACTTAAAATAAGTTGGTGACCTAGTCTTTTAAAAAAAAATATTCTTTACACAGTATACACAAAGAATAAGAATATATAAAAAGAGAAACACAAAATCAACCAAGCGAAACAGCATATACACAAGTGACGAAGTCAATCCAGCGAAACGAAATCAATCAAGCGTAAAAGACATAGTTACCTAATTCCCACGACATCACCCCACACACCCAATGACCTAATTTACATGGCATCATCCCACAACCATTAAGAACACCCATTAAGGACACCCATTAATGACACCCATTAATCACACCATTAATTTCACACCCATTAATCACACCATTAATTGCACACCTCCACCCACCACCCAAGCTAATTGCTTCCCAGTTTCAGGTACACCAATAACTACTGTTGTTATTTTAAATTTTGCTTTATAAAAATTAAGAAATTTTTAAAAAAAATTCAAAAAAGTCAACTAAATTATGTTTTTTGTTAAATATATGTAGAATTATATGTTAAATTATGAGTAACATGTTTAGAAACATACATTTAGCTGAATAAAGTTGTTATTTTAAATTTTGCTTTATAAAAATTAAGAAATTTTTAAAAAAATTTCAAAAAAGTCAACTAAATTATGTTTTTTGTTAAATATATGTAGAATTATATGTTAAATTATGAGTAACATGTTTAGAAACATACATTTAGCTGAATAAAGTTGTTATTTTTAATTTTTCTTTATAAAAATTAAGAAATTTTTAAAAAATTGGCAAAAAAAGTCAACTAAATTATGTTTTTTTGTTAAATGTATGTTGAATTATATGTTAAATTTTCAGTGATATATTGTGTAATTATTTAATAAAACTAAAAAGGATGTAATTAAAATTTATTCAACCGTGTAGTGTATTCTAAAAATTTTTATAATATTATAAAATAATATTAATTTTCATCTTTTACAGAATTTCTTAAATAATTTTGAAAAAACAGCTGCAGGCGCCGATTTGGTTAGCTATTCTAAGCTAGACGAACTGATTATTGGTTAATTATATGAAGTGGAACAATTTTCATTCAAGACTACCAGATTTGGAAGAGGTGTGACCGCTTTATTAATAGACGCTGTAACTTCATCAAAATACTTAATTTTCCTCCCTACAAGACTAGCAGATAAAATTACAGATGATAAAGAGCTTGAACTTTTAAACAATGAAAAATACTATTTATTATTCAGGGGACGTGATGCTAGCAGAAGGAACATGGCGAAAATCGAATTTATTAAAAACGTTAATATAAGCTCCCAAAAGCATATATGTAATTAACACAGATACAACAATAAATAATTGTATTAATAATAATGTATGGTTTTAAAAACATAAGGTTTCTTTTTTCTGTAAAAATTTGTTAAAATAAAAAGACTTATTTTTTTTTTAAACAAAAAAAGCAGTTTTATACAATTTATTTATATGAAATCCGAATATAACTTCCACTTATGTTCTTCAAAAAAATTGTGAGAAATAAAGTTTCTTTTTAAGAAAAAAATCATTGGTAAGAAACAAGTTTTTTTTGTATACAAGCAACTTTATTAATAGAGTGTTCTGAATGTTGGTTTCTATCATATTGTTTCAAGAAAATATAATCTCGTTTTTATTCTGTAAAAAATTATGGAAATGAAAATTTTTTTAAGAATTTATTTATTTTTTTTATTAATTGTTTTCTACAAAAAATTTTATACTACTCTACTGAAAAATCTAATAATTTTTTAATTTTCTGGTGTACTTATTTTAGTTAATAAGGGGATCCTTATTTTGATCTCAATTATGTAGTTCTAAAAAGAAAAAGGAAAAAATTTTATGAACAATTATTTTTTTATATTAAAGCTATATATATACAATTATACTTTAGTAAGCCCCTGCTCAATTTCAAAACCTTGTTGACCACTAGAAAAATATTTAAAATTATTTTTAAATTTTTTATTTTTTTACAAAAGTATTACTCACCCGTGACTATTAAATTGTGAGTGGTGCGTTACATTTTTAAGACCTTGATCGATTTAAGACCAAAGCCTAGTTGATCTCTGTAAATAAATTTAAAAATTATTAATAAAAATATTATAAATTTTTTTACATAGCTTATACTTACCCACGATCAGTATAATGTGAGCGAGGTGTTACATACTCTTCCGAATCACCATCAGAATTGTCAGTATTTGGTGCATAGGTGGTCGGGGGTTGTTGTGTTATTTGTTCTGGTCTTATTCTTTTGGTTGGAGTAGTAGTTGTTGTTGTTACTGGTAAAATTAGCTGTGGAGTATTAATTGGCTCAATTTTCTTCGGTGGTTTGATGCTACTGAGGTCCACAGGATGATTTACATGCTGGAAGAAGCTTACTTGAGCCGAATTCTGCATATTAAAGGTTGAATATACAGCCTGCTGTGGAGCAGTCAAGATTTGAATAGCCGAATTTAAAATGTAGAACAATTTTAACAAATTTATTTTTATATATATATATACTGAATAATAAGTATCTAATCGACTGTTCGAAATCTGAATTTGTTTTAAATGTACACAAAAATTACCGGTTTATTTATACCTAGAAAATGCTTATTAGACTAAAAGTTATCTTTTACTTACCCCTTATTTGATTTTTATATTTAACCTTACACTGAATGAAAATGATAATTTTATTATTGCATGGGCAAATCTAATGTTTAAACAAAACGAAAACTTAAGCACAAAATAAAAACTCATCATTTTATTATTGCATAAGTAAAAGTCATTTTTATGCAAAAAAAATTAAAAAAGAAAACATAAGCAAAAAACAAAATTTTATTATCTTAAAAATTTCTATAATTTCTAGAGTCATACAAATAAAGTAAAAACTATATCTCTTTTATTTATTCTTATGCATGTACGTAAACTGAAAATATTTATTAGAACATTGAAAAAAGCAATGAACTTCGTTTTTAAAATATGAAGGTTTTTATTTTTTAAACAGAACAGATACTTTCCAGCATTACGTAATTTTGATTTTGATAGCCTTGAAAAAACATACATAAATTTGTAATGTAATAACATACTGACCCTAAAAATAGCATTAAATTATTTTACATATAATATTTTCTACAACGTCATGAAAAAATTATTTAAAAATGTACTAAAGAAAAAAACAATATTTAACTTATGTATTTTCCAAGCGAGCAAAACGATCCCCTATAGCCGAATTGATAGCGTGCTGACATTATTCGAATCGAGATATGCAAGATCAAATCCACATCGAAGCATATTTTTTTTTTTTTAAATATCTAAAAAGTTTACGGTATGAAAAAATTATTTAAAGATGTACTAAAGTAAAAAACAATATTTCACTTATAACCTTTTTTCAATAATTTTGAATATTTTATATGCATAATATACCTTAAATTTAAAATAAGTTGGTGACCTAGTTTTTTAAAAAAAATTATTATTTACCATACACAGACATACACAAAGAATAAGAATATATAAAAAGAGAAGCACAAAATCAACCAAGCGAAACAGCATATACACAAGTGACGAAATCAATCCAGCGAAACGAAATCAATCAAGCGGAAAAGACATAGTTACCTAATTCCCACGACATCACCCCACACACCAAATGACCTAATTTACACGGCATCACCCCACAACAATTAAGAACACCCATTAAGGACACCCATTAATGACACCCATTAATCACACCATTAATTTCACACCCATTAATCACACCATTAATATCACACCTCATTAATTTCACACCTGCCACCCACCACCCACGGTAATTGCTTCCCAGTTTCAGGTACACCAATAACTACTGTTGTTATTTTTAATTTTTCTTTATAAAAATTAAGAAATTTTTAAAAAAATTGTCATAAAAAATTAAAATAAATTGTAGTTTTTGTTAATATATGTTGAATTATATGTTAAATTATGATTAACATGTGTAGAAACATAAACTTAGATGAACAAAATTGTTATTTTTCTTTATAAAAATTAAGAAATTTTTACAAAATTGGCATAAAAAAGTCAACTAAATTATGTATTTTTTGTTAACTGTGTGTTGAATTATATGTTAAATTATGATTAACATATTTAGAAACATAAATTTCGCTGAATAAAGTTGTTATTTTTAATGTTTCTTTATAAAAATTAAGAAATTTTTAAAAAAAATTGCCAAAAAAGCCAACTAAATTATGTTTTTTGTTAAATGTATGTTGAATTTTATGTTAAATTATGATTAACATGTTTAGAAATATAAACTTAGCTGAATAAATTTTTTATTTTTAATTTTTCTTTATAAAAATTAAGAAATTTTTAAAAAATTGGCAAAAAAGTCAACTAAATTATGTTTTTTTGTTAAATGTATGTTGAATTATATGTTAAATTATGATTAACTTTATATTTTAAATTATTATTAACATGTTTAGAAACATAAACTTAGCTAAATAAATTTTTTATTTTTTATTTTTCTTTATAACAATTAAGAAATTTTTAAAAAAATTGCCAAAAAGTCAACTAAATTATGTTTTTTCTTTAATGTATGTTGAATTATATGTTAAATTATGATTAACATGTTTAGAAACATAAATTTCGCTGAATAAAGTTGTTATTTTAAATTTTGCTTTATAAAAATTAAGAAATTTTTAAAAAATTGGCAAAAAAAGTCAACTAAATTATGTTTTTTGTTAAATGTATGTTAATTATATGTTAAATTATGATTAACTTTATATTTTAAGTTATTATTTACATGTTTAGAAACATAAACTTAGCTGAATAAATTTTTTATTTTTTATTTTTCTTTCTAAAAATTAAGAAATTTTTAAAAAATTTGCAAAAAAGTTAACTAAATTATGTTTTTTTGTAAAATGTATGTTGAATTATATGTTAAATTATGATTAACATGTTTAGAAACATAAATTTCGCTGAATAACATTGTAATTTTTAATTTTTCTTTATAGAAATTAAGATTTAAAAAAAAAAAAATTTTTTTTTTTTTTGTTAAATGTATGTAGAATTTTATGTTAAATTATGATTAAGATGTTTACAAACATAAATTTAGCTGAATAAAATTGTTATTTATTAAGAAATTTATATAAAATTGTTATTTAATAAGAAAATTAAGAAATTTTTAAAAAATTTACATAAAAAAGTCAACTAAAAAAAACACTCAATTATGTTTTTGTGTTAACTATATGCTGTATTATTTATTACATTATGATTAACATGTGTAGAAACATAAACTTAGCTGAATAAATTTTTTATTTTTAATTTTTCTTTATAAAAATTAAGAAATTTTTAAGAAAATTGCCAAAAAGTCAAGTAAATTATGTTTTTTCTTTAATGTATGTTGAATTATATGTTAAATTATGATTAAAATGTTTAGAAACATAAATTTCGCTGAATAAAGTTGTTATTTTAAATTTTTCTTTATAAAAATTAAGAAATTTTTAAAAAAATTGCCATAAAAAATAAAACTAAATTGTAGTTTTTGTTAATATATGTTGAATTATATGTTAAATTATGATTAACATGTTTAGAAACATAAACTTAGATGAACAAAATTGTTATTTTGAATTTTTTTTTATAAAAATTAAGAAATTTTTACAAAATTGGCATAAAAAAGTCAACTAATTATGTATCTTTTGTGTTGAATTATATGTTAAATTATGATTAACATGTTTAGAAACATAAATTTCGCTGAATAAAGTTGTTATTTTAAATTTTGCTTTATAAAAATTAAGAAATTTTTAAAAAATTGGCAAAAAAAGTCAACTAAATTATGTTTTTTTGTTAAATGTATGTTGAATTATATGTTAAATTATGATTAACCTTATATTTTAAATTATTATTAACATGTTTAGAAACATAAACTTAGCTGAATAAATTTTTTATTTTTTATTTTTCTTTATAAAAATTAAGAAATTTTTAAAAAATTGGCAAAAAAGTCAACTAAATTATGTTTTTTTGTAAAATGTATGTTGAATTATATGTTAAATTATGATTAACATGTTTAGAAACATAAATTTCGCTGAATAACGTTGTAATTTTTAATTTTTCTTTATAGAAATTAAGAATTTAAAAAAAAAAAAAATTTTTTTTTTTTTTGTTAAATGTATGTAGAATTATATGTTAAATTATGATTAACATGTTTAGAAACATAAATTTAGCTGAATCAAATTGTTATTTATTAAGAAATTTATATAAAATTGTTATTTAATAAGAAAATTAAGAAATATTTAAAAAATTTACATAAAAAAGTCAACTAAAAAAAACACTCAATTACGTTTTTTTGTTAACTATATGCTGTATTATTTATTACATTATGATTAACATGTTTAGAAACATAAATTTAGCTGAATAAATTTGTTATTTTTAATTTTTCTTTATAAAAATTAAGAAATTTTTAAAATAATTGCGAAAAATTCAACTAAATTATGTTTTTTGTTAAATGTATGAAGAATTATATGTTAAATTATGATTAAAATGTTTAGAAACATAAATTTTGCTGAATAAAGATGTTATTTTTAATTTTTCTTAATAAAAATTAAGAAATTTTTAAAAAATTGGCAAAAAAATTCAACTAAATTAAATTTCTTTGTAAAATGTATGTTGAATTATATGTTAAATTATGATTAACATGTTTAGAAACATAAATTTAGCTGAATAAAGTTGTTATTTTTAATTTTTCTTTATAGAAATTAAGAATTTTTTTAAAAAAATTGCCAAAAAAGATTAACATGTTTAGAAACATAAATTTCGCTGAATAAAGATGTAATTTTTAATTTTTCTTAATAAAAATTAAGAAATTTTTAAAAAATTCGCAAAAAAAATATATTGTGTAATTATTTAATAAAATTAAAAAGGATGTAATTAAAATTTATTCAACCGTGTAGTGTATTCTAAATAAAAGTTTGGTTTTGTAATTTTGGAGTATAAATATTCGCTACATTTTTAAAATAAAATCTATTCAAAGTAAAACATTAAAAGAGTACGTTACATCTAAAAAATCATGGTAATTGAAAATTTTTATAATATTATAAAATAATATTAATTTTCATCTTTTACAGAATTTCTTAAATAATTTTGAAAAAACAGCTGCAGGCGCCGATTTGGTTAGCTAAGCTAGACGAACTGATTATTGGTTAATTATATGAAGTGGAACAATTTTCATTCAAGACTACCAGATTTGGAAGAGGTGTGACCGCTTTATTAATAGACGCTGTAACTTCATCAAAATACTTAATTTTCCTCCCTACAAGACTAGCAGATAAAATTACAGATGATAAAGAGCTTGAACTTTTAAACAATGAAAAATACTTTTTATTATTCAGGGGACGTGATGCTAGCAGAAGGAACATGGCGAAAATCGAATTTATTAAAAACGTTAATATAAGCTCCCAAAAGCATATATGTAATTAACACAGATACAACAATAAATAATTGTATTAATAATAATGTATGGTTTTAAAAACATAAGGTTTCTTTTTTCTGTAAAAATTTGTTAAAATAAAAAGACTTATTTTTTTTAAAACAAAAAAAGCAGTTTTATACAATTTATTGATATGAAATCCGAATATAACTTCCACTTATGTTCTTCAAAAAAATTGTGAGAAATAAAGTTTCTTTTTAAGAAAAAAATCATTGGTAAGAAACAAGTGTTTTTTGTATACAAGCAACTTTATTAATAGAGTGTTCTGAATGTTGGTTTCTATCATATTGTTTCAAGAAAATATAATCTCGTTTTTATTCTGTAAAAAATTATGGAAATGAAAATTTTTTTAAGAATTTATTTATTTTTTTTATTAATTGTTTTCTACAAAAAATTTTATACTACTCTACTGAAAAATCTAATAATTTTTTAATTTTCTGGTGTACTTATTTTAGTTAATAAGGGGAAGCCTTATTTTGATCTCAATTATGTAGTTCTAAAAAGAAAAAGGAAAAAATTTTATGAACAATATTTTTTTATATTAAAGCTATATATATACAATTATACTTTAGTAAGCCCCTGCTCAATTTCAAAACCTTGTTGACCACTAGAAAAATATTTAAAATTATTTTTAAATTTATTTTTTTTTTTACAAAAGTATTACTCACCCGTGACTATTAAATAGTGAGTGGTGCGTTACATTTTTAAGACCTTGATCGATTTAAGACCAAGGCCTAGTTGATCTCTGTAAATAAATTTAAAAATTATTAATAAAAATATTATAAATTTTTTTACATAGCTTATACTTACCCACGATCAGTATAATGTGAGCGAGGTGTTACATACTCTTCCGAATCACCATCAGAATTGTCAGTATTTGGTGCATAGGTGGTCGGGGGTTGTTGTGTTATTTGTTCTGGTCTTATTCTTTTGGTTGGAGTAGTAGTTGTTGTTGTTACTGGTAAAATTAGCTGTGGAGTATTAATTGGGTCAATTTTCTTCGGTGGTTTGATGCTACTGAGGTCCACAGGATGATTTACATGCTGGAAGAAGCTTACTTGAGCCGAATTCTGCATATTAAAGGTTGAATATATAGCCTGCTGTGGAGCAGTCAAGATTTGAATAGCCGAATTTAAAATGTAGAACAATTTTAACAAATTTATTTTTATATATATATATACTGAATAATAAGTATCTAATCGACTGTTCGAAATATGAATTTGTTTTAAATGTACACAAAATTTACCGGTTTATTTATACCTGGAAAATGCTTATTAGACTAAAAGTTATCTTTTACTTACCCCTTATTTGGTTTTTATATTTAACCTTACACTGAATGAAAATGATCATTTTATTATTGCATGGGCAAATCTAATGTTTAAAAAAAACGAAAACTTAAGCAAAAAATAAAAACTCATCATTTTATTATTGCATAAGTAAAAGTCATTTTTATGCAAAAAAAATTAAAAACGAAAACATAAGCAAAAAACAAAATTTTATTATCTTAAAAATTTCTATAATTTCTATAGTCATACAAATAAAGTAAAAACTATATCTCTTTTATTTATTCTTATGCATGTACGTAAACTGAAAATATTTATTAGAACATTGAAAAAAGCAATTAACTTCGTTTTTAAAATATGAAGGTTTTTATTTTTTAAACAGAACAGATACTTTCCAGCATTACGTAATTTTGATTTTGATAGCCTTGAAAAAACATACATAAATTTGTAATATAATAACATACTGACCCTAAAAATAGCATTAAATAATTTTACATATAATATTTTCTACAACGTCATGAAAAAATTATTTAAAAATGTACTAAAGTAAAAAACAATATTTAACTTATGTATTTTCCAAGCAAGCAAAACGATCCCCTATAGCCGAATTGGTAGCGTGCTGACATTATTCGAATCGAGATATGCAAGATCAAATCCACATCGAAGCATATTTTTTTTTTAAAATATCTAAAAAGTTTACGGTATGAAAAAATTATTTAAAGATGTACTAAAGTAAAAAACAATAATTCACTTATAACCTTTTTTCAATAATTTTGAATATTTTATATACATAATATACCTTAAACTTAAAATAAGTTGGTGACCTAGTCTTTTAAAAAAAATTATTCTTTACACAGTATACACAAAGAATAAGAATATATAAAAAGAGAAACACAAAATCAACCAAGCGAAACAGCATATACACAAGTGACGAAGTCAATCCAGCGAAACGAAATCAATCAAGCGTAAAAGACATAGTTACCTAATTACCACGACATCACCCCACACACCCAATGACCTAATTTACATGGCATCACCCCACAACCATCAAGAACACCCATTAAGGACACCCATTAATGACACACATTAATCACACCATTAATTTCACACCCATTAATCACACCATTAATTACACACCTCCACCCACCACCCAAGCTAATTGCTTCCCAGTTTCAGGTACACCAATAACTACTGTTGTTATTTTTAATTTTTATTTATCAAAATTAAGAAATTTTTAAAAAAAATTCCAAAAAAGTCAACTAAATTATGTTTTTTTGTTAAATGTGTGTTGAATTATATGTTAAATTATGATTTACATGTTTAGAAATATAAATTTTCGCTGAATAAAGTTGTTATTTTAAATTTTGCTTTATAAAAAGTAAGAAATTTTTAAAAAAAATTCAAAAAAGTCAACTAAATTATGTTTTTTGTTAAATATATGTAGAATTATATGTTAAATTATGAGTAACATGTTTAGAAACATACATTTAGCTGAATAAAGTTGTTATTTTTAATTTTTCTTTATAAAAATTAAGAAATTTTTAAAAATTTGACAAAAAAAGTCAACTAAATTATGTTTTTTTGTTAAATGTATGTTGAATTATATGTTAAATTTTCAGTGATATATTGTGTAATTATTTAATAAAATTAAAAAGGATGTAATTAAAATTTATTCAACCGTGTAGTGTATTCTAAATAAAAGTTTGGTTTTGTAATTTTGGAGTATAAATATTCGCTACATTTTTAAAATAAAATCTATTCAAAGTAAAAAATTAAAAGAGTACGTTACATCTAAAAAATCATGGTAATTGAAAATTTTTATAATATTATAAAATAATATTAATTTTCATCTTTTACAGAATTTCTTAAATAATTTTGAAAAAACAGCTGCAGGCGCCGATTTGGTTAGCTATTCTAAGCTAGACGAACTGATTATTGGTTAATTATATGAAGTGGAACAATTTTCATTCAAGACTACCAGATTTGGAAGAGGTGTGACCGCTTTATTAATAGACGCTGTAACTTCATCAAAATACTTAATTTTCCTCCCTACAAGACTAGCAGATAAAATTACAGATGATAAAGAGCTTGAACTTTTAAACAATGAAAAATACTTTTTATTATTCAGGGGACGTGATGCTAGCAGAAGGAACATGGCGAAAATCGAATTTATTAAAAACGTTAATATAAGCTCCCAAAAGCATATATGTAATTAACACAGATACAACAATAAATAATTGTATTAATAATAATGTATGGTTTTAAAAACATAAGGTTTCTTTTTTCTGTAAAAATTTGTTAAAATAAAAAGACTTATTTTTTTTTTAAACAAAAAAAGCAGTTTTATACAATTTATTTATATGAAATCCGAATATAACTTCCACTTATGTTCTTCAAAAAAATTGTGAGAAATAAAGTTTCTTTTTAAGAAAAAAATCATTTGTAAGAAACAAGTTTTTTTTGTATACAAGCAACTTTATTAATAGATTGTTCTGAATGTTGGTTTCTATCATATTGTTTCAAGAAAATATAATCTCGTTTTTATTCTGTAAAAAATTATGGAAATGAAAATTTTTTTAAGAATTTATTTATTTTTTTTATTAATTGTTTTCTACAAAAAATTTTATACTACTCTACTGAAAAATCTAATATTTTTTTAATTTTCTGGTGTACTTATTTTAGTTAATAAGGGGATCCTTATTTTGATCTCAATTATGTCGTTCTAAAAAGAAAAAGGAAAAAATTTTATGAACAATTATTTTTTTATATTAAAGCTATATATATACAATTATACTTTAGTAAGCCCCTGCTCAATTTCAAAACCTTGTTGACCACTAGAAAAATATATAAAATTATTTTTAAATTTATTTTTTTATATACTGAATAATAAGTATCTAATCGACTTTTCGAAATATGAATTTGTTTTAAATGTACACAAAAATTACCGGTTTATTTATACATAGAAAAAGCTTATTAGACTAAAAGTTATCTTTTACTTACCCCTTATTTGATTTTTATATTTAACCTTACACTGAATGAAAATGATCATTTTATTATTGCATGGGCAAATCTAATGTTTAAAAAAAACGAAAACTTAAGCAAAAAATAAAAACTCATCATTTTATTATTGCATAAGTAAAAGTCATTTTTATGCAAAAAAAATTAAAAACGAAAACATAAGCAAAAAACAAAATTTTATTATCTTAAAAATTTCTATAATTTCTATAGTCATACAAATAAAGTAAAAACTATATCTCTTTTATTTATTCTTATGCATGTACGTAAACTGAAAATATTTATTAGAACATTGAAAAAAGCAATGAACTTCGTTTTTAAAATATGAAGGTTTTTATTTTTTAAACAGAACAGATACTTTCCAGCATTACGTAATTTTGATTTTGATAGCCTTGAAAAAACATACATAAATTTGTAATATAATAACATACTGACCCTAAAAATAGCATTAAATAATTTTACAAATAATATTTTCTACAACGTCATGAAAAAATTATTTAAAAATGTACTAAAGTAAAAAACAATATTTAACTTATGTATTTTCCAAGCAAGCAAAACGATCCCCTATAGCCGAATTGGTAGCGTGCTGACATTATTCGAATCGAGATATGCAAGATCAAATCCACATCGAAGCATATTTTTTTTTTAAAATATCTAAAAAGTTTACGGTATGAAAAAATTATTTAAAGATGTACTAAAGTAAAAAACAATAATTCACTTATAACCTTTTTTCAATAATTTTGAATATTTTATATACATAATATACCTTAAACTTAAAATAAGTTGGTGACCTAGTCTTTTAAAAAAAATTATTCTTTACACAGTATACACAAAGAATAAGAATATATAAAAAGAGAAACACAAAATCAACCAAGCGAAACAGCATATACACAAGTGACGAAGTCAATCCAGCGAAACGAAATCAATCAAGCGTAAAAGACATAGTTACCTAATTACCACGACATCACCCCACACACCCAATGACCTAATTTACATGGCATCACCCCACAACCATTAAGAACACCCATTAAGGACACCCATTAATGACACCCATTAATCACACCATTAATTTCACACCCATTAATCACACCATTAATTACACACCTCCACCCACCACCCAAGCTAATTGCTTCCCAGTTTCAGGTACACCAATAACTACTGTTGTTATTTTTAATTTTTATTTATCAAAATTAAGAAATTTTTAAAAAAATTTCCAAAAAAGTCAACTAAATTATGTTTTTTTGTTAAATGTGTGTTGAATTATATGTTAAATTATGATTAACATGTTTAGAAATATAAATTTTCGCTGAATAAAGTTGTTATTTTAAATTTTGCTTTATAAAAAGTAAGAAATTTTTAAAAAAATTTCCAAAAAAGTCAACTAAATTATGTTTTTTTGTTAAATGTGTGTTGAATTATATGTTAAATTATGATTAACATGTTTAGAAATATAAATTTTCGCTGAATAAAGTTGTTATTTTAAATTTTGCTTTATTTAAAAGTAAGAAATTTTTCAAAAATATTTCAATAAAAATTAAGAAATTTTTAAAAAATTGACAAAAAAAGTCAACTAAATTATGTTTTTTTGTTAAATGTATGTTGAATTATATGTTAAATTTTCAGTGATATATTGTGTAATTATTTAATAAAATTAAAAAGGATGTAATTAAAATTTATTCAACCGTGTAGTGTATTCTAAATAAAAGTTTGGTTTTGTAATTTTGGAGTATAAATATTCGCTACATTTTTAAAATAAAATCTATTCAAAGTAAAAAATTAAAAGAGTACGTTACATCTAAAAAATCATGGTAATTGAAAATTTTTATAATATTATAAAATAATATTAATTTTCATCTTTTACAGAATTTCTTAAATAATTTTGAAAAAACAGCTGCAGGCGCCGATTTGCTTAGCTATTCTAAGCTAGACGAACTGATTATTGGTTAATTATATGAAGTGGAACAATTTTCATTCAAGACTACCACATTTGGAAGAGGTGTGACCGCTTTATTAATAGACGCTGTAACTTCATCAAAATACTTAATTTTCCTCCCTACAAGACTAGCAGATAAAATTACAGATGATAAAGAGCTTGAACTTTTAAACAATGAAAAATACTTTTTATTATTCAGGGGACGTGATGCTAGCAGAAGGAACATGGCGAAAATCGAATTTATTAAAAACGTTAATATAAGCTCCCAAAAGCATATATGTAATTAACACAGATACAACAATAAATAATTGTATTAATAATAATGTATGGTTTTAAAAACATAAGGTTTCTTTTTTCTGTAAAAATTTGTTAAAATAAGAAGACTTATTTTTTTTTTAAACAAAAAAAGCAGTTTTATACAATTTATTGATATGAAATCCGAATATAACTTCCACTTATGTTCTTCAAAAAAATTGTGAGAAATAAAGTTTCTTTTTAAGAAAAAAATCATTGGTAAGAAACAAGTTTTTTTTGTATACAAGCAACTTTATTAATAGAGTGTTCTGAATGTTGGTTTCTATCATATTGTTTCAAGAAAATATAATCTCGTTTTTATTCTGTAAAAAATTATGGAAATGAAAATTTTTTTAAGAATTTATTTATTTTTTTTATTAATTGTTTTCTACAAAAAATTTTATACTACTCTACTGAAAAATCTAATATTTTTTTAATTTTCTGGTGTACTTATTTTAGTTAATAAGGGGATCCTTATTTTGATCTCAATTATGTCGTTCTAAAAAGAAAAAGGAAAAAATTTTATGAACAATTTTTTTTTTATATTAAAGTTATATATATACAATTATACTTTAGTAAGCCCCTGCTCAATTTCAAAACCTTGTTGACCACTAGAAAAATATTTAAAATTATTTTTAAATTTATTTTTTTTTTACAAAAGTATTACTCACCCGTGACTATTAAATTGTGAGTGGTGCGTTACATTTTTAAGACCTTGATCGATTTAAGACCAAAGCCTAGTTGATCTCTGTAAATAAATTTAAAAATTATTAATAAAAATATTATAAATTTTTTTACATAGCTTATACTTACCCACGATCAGTATAATGTGAGCGAGGTGTTACATACTCTTCCGAATCACCATCAGAATTGTCAGTATTTGGTGCATAGGTGGTCGGGGGTTGTTGTGTTATTTGTTCTGGTCTTATTCTTTTGGTTGGAGTAGTAGTTGTTGTTGTTACTGGTAAAATTAGCTGTGGAGTATTAATTGGCTCAATTTTCTTCAGTGGTTTGTTGCTACTGAGGTCCACAGGATGATTTACATGCTGGAAGAAGCTTACTTGAGCCGAATTCTGCATATTAAAGGTTGAATATACAGCCTGCTGTGGAGCAGTCAAGATTTGAATAGCCGAATTTAAAATGTAGAACAATTTTAACAAATTTATTTTTATATATATATATACTGAATAATAAGTATCTAATCGACTGTTCGAAATCTGAATTTGTTTTAAATGTACACAAAAATTACCGGTTTATTTATACCTAGAAAATGCTTATTAGACTAAAATTTATCATTTACTTACCCCTTATTTGATTTTTATATTTAACCTTACACTGAATGAAAATGATCATTTTATTATTGCATGGGCAAATCTAATGTTTAAAAAAAACGAAAACTTAAGCAAAAAATAAAAACTCATTTATGCAAAAAAAATTAAAAACGAAAACATAAGCAAAAAACAAAATTTTATTATCTTAAAAATTTCTATAATTTCTATAGTCATACAAATAAAGTAAAAACTATATCTCTTTTATTTATTCTTATGCATGTACGTAAACTGAAAATATTTATTAGAACATTGAAAAAAGCAATGAACTTCGTTTTTAAAATATGAAGGTTTTTATTTTTTAAACAGAACAGATACTTTCCAGCATTACGTAATTTTGATTTTGATAGCCTTGAAAAAACATACATAAATTTGTAAAATAATAACATACTGACCCTAAAAATAGCATTAAATTATTTTACATATAATATTTTCTACAACGTCATGAAAAAATTATTTAAAAATGTACTAAAAAACAATATTTAACTTATGTATTTTCCAAGCGAGCAAAACGATCCCCTATAGCCGAATTGGTAGCGTGCTGACATTATTCGAATCGAGATATGCAAGATCAAATCCACATCGAAGCATATTTTTTTTTTTTAAATATCTAAAAAGTTTACGGTATGAAAAAATTATTTAAAGATGTACTAAAGTAAAAAACAATATTTCACTTATAACATTTTTTCAATAATTTTGAATATTTTATATGAATAATATACCTTAAATTTAAAATAAGTTGGTGACCTAGTTTTTTAAAAAAAATTATTATTTACCATACACAGACATACACAAAGAATAAGAATATATAAAAAGAGAAGCACAAAATCAACCAAGCGAAACAGCATATACACAAGTGACGAAATCAATCCAGCGAAACGAAATCAATCAAGCGGAAAAGACATAGTTACCTAATTCCCACGACATCACCCCACACACCAAATGACCTAATTTACACGGCATCACCCCACAACCATTAAGAACACCCATTAAGGACACCCATTAATGACACCCATTAATCACACCATTAATTTCACACCCATTAATCATACCATTAATATCACACCTCATTAATTTCACACCTGCCACCCAACACCCACGGTAATTGCTTCCCAGTTTCAGGTACACCAATAACTACTGTTGTTATTTTTAATTTTTCTTTATAAAAATTAAGAAATTTTTAAAAAAATTGCCATAAAAAATAAAAATAAATTGTAGTTTTTGTTAATATATGTTGAATTATATGTTAAATTATGATTAACATGTTTAGAAACATAAACTTAGATGAACAAAGTTGTTATTTTTAATGTTTCTTTATAAAAATTAAGAAATTTTTAAAAAAAATTGCCAAAAAAGCCAACTAAATTATGTTTTTTGTTAAATGTATGTTGAATTTTATGTTAAATTATGATTAACATGTTTAGAAATATAAACTTAGCTGAATAAATTTTTTATTTTTAATTTTTCTTTATAAAAATTAAGAAATTTTTAAAAAATTGGCAAAAAAGTCAACTAAATTATGTTTTTTTGTTAAATGTATGTTGAATTATATGTTAAATTATGATTAACTTTATATTTTAAATTATTATTAACATGTTTAGAAACATAAACTTAGCTGAATAAATTTTTTATTTTTTATTTTTCTTTATAAAAATTAAGAAATTTTTAAAAAAATTGCCAAAAAGTCAACTAAATTATGTTTTTTCTTTAATGTATGTTGAATTATATGTTAAATTATGATTAACATGTTTAGAAACATAAATTTCGCTGAATAAAGTTGTTATTTTAAATTTTGCTTTATAAAAATTAAGAAATTTTTAAAAAATTGGCAAAAAAAGTCAACTAAATTATGTTTTTTTGTTAAATGTATGTTGAATTATATGTTAAATTATGATTAACTTTATATTTTAAGTTATTATTAACATGTTTAGAAACATAAACTTAGCTGAATAAATTTTTTATTTTTAATTTTTCTTTATAAAAATTAAGAAATTTTTAAAAAAATTGCAAAAAAGTTAACTAAATTATGTTTTTTTGTAAAATGTATGTTGAATTATATATTAAATTATGATTAACATGTTTAGAAACATAAATTTCGCTGAATAACGTTGTAATTTTTAATTTTTCTTTATAGAAATTAAGAATTTTTTAAAAAAAAATTTTTTTTTTTTTTTTGTTAAATGTATGTAGAATTATATGTTAAATTATGATTAACATGTTTACAAACATAAATTTAGCTGAATAAAATTGTTATTTATTAAGAAATTTATATAAAATTGTTATTTAATAAGAAAATTAAGAAATTTTTAAAAAATTTACATAAAAAAGTCAACTAAAAAAACACTCAATTATGTTTTTGTGTTAACTATATGCTGTATTATTTATTACATTAAGATTAACATGTTTAGAAACATAAATTTCGCTGAATAAAGTAGTTATTTTAAATTTTTCTTTATAAAAATTAAGAAATTTTTAAAAAAATTGCCATAAAAAATAAAACTAAATTGTAGTTTTTGTTAATATATGTTGAATTATATGTTAAATTATGATTAACATGTTTAGAAACATAAACTTAGATGAACAAAATTGTTATTTTAAATTTTTTTTTATAAAAATTAAGAAATTTTCACAAAATTGGCATAAAAAAGTCAACTAATTATGTATTTTTTGTTAAATGTGTGTTGAATTATATGTTAAAATATGATTAACATGTTTAGAAACAAAAATTTCGCTGAATAAAGTTGTTATTTTAAATTTTACTTTATAAAAATTAAGAAATTTTTAAAAAATTGGCAAAAAAAGTCAATTAAATTATGTTTTTTTGTTAAATGTATGTTGAATTATATGTTAAATTATGACTAAACTTATATTTTAAATTATTATTAACATGTTTAGAAACATAAACTTAGCTGAATAAATTTTTTATTTTTAATTTTTCTTTATAAAAATGAAGAAATTTTTAAAAAATTGGCAAAAAAGTCAACTAAATTATGTTTTTTTGTAAAATGTATGTTGAATTATATATTAAATTATGATTAACATGTTTAGAAACATAAATTTCGCTGAATAACGTTGTAATTTTTAATTTTTCTTTATAGAAATTAAGAATTTAAAAAAAAAAAAAAATTTTTTTTTTTTGTTAAATGTATGTAGAATTATATGTTAAATTATGATTAACATGTTTACAAACATAAATTTAGCTGAATAAAATTGTTATTTATTAAGAAATTTATATAAAATTGTTATTTAATAAGAAAATTAAGAAATATTTAAAAAATTTACATAAAAAAGTCAACTAAAAAAAAACACTCAATTATGGTTTTTTGTTAACTATATGCTGTATTATTTATTACATTATGATTAACATGTTTAGAAACATAAATTTAGCTGAATAAATTTGTTATTTTTAATTTTTCTTTATAGAAATTAGGAATTTTTTTTAAAAAAATTGCCAAAAAAGATTAACATGTTTAGAAACATAAATTTCGCTGAATAAAGATGTTATTTTTAATTTTTCTTAATAAAAATTAAGAAATTTTTAAAAAATTCGCAAAAAAAATTAACTAAATTATGTTTCTTTGTAAAATGTATGTTGAATTATATGTTAAATTATGATTAACATATTTAGAAACATAAATTTAGCTGAATAAAATTGTTATTTTTAATTTTTCTTTATAAAAATTAAGAAATTTTTAAAAAAATTGACAAAAAAGTCAACTAAATTATGTTTTTTTGTTAAATTTGTGTTGAATTATATGTTAAATTATGATTAACATGTTTAGAAACATAAATTTAGCTGAATAAAGTTGTTATTTTTAATTTTTCTTTATAGAAATTAAGAACTTTTTTTAAAAAAATTGCCAAAAAAGATTAACATGTTTAGAAACATAAATTTAGCTGAATAACGTTGTTATTTTTAATTTTTCTTTATAAAAATTAAGAAATTTTTAAAAAAATTCTAAGAAAGTCAACTAAATTATGTTTTTTTGTTAAATGTATGTTGAATTATATGTTAAATTATGATTAACATAATTGTTATTTTTAATTTTTCTTTATAAAAATTAAGAAATTTTTAAAGTCAACTAAATTATGTTTTTTTGTTAAATTTGTCTTGAATTATATGTTAAATTATGATTAACATGTTTAGAAACATAAATTTAGCTGAATAAATTTGTTATTTTTAATTTTTCTTTATAAAAATTAAGAATTTTTTTAAAAAAATTGCCAAAAAAGATTAACATGTTTAGAAACATAAATTTCGCTGAATAAAGATGTTATTTTTAATTTTTCTTTATAAAAATTAAGAAATTTTTAAAAAATTGCCAACAAAGTCAACAAAATTATGTTTTTTTGTTAAATTTGTGTTTAATTATATGTTAAATTATGACTAACATGTTTAGAAACATAAATTTAGCTGAATAACTTTGTTATTTTTAATTTTTCTTTATAAAAATTAAGAATTTTTTTAAAAAATTGCCAAAAAAGTCAACTAAATTATGTTTTTTGTTAAATGTATGTTGAATTATATGTTAAATTATGATTCACATGATTAGAAACATAAATTTCGCTGAATAAATTTGTTATTTTTAATTTTTCTTTATAAAAATTAAGAAATTTTTAAAAAATTGGCAAAAAAAGTCAACTAAATTATGTTTTTTTGTTAAATGTATGTTGAATTATATGTTAAATTATGACTAATATGTTTAGAAACATAAATTTAGCGGAATAAAGTTGTTATTTTTAATTTTTCTTTATAAAAATTAAGAAATTTTTAAAAAAATTGCCAAAAAAGTCAACTAAATTATGTGTTTTGTTAAATTTGTGTTTAATTATATGTTAAATTATGGCTAACATGTTTAGAAACATAAATTTAGCTGAATAACTTTGTTATTTTTACTTTTTCTTTATAAAAATTAAGAAATTTTTAAAAAATTTGCAAAAAAGTTAACTAAATTATGTTTTTTTGTAAAATGTATGTTGAATTATATGTTAAACTATGATTAACATGTTTAGAAACATAAATTTCGCTGAATAACGTTGTAATTTTTAATTTTTCTTTATAGAAATTAAGATTTTTTAAAAAAAAAAAATTTTTTTTTTTTTTGTTAAATGTATGTAGAATTATATGTTAAATTATGATTAACATGTTTACAAACATAAATTTAGCTGAATAAAATTGTTATTTATTAAGAAATTTATATAAAATTGTTATTTAATAAGAAAATTAAGAAATTTTTAAAAAATTTACATAAAAAAGTCAACTAAAAAAAACACTCAATTATGTTTTTGTGTTAACTATATGCTGTATTATTTATTACATTATGATTAACATGTTTAGAAACATAAATTTCGCTGAATAAAGTAGTTATTTTAAATTTTTCTTTATAAAAATTAAGAAATTTTTAAAAAAATTGCCATAAAAAATAAAACTAAATTGTAGTTTTTGTTAATATATGTTGAATTATATGTTAAATTATGTTTAACATGTTTAGAAACATAAACTTAGATGAACAAAATTGTTATTTTAAATTTTTTTTATAAAAATTAAGAAATTTTCACAAAATTGGCATAAAAAAGTCAACTAATTATGTATTTTTTGTTAAATGTGTGTTGAATTATATGTTAAATTATGATTAACATGTTTAGAAACAAAAATTTCGCTGAATAAAGTTGTTATTTTATATTTTGCTTTATAAAAATTAAGAAATTTTTAAAAAATTGGCAAAAAAAGTCAACTAAATTATGTTTTTTTGTTAAATGTATGTTGAATTATATGTTAAATTATGATTAAACTTATATTTTAAATTATTATTTACATGTTTAGAAACATAAACTTAGCTGAATAAATTTTTTATTTTTAATTTTTCTTTATAAAAATTAAGAAATTTTTAAAAAATTGGCAAAAAAGTCAACTAAATTATGTTTTTTTGTAAAATGTATGTTGAATTATATGTTAAATTATGATTAACATGTTTAGAAACATAAATTTCGCTGAATAACGTTGTAATTTTTAATTTTTCTTTATAGAAATTAAGAATTTTTTTAAAAAAAAATTTTTTTTTTTTTTTTTTGTTAAATGTATGTAGAATTATATGTTAAATTATGATTAACATGTTTAGAAACATAAATTTACCTGAATAAAATTGTTATTTATTAAGAAATTTATATAAAATTGTTATTTAATAAGAAAATTAAGAAATATTTAAAAAATTTACATAAAAAAGTCAACTAAAAAAAACACTCAATTATGGTTTTTTGTTAACTATATGCTGTATTATTTATTACATTATGATTAACATGTTTAGAAACATAAATTTAGCTGAATAAATTTGTTATTTTTAATTTTTCTTTATAAAAATTAAGAAATTTTTAAAAAATTGGCAAAAAAATTCAACTAAATTGTTTCTTTGTAAAATGTATGTTGAATTATATGTTAAATTATGATTAACATGTTTAGAAACATAAATTTAGCTGAATAAAGTTGTTATTTTTAATTTTTCTTTATAGAAATTAAGAATTTTTTTAAAAAAATTGCCAAAAAAGATTAACATGTTTAGAAACATAAATTTCGCTGAATAAAGATGTTATTTTTAATTTTTCTTTATAAAAATTAAGAAATTTTTAAAAAATTGGCAAAAAAATTCAACTAAATTGTTTCTTTGTAAAATGTATGTTGAATTATATGTTAAATTATGATTAACATGTTTAGAAACATAAATTTAGCTGAATAAAGTTGTTATTTTTAATTTTTCTTTATAGAAATTAAGAATTTTTTTAAAAAAATTGCCAAAAAAGATTAACATGTTTAGAAACATAAATTTCGCTGAATAAAGATGTTATTTTTAATTTTTCTTAATAAAAATTAAGAAATTTTTAAAAAAATTGACAAAAAAGTCAACTAAATTATGTTTTTTTGTTAAATTTGTGTTGAATTATATGTTAAATTATGATTAACATGTTTAGAAACATAAATTTAGCTGTATAAAGTTGTTATTTTTAATTTTTCTTTATAGAAATTAAGAACTTTTTTTAAAAAAATTGCCAAAAAAGATTAACATGTTTAGAAACATAAATTTAGCTGAATAACGTTGTTATTTTTAATTTTTCTTTATAAAAAGTAAGAAATTTTTTAAAAAATTCTAAGAAAGTCAACTAAATTATGTTTTTCTGTTAAATGTATGTTGAATTATATGTTAAATTATGATTAACATAATTGTTATTTTTAATTTTTCTTAATAAAAATTAAGAAATTTTTAAAAAATTCGCAAAAAAAATCAACTAAATTATGTTTCTTTGTAAAATGTATGTTGAATTATATGTTAAATTATGATTAACATATTTAGAAACATAAATTTAGCTGAATAAAATTGTTATTTTTAATTTTTCTTTATAAAAATTAAGAAATTTTTAAAAAAATTGCCAAAAAAGTCAACTAAATTATGTTTTTTTGTTAAATGTATGTTGAATTATATGTTAAATTATGATTCACATGATTAGAAACATAAATTTCGCTGAATAAATTTGTTATTTTTAATTTTTCTTTATAAAAATTAAGAAATTTTTAAAAAAATTGCCAAAAAAGTCAACTGAATTATGTTTTTTTGTTAAATTTGTGTTTAATTATATGTTAAATTATGATTTACATGTTAACACACATAAATTTCGCTGAATAAAGATGTTATTATTAATTTTTCTTAATAAAAATTAAGAAATTTTTAAAAAATTCGCAAAAAAAATCAACTAAATTATGTTTCTTTGTAAAATGTATGTTGAATTATATGTTAAATTATGATTAACATATTTAGAAACATAAATTTAGCTGAATAAAGTTGTTATTTTTAATTTTTCTTTATAGAAATTAAGAATTTTTTTAAAAAAATTGCCAAAAAAGATTAACATGAATAAAGATGTTATTTTTAATTTTTCTTAATAAAAATTAAGAAATTTTTAAAAAATTCGCAAAAAAAATCAACTAAATTATGTTTCTTTGTAAAATGTATGTTGAATTATATGTTAAATTATGATTAACATATTTAGAAACATAAATTTAGCTGAATAAAATTGTTATTTTTAATTTTTCTTTATAAAAATTAAGAAATTTTTAAAAAAATTGACAAAAAAGTCAACTAAATTATGTTTTTTTGTTAAATTTGTGTTGAATTATATGTTAAATTATGATTAACATGTTTAGAAACATAAATTTAGCTGAATAAAGTTGTTATTTTTAATTTTTCTTTATAGAAATTAAGTACTTTTTTTAAAAAAATTGCCAAAAAAGATTAACATGTTTAGAAACATAAATTTAGCTGAATAACGTTGTTATTTTTAATTTTTCTTTATAAAAATTAAGAAATTTTTAAAAAAATTCTAAGAAAGTCAACTAAATTTTTTTTTTTTGTTAAATGTATGTTGAATTATATGTTAAATTATGATTAACATAATTGTTATTTTTAATTTTTCTTAATAAAAATTAAGAAATTTTTAAAAAATTCGCAAAAATAATCAACTAAATTATGTTTCTTTGTAAAATGTATGTTGAATTATATGTTAAATTATGATTAACATATTTAGAAACATAAATTTAGCTGAATAAAATTGTTATTTTTAATTTTTCTTTATAAAAATTAAGAAATTTTTAAAAAAATTGCCAAAAAAGTCAACTAAATTATGTTTTTTTGTTAAATGTATGTTGAATTATATGTTAAATTATGATTCACATGATTAGAAACATAAATTTCGCTGAATAAATTTGTTATTTTTAATTTTTCTTTATAAAAATTAAGAAATTTTAAAAAAAATTGCTAAAAAAGTCAACTGAATTATGTTTTTTTGTTAAATTTGTGTTTAATTATATGTTAAATTATGATTTACATGTTAACACACATAAATTTCGCTGAATAAAGATGTTATTTTTAATTTTTCTTAATAAAAATTAAGAAATTTTTAAAAAATTCGCAAAAAAAATCAACTAAATTATGTTTTTTTGTAAAATGTATGTTGAATTATATGTTAAATTATGATTAACATATTTAGAAACATAAATTTAGCTGAATAAAATTGTTATTTTTAATTTTTCTTTATAAAAATTAAGAAATTTTTAAAAAAATTGACAAAAAAGTCAACTAAATTATGTTTTTTTGTTAAATTTGTGTTGAATTATATGTTAAATTATGATTAACATGTTTAGAAACATAAATTTAGCTGAATAAAGTTGTTATTTTTAATTTTTCTTTATAGAAATTAAGAACTTTTTTTAAAAAAATTGCCAAAAAAGATTAACATGTTTAGAAACATAAATTTAGCTGAATAACGTTGTTATTTTTAATTTTTCTTTATAAAAATTAAGAAATTTTTAAAAAATTCCAAGAAAGTCAACTAAATTATGTTTTTTTGTTAAATGTATGTTGAATTATATGTTAAATTATGATTAACATAATTGTTATTTTTAATTTTTCTTTATAAAAATTAAGAAATTTTTAAAAAAATTGCCAAAAAAGTCAACTAAATTATGTGTTTTGTTAAATTTGTGTTTAATTATATGTTAAATTATGACTAACATGTTTAGAAACATAAATTTAACTGAATAACTTTGTTATTTTTAATTTTTCTTTATAAAAATTAAGAATTTTTTTAAAAAATTGCCAAAAAAGTCAACTAAATTATGCTTTTTTGTTAAATGTATGTTGAATTATATGTTAAATTATGACTCACATGATTAGAAACATAAATTTCGCTGAATAAATTTGTTATTTTTAATTTTTTTTTATAAAAATTAATAAATTTTTAAAAAAATTGCCAAAAAAGTCAACTGAATTATGTTTTTTTGTTAAATTTGTGTTTAATTATATGTTAAATTATGATTAACATGTTAACACACATAAATTTAGCTGAATAAAGTTGTTATTTTTAATTTTTCTTTATAGAAAGAAAGAATTTTTTAAAACAAATTGCCAAAAAAGGCAACTAAATAATGTTTTTTTGTTAAATGTATGTAGAATTATGTGTTTAATTATGATTAACATGTTTAGAAACATAAATTTAGCTGAATAAAGTTGTTATTTTTAATTTTTCTTTATAGAAATTAAGAACTTTTTTTAAAAAAATTGCCAAAAAAGATTAACATGTTTAGAAACATAAATTTAGCTGAATAACGTTGTTATTTTTAATTTTTCTTTATAAAAATTAAGAAATTTTTAAAAAAATTCCACGAAAGTCAACTAAATTATGTTTTTTTGTTAAATGTATGTTGAATTATATGTTAAATTATGATTAACATAATTGTTATTTTTAATTTTTCTTTATAAAAATTAAGAAATTTTTAAAAACATTGACAAAAAAGTCAACTAAATTATGTTTTTTTGTTAAATTTGTCTTGAATTATATGTTAAATTATGATTAACATGTTTAGAAACATAAATTTAGCTGAATAAAGTTGTTATTTTTAATTTTTCTTTATAAAAATTAAGAATTTTTTTAAAAAAATTGCCAAAAAAGATTAACATGTTTAGAAACATAAATTTCGCTGAATAAAGATGTTATTTTTAATTTTTCTTTATAAAAATTAAGAAATTTTTAAGAAATTGCCAAAAAAAGTCAACTAAATTATATTTTTTGTTAAATGTATGTTGAATTATATGTTAAATTATGATTCACATGATTAGAAACATAAATTTCGCTGAATAAATTTGTTATTTTTAATTTTTCTTTATAAAAATTAAGAATTTTTTTAAAAAATTGCCAAAAAAGTCAACTAAATTATGTTTTTTTGTTAAATGTATGTTGAATTATATGTTAAATTATGATTCACATGATTAGAAACATAAATTTCGCTGAATAAATTTGTTATTTTTAATTTTTCTTTATAAAAATTAAGAAATTTTTAAAAAAATTGCCAAAAAAGTCAACTGAATTATGTTTTTTTGTTAAATTTGTGTTTAATTATATGTTAAATTATGATTAACATGTTAACACACATAAATTTAGCTGAATAAAGTTGTTATTTTTAATCTTTCTTTATAGAAAGAAAGAATTTTTTAAAACAAATTGCCAAAAAAGGCAACTAAATTATGTTTTTTTGTTAAATGTATGTTGAATTATATGTTAAATTATGATTCACATGATTAGAAACATAAATTTCGCTGAATAAATTTGTTATTTTTAATTTTTCTTTATAAAAATTAAGAAATTTTTAAAAAAATTGCCAAAAAAGTCAACTGAATTATGTTTTTTTGTTAAATTTGTGTTTAGTTATATGTTAAATTATGACTAACATGTTTAGAAACATAAATTTAGCTGAATAACTTTGTTATTTTTAATTTTTCTTTATAAAAATTAAGAATTTTTTTAAAAAATTGCCAAAAAAGTCAACTAAATTATGTTTTTTGTTAAATGTATGTTGAATTATATGTTAAATTATGATTCACATGATTAGAAACATAAATTTCGCTGAATAAATTTGTTATTTTTAATTTTTCTTTATAAAAATTAAGAAATTTTTAAAAAATTGGCAAAAAAAGTCAACTAAATTATATTTTTTGTTAAATGTATGTTGAATTATATGTTAAATTATGATTAACATGTTTAGAAACATAAATTTAGCGGAATAAAGTTGTTATTTTTAATTTTTTTTTATAAAAATTAAGAAATTTTTAAAAAAATTACCAAAAAAGTCAACTAAATTATGTGTTTTGTTAAATTTGTGTTTAATTATATGTTAAATTATGACTTACATGTTTAGAAACATAAATTTAGCTGAATAACTTTGTTATTTTTAATTTTTCTTTATAAAAATTAAGAATTTTTTTAAAAAATTGCCAAAAAAGTCAACTAAATTATGTTTTTTTGTTAAATGTATGTTGAATTATATGTTAAATTATGATTCACATGATTAGAAACATAAATTTCGCTGAATAAATTTGTTATTTTTAATTTTTCTTTATAAAAATTAAGAAATTTTTAAAAAAATTGCCAAAAAAGTCAACTGAATTATGTTTTTTTGTTAAATTTGTGTTTAATTATATGTTAAATTATGATTAACATGTTAACACACATAAATTTAGCTGAATAAAGTTGTTATTTTTAATCTTTCTTTATAGAAAGAAAGAATTTTTTAAAACAAATTGCCAAAAAAGGCAACTAAATAATGTTTTTTGTTAAATGTATGTAGAATTATGTGTTTAATTATGATTAACATGTTTAGAAACATAAATTTAGCTGAATCAAATTGTTATTTGTTAAGAAATGTATATAAAATTGTTATTTAATAAGAAAATTAAGAAATTTTTAAAAAATTTACATAAAAAAGTCAACTAAAAAAAAAAACACTAAATTATGTTTTTTTGTTAACTATATGTTGTATTATTTATTAAATTATGATTAACATGTTTAGAAACATAAATTTAGCTGAATAAATTTGTTATTTTTAATTTTTCTTTATAAAAATTAAGAAATTTTTACAAAATGTACATAAAAAAGTCAACTAAAAAAAGTCCACTAAACTATGTTTTTTGTTAACTATATGTTGAGTTATATGTTAAATTATGATTAACATGTTAGGAAACATAAATTTCGCTGAATAAAGATGTTATTTTTAATTTTTCTTTATAAAAATTAAGAAATTTTTAAAAAATTGGCAAAAAAAGTCAAATAGATTATGTTTTTTTGTGAAATGTATGTTGAATTATATGTTAAATTATAAGTAACATGTTAAGAAACATAAATTTAGCTGAATAAAGTTTTTATTTTTAATTTTTATTTATAAAAATTAAGAAATTTAAAAAAAATTGCGAAAAAAGTCAACTAAATTATATTTTTTGTTAAATGTATGTAGAATTATATGTTAAATTACGATTAACATGTTTCGAAACATAAATTTAGCTGAATAAAATTGTTATTTATTAAGAAATTTATATAAAATAGTTATTTATTAAGAAAATTAAGAAATTTTTACAAAATTGACATAAAAAAGTCAACTAAAAAAGTCCGCTAAATTATGTTTTTTTGTTAACTATATGTTGAATTATTTATTACATTATGATTAACATGTTTAGAAACATAAATTTAGCTGAATAAAGATGTTATTTTTAATTTTTCTTTATAGAAATTCAGATTTTTTTTAAAAAATTGCCAAAAAAGTCAACTAAATTATGTTTTTTTGTTAAATTTGTGTTGAATTATATGTTAAATTATGATTAACATGTTTAGAAACATAAATTTAGCTGAATAAAGTTGTCATTTTTAATTTTTCTTTATAACAATTAAGAATTTTTTTTAAAAAAATTGCCAAAAAAGATTAACATGTTAGGAAACATAAATTTCGCTGAATAAAGATGTTATTTTTAATTTTTCTTTATAAAAATTAAGAAATTTTTTAAAAATTTTTACAAAAAAGTCAAATAAATTATGTGTTTTTTATTAAATTTGTGTTGAATTATATGTTAAATTATGATTAACATGTTTAGAAACACAAATTTAGCTGAATAAAGTTGTCATTTTTAATTTTTCTTTATAACAATTAAGAATTTTTTTAAAAAAATTGCCAAAAAAGATTAACATGTTTAGAAACATAAATTTAGCTGAATAACGTTGTTATTTTTAATTTTTCTTTATAAAAATTAAGAAATTTTTAAAAAAATTCCAAGAAAGTCAACTAAATTATGTTTTTTTGTTAAATGTATGTTGAATTATATGTTAAATTATGACTAACATTTTTAGAAACATAAATTTAGCGGAATAAAGTTGTTATTTTTAATTTTTCTTTATAAAAATTAAGAATTTTTTTAAAAAATTGCCAAAAAAGTCAACTAAATTATGTTTTTTTGTTAAATGTATGTTGAATTATATGTTAAATTATGATTCACATGATTAGAAACATAAATTTCGCTGAATAAATTTGTTATTTTTAATTTTTCTTTATAAAAATTAAGAAATTTTTAAAAAAATTGCCAAAAAAGTCAACTGAATTATGTTTTTTTGTTAAATTTGTGTTTAATTATATGTTAAATTATGATTAACATGTTAACACACATAAATTTAGCTGAATAAAGTTGTTATTTTTAATTTTTCTTTATAGAAAGAAAGAATTTTTTAAAACAAATTGCCAAAAAAGGCAACTAAATAATGTTTTTTTGTTAAATGTATGTAGAATTATGTGTTTAATTATGATTAACATGTTTAGAAACATAAATTTAGCTGAATCAAATTGTTATTTATTAAGAAATGTATATAAAATTGTTATTTAATAAGAAAATTAAGAAATTTTTAAAAAATTTACATAAAAAAGTCAACTAAAAAAAAAACACTAAATTATGTTTTTTTGTTAACTATATGTTGTATTATTTATTAAATTATGATTAACATGTTTAGAAACATAAATTTAGCTGAATAAATTTGTTATTTTTAATTTTTCTTTATAAAAATTAAGAAATTTTTACAAAATGTACATAAAAAAGTCAACTAAAAAAAGTCCACTAAATTATGTTTTTTGTTAACTTTATGTTGAGTTATATGTTAAATTATGATTAACATGTTTAGAAACATAAATTTCGCTGAATAAAGTTTTTATTTTTAATTTTGTTTTATAAAAATTAAGAAATTTAAAAAAAAATTGCGAAAAAAGTCAACTAAATTATGTTTTTTGTTAAATGTATGTAGAATTATATGTTAAATTATGATTAACATGTTTAGAAACATAAATTTAGCTGAATAAAATAGTTATTTATTAAGAAAATTGAGAAATTTTTACAAAATTGACATAAAAAAGTCAACTAAAAAAGTCCGCTAAATTATGTTTTTTTGTTACCTATATGTTGAATTATTTATTACATTATGATTAACATGTTTAGAAACATAAATTTAGCTGAATAAAGATGTTATTTTTAATTTTTCTTTATAGAAATTAAGATTTTTTTTAAAAAATTGCCAAAAAAGTCAACTAAATTATGTTTTTTTGTTAAATTTGTGTTGAATTATATGTTAAATTATGATTAACATGTTTAGAAACATAAATTTAGCTGAATAAAGTTGTCATTTTTAATTTTTCTTTATAACAATTAAGAATTTTTTTAAAAAAATTGCCAAAAAAGATTAACATGTTTAGAAACATAAATTTCGCTGAATAAAGATGTTATTTTTAATTTTGCTTTATAAAAATTAAGAAATTTTTTAAAAAATTTTACAAAAAAGTCAACTAAATTATGTGTTTTTTATTAAATTTGTGTTGAATTATATGTTAAATTATGACTAACATGTTTAGAAACATAAATTTAGCTGAATAAAGTTATTATTTTTAATTTTTCTTTATAAGAATTAAGAAATTTTTAAAAAATTGGCAAAAAATGTCAACTAAATTATGTTTTTTTGTTAAATGCATGTTGAATTATATGTTAAATTATGATTAATATGTTTAGAAACATAAATTTAGCTGAATAAAGTTATTATTTTTAATTTTTTTTAATAAAAATTAAGAAATTTTTAAAAAATTGGCAACCAAAATTCAACTAAATTATGTTTCTTTCTAAAATGTAAGTTGAATTATATGTTAAATTATGATTAACATATTTAGAAACATAAATTTAGCTGAATAAAGTTATTATTTTTAATTTTTCTTTATAAAAATTAAGAAATTTAAAAAAAAATTGCGAAAAAAGTCAACTAAATTATGTTTTTTGTTAAATGTATGTAGAATTATATGTTAAATTATGATTAACATGTTTAGAAACATAAATTTAGCTGAATAAAATTGTTATTTATTAAGAAATTTATATAAAATAGTTATTTATTAAGAAAATTGAGAAATTTTTACGAAATTGACTATAAAGAAGTCAACTAAAAAAGTCCGCTAAATTATGTTTTTTTGTTACCTATATGTTGAATTATTTATTACATTATGATTAACATGTTTAGAAACATAAATTTAGCTGAATAAAGATGTTATTTTTAATTTTTCTTTATAGAAATTAAGATTTTTTTTAAAAAATTGCCAAAAAAGTCAACTAAATTATGTTTTTTTGTTAAATTTGTGTTGAATTATATGTTAAATTATGATTAACATGTTTAGAAACATAAATTTAGCTGAATAAAGTTGTCATTTTTAATTTTTCTTTATAACAATTAAGAATTTTTTTAAAAAAATTGCCAAAAAAGATTAACATGTTTAGAAACATAAATTTCGCTGAATAAAGATGTTATTTTTAATTTGTCTTTATAAAAATTCAGAAATTTTTTAAAAAAATTTACAAAAAAGTCAACTAAATTATGTGTTTTTTATTAAATTTGTGTTGAATTATATGTTAAATTATGACTAACATGTTTAGAAACATAAATTTAGCTGAATAAAGTTATTATTTTTAATTTTTCTTTATAAGAATTAAGAAATTTTTAAAAAATTGGCAAAAAATGTCAACTAAAGTATGTTTTTTTGTTAAATGCATGTTGAATTATATGTTAAATTATGATTAATATGTTTAGAAACATAAATTTAGCTGAATAAAGTTATTATTTTTAATTTTTTTTAATAAAAATTAAGAAATTTTTAAAAAATTGGCAACCAAAATTTAACTAAATTATGTTTCTTTCTAAAATGTAAGTTGAATTATATGTTAAATTGTGATTAACATATTTAGAAACATAAATTTAGCTGAATAAAGTGATTATTTTTAATTTTTCTTTATAAAAATTAAGAAATTTAAAAAAAATTGCCAAAAAAGATTAACATGTTTAGAAACTAAATTTCGCTGACTAAAGATGTTATTTTTAATTTTTCTTTATAAAAATTAAGAAATTAACAAAGTTGTCAACAAAGTTTTTGTTGTCAACAAAGTCAACAAAATTATGTTTTTTTGTTAAATTTGTGTTTAATTATATGTTAAATTATGACTAACATGTATAGAAACATAAATTTAGCTGAATAAGTTTGTTATTTTTAATTTTTCTTTATAAAAATTAAGAATTTTTTTAAAAAATTGCCAAAAAAGTCAACTAAATTATGTTTTTTTGTTAAATGTATGTTGAATTATATGTTAAATTATGATTCACATGATTAGAAACATAAATTTCGCTGAATAAATTTGTTATTTTTAATTTTTCTTTATAAAAATTAAGAAATTTTTAAAAAATTGGCAAAAAAAGTCAACTAAATTATGTTTTTTTGTTAAATGTATGTTGAATTATATGTTAAATTATGACTAACATGTTTAGAAACATAAATTTAGCGGGATAAAGTTGTTATTTTTAATTTTTCTTTATAAAAATTAAGAAATTTTTAAAAAAATTGCCAAAAAAGTCAACTAAATTATGTGTTTTGTTAAATTTGTGTTTAATTATATGTTAAATTATGACTAACATGTTTAGAAACATAAATTTAGCTGAATAACTTTGTTATTTTTAATTTTTCTTTATAAAAATTAAGAATTTTTTTAAAAAATTGCCAAAAAAGTCAACTAAATTATGTTTTTTTGTTAAATGTATGTTGAATTATATGTTAAATTATGATTCACATAATTAGAAACATAAATTTCGCTGAATAAATTTGTTATTTTTAATTTTTCTTTATAAAAATTAAGAAATTTTTAAAAAAATTGCCAAAAAAGTCAACTGAATTATGTTTTTTTGTTAAATTTGTGTTTAATTATATGTTAAATTATGATTAACATGTTAACACACATAAATTTAGCTGAATAAAGTTGTTATATTTAATTTTTCTTTATAGAAAGAAAGAATTTTTTAAAACAAATTGGCAAAAAAGGCAACTAAATAATGTTTTTTTGTTAAATGTATGTAGAATTATGTGTTTAATTATGATTAACATGTTTAGAAACATAAATTTAGCTGAATCAAATTGTTATTTATTAAGAAATGTATATAAAATTGTTATTTAATAAGAAAATTAAGAAATTTTTAAAAAATTTACATAAAAAAGTCAACTAAAAAAAAAACACTAAATTATGTTTTTTTGTTAACTATATGTTGTATTATTTATTAAATTATGATTAACATGTTTAGAAACATAAATTTAGCTGAATAAATTTGTTATTTTTAATTTTTCTTTATAAAAATTAAGAAATTTTTACAAAATGTACATAAAAAAGTCAACTAAAAAAAGTCCACTAAATTATGTTTTTTTGTTAACTATATGTTGAGTTATATGTTAAATTATGATTAACATGTTTAGAAACATAAATTTCGCTGAATAAAGTTTTTATTTTTAATTTTTATTTATAAAAATTAAGAAATTTAAAAAAAAATTGCGAAAAAAGTCAACTAAATTATGTTTTTTGTTAAATGTATGAAGAATTATATGTTAAATTATGATTAACATGTTTAGAAACATAAATTTAGCTGAATAAAATTGTTATTTATTAAGAAATTTATATAAAATAGTTATTTATTAAGAAAATTAAGAAATTTTTACAAAATTGACATAAAAAAGTCAACTAAAAAAGTCCGCTAAATTATGTTTTTTTGTTAACTATATGTTGAATTATTTATTACATTATGATTAACATGTTTAGAAACATAAATTTAGCTGAATAAAGATGTTATTTTTAATTTTTCTTTATAGAAATTAAGATTTTTTTTTTAAAAATTGCCAAAAAAGTCAACTAAATTATGTTTTTTTGTTAAATTTGTGTTGAATTATATGTTAAATTATGATTAACATGTTTAGAAACATAAATTTAGCTGAATAAAGTTGTCATTTTTAATTTTTCTTTATAACAATTAAGAATTTTTTTAAAAAAATTGCCAAAAAAGATTAACATGTTTAGAAACATAAATTTCGCTGAATAAAGATGTTATTTTTAATTTTTCTTTATAAAAATTAAGAAATTTTTTAAAAAATTTTACAAAAAAGTCAACTAAATTATGTGTTTTTTATTAAATTTGTGTTGAATTATATGTTAAATTATGATTAACATGTTTAGAAACATAAATTTAGCTGAATAAAGTTATTATTTTTAATTTTTCTTTATAAGAATTAAGAAATTTTTAAAAAATTGGCAAAAAAGTCAACTAAATTATGCTTTTTTGTTAAATGTATGTTGAATTATATGGTAAATTATGATTAAGTTGTTATTTTTAATTTTTCTTTATAAAAATTAAGAAATTTTTAAAAAGTTGCCAAAAAAAGTCAACTAAATTATGTTTTTTTGTTAAATATATGTTGAATTATATGTTAAATTATGATTAACATGTTTAGAAACATAAATTTAGCGGAATAAAGTTGTTATTTTTAAATTTTCTTTATAAAAATTAAGAAATTTAAAAAAAAATTGCCAAAAAAGTCAACTAAGTTATGTGTTTTGTTAAATATATGTTGAATTATATGTTAAATTATGATTAAAATGTTTAGAAACATAAATTTAGCTGAATAACGTTGTTATTTTTAATTTTCCTTATAAAAATTAAGAAATTTTTAAAAAAATTGGCAAAAAATTCAACTAAATTATGTTTTTTTGTTAAATGTATTTAGAATTATATGTTAAATTATGATTAACATGTTTAGAAACATAAATTTAGCTGAATAAAATTGTTATTTATTAAGAAATTTATATAAAATTGTTATTTAATAAGAAAATTAAGAAATTTTTAAAAAATTTATATAAAAAAGTCAACTAAAAAAAACACTCAATTATGTTTTTTTGTTAACTATATGCTGTATTATTTATTACATTATGATTAACATGTTTAGAAACATAAATTTAGCTGAATAAATTTATTTTTAATTTTTCTTTATAAAAATTAAGAAATTTTTAAAATAATTGCGAAAAAAGTCAACTAAATTATGTTTTTTGTTAAATGTATGTAGAATTATATGTTAAATTATGATTATCATGTTTAGAAACATAAATTTTGCTGAATAAAGATGTTATTTTTAATTTTTCTTAATAAAAATTAAGAAATTTTTAAAAAATTGGCTAAAAAATTCAACTAAATTATGTTTCTTTGTAAAATGTATGTTGAATTATATGTTAAATTATGATTAACATGTTTAGAAACATAAATTTCGCTAAATAAAGTTGTTATTTTTAATTTTTCTTTATAAAAATTAAGAAATTTTTAAAAAATTGGCAAAAAAATCAACTAAATTATGTTTTTTTGTTAAATGTATGTTGAATTATATGTTAAATTATGATTAACATGATTAGAAACATAAATTTCGCTGAATAAAGTTGTTATTTTTAATCTTTCTTTATAAAAATTAAGAAATTTTTAAAAAATTGGCAAAAAAGTCAACTAAATTATGTTATTTTTTAAGAGCTTATTCCTAATCCGCCCTTCAAAATCAATTATCAATTTATCCCCATCTTTCTCTTGATAAGAAGCATCATCAACAGAGGCAAAATTGGGGAATTTTGTTTTGATAGAATCAATAAATTCTTTTATATCTTCCTCTTCAATCTTTGCCTCAATTTTATTTAAGTTTATTTTCTTATTTTGATCTCAATTATGTCGTTCAAAAAAGAAAAAGGAAAAAATTTTATGAACAATTATTTTTTTATATTAAAGTTATATACAATTATATACAATTATACTTTAGTAAGCCCCTGCTCAATTTCAAAACATTGTTGACCACTAGAAAAATATTTAAAATTATTTTTAAATTTTTTTTTTTTTACAAAAGTATTACTCACCCGTGACTATTAAATTGTGAGTGTTGCGTTACATTTTTAAGACCTTGATCAATTTCAAAGCCTAGTTGATCTCTGTAAATAAATTTAAAAATTATTAATAAGAATATTATAAATTTTTTTACATAGCTTATACTTACCCACGATCAGTAAAATGTGAGCGAGGTGTTATATACTCTTCCGAATCACCGTCAGTATATGGTGCAAAGGTGGTCGGGGGTTGTTGTGTTATTTGTTCTAGACTTATTCTTTTGGTTGGAGTAGTAGTAGTTGTTGTTACTGGTAAAATTAGCTGTGGAGTATTAATTGGCTCAATTTTCTTCGGTGGTTTGATGCTACTGAGGTCCACAGGATGATTTACATGTTGGGAGAAGCTTACTTGAGCCGAATTCAATAGCCGAATTTAAAATGTAGAACAATTTTAACAAATTCATTTTTATACATATATACTGAATAATAAGTATCTATTGTACGAAATCTGAATTTGTGTTAAATGTACACAAAAATTACCGGTTTATTTATACCTAGAAAATGCTTATTAGACTAAAAGTTATCTTTTACTCACCCCTTATTTGATTTTTATATTTAACCTTACACTGCATGAAAATGATCATTTTATTATTGCATGGGCAAATCTAATGTTTAAAAAAAACAAAAACTTAAGCAAAAAATAAAAACTCATCATTTTATTATTGCATAAGTAAAAGTCATTTTTATGCAAAAAAAATTAAAAACGAAAACATAAGCAAAAAAAAAACTTTTATTATCTTAAAAATTTCTATAATTTCTATAGTCATACAAATAAAGTAAAAACTATATCTCTTTCATTTATTCTTATGCATGTACGTAAACTGAAAATATTTATTAGAACATCGAAAAAAGCATTGAACTTCGTTTTTAAAATATGAATGTTTTTATTTTCTAAACAGAACAGATACTTTCCAGCATTACGTATAAAGAAAAATTATTGATTTGATAGCCTTGAAAAAACATACATAAATTTGTAATATAATAACAGTATCCCTAAAAATAGCATTAAATTATTTTACATATAATATTTTCTACAACGTCATGAAAAAATTATTTAAAAATGTACTAAAGTAAAAAACAATATTTAACTTATGTATTTTCCAAGCGAGCAAAACGATCCCCTATAGCCGAATTGGTAGCGTGCTGACATTATTCGAATCGAGATATGCAAGATCAAATCCACATCGAAGCATTTTTTTTTTTTTAAATATCTAAAAAGTTTACGGTATGAAAAAATTATTTAAAGATGTACTAAAGTAAAAAACAATATTTCACTTATAACCATTTTCAATAATTTTGAATATTTTATATGCATAATATACCTTAAACTTAAAATAAGTTGGTGACCTAGTTTTGTAAAAAAAAGTTATTCTTTACACAGTATACACAAAGAATAAGAATATATAAAAAGAGAAACACAAAATCAACCAAGCGAAACAGCATATACACAAGTGACGAAGTCAATCCAGCGAAACGAAATCAATCAAGCGGAAAAGACATAGTTACCTAGTTCCCACGACATCACCTCACACACCAAATGACCTAATTTACACGGCATCACCCCACAACCATTAAGAACATCCATTAAGAACACCCATTAATGACACCCATTAATCACACCATTAATTTCAGACCCATTAATCACACCATTAATTTCACACCTCCACCCACCACCAACGCTAATTGCTTCCCAGTTTCAGGTACACCAATAACTACTGTTGTTATTTTTAATTTTTATTTATCAAAATTAAGAAATTTTTAAAAAAAATTGCCAAAAAAGTCAACTAAATTATAGTTTTTGTTAATGTATGTTGAATTATATGTTAAATTATGATTAACATGTTTAGAAACATAAACTTAGCTGAACAAAATTGTTATTTTTAATTTTTCTTTATAAAAATTAAGAAATTTTTAAAAAATTGGCATAAAAAAGTCAACTAAATTATGTTTTTTTTTGTTAAATGTGTGTTGAATTATATGTTAAATTATGATTAACATGTTTAGAAACATAAGTTTCGGTGAATAAAGTTGTTATTTTTAATTTTTCTTTATAAAAATTAAGATATTTTTAAAAAAATTGCCAAAAACATCAACTAAATTATGTTTTTTGTTAAATGTATGTTGAATTATATGTTAAATTATGATTAACATGTTTAGAAACATAAATTTCGCTGAATAAAGTTGTTATTTTAAATTTTGCTTTATAAAAATTAAGAAATTTTTAAAAAAATTGCAAAAAAGTCAACTAAATTATGTTTTTTGTTAAATATATGTAGAATTATATGTTAAGTTATGAGTAACATGTTTACAAACATACATTTAGCTGAATAAAATTGTTATTTTTAATTTTTCTTTATAAAAATTAAGAAATTTTTAAAAAATTGGAAAAAAAAGTCAACTAAATTATGTTTTTTTGTTAAATGTATGTTGAATTATATGTTAAATTTTCAGTGATATATTGTGTTAAAAAGGGTGTAATTAAAATTTATTCGACCGTGTAGTGTATTCTAAATAAAAGTTTGGTTTTGTAATTTTGGAGTATAAATATTAGTAGAGTAGCTATGGGAGTTCTGGCTCAATTTTACATGTGTTTTTATATGGGGGTCCAAAAGTACTTTTCATCCATCTCGCTCGCACATTTTGTTGCTATCTCGCTCGCACACAGTTGCAAGCACAGTTAACGCCATACACACACACACACACACACACACACCCATAAATATGCACATCCGCTCTCACCAACTCACACAAAACACACTTCATACATTCCAAAATTTATGAAAAGCTCTCTCACACTCTTTTTCCCAAAATTAAATTGACAAAAAGGGGTAATGATTCATGCATTAATCCAGTATTGATCAATTATTTCATATTACATTCCCTTTACATTGCATTCCCTTTATATACTCTATAATACGCAGTCGCTAATGAATAAAAGCTCTGTGATTCATTCTCACATATACAATTTATAAATAGAATGGAAAATGTAATACGACCACGACCGCCAAAAGATGATACAAAGTTAAACGTTATTTACACATATTCTCTAAAACAAAAATCTCAACTCGTTTTTGTATACTTTCTGGTTTTTCTTATACTTTAGAAATAAAATAATATCTTTAATTTTTTCATAATTGAAATACGATAGATAATATTTATTCATAATACTTCTTATCGCATTATCAAAAAAAAATATATTGCTTCTTATAGTAATACATGTTATTTTTTTGTGTATAAATAAATAAAAGCAATGCAATTCGATTAATTAAAATTTATCAATTATTATATTAGATTACCTATTTATAGCTAGATACACTCACTCCATTTCATATAATATATATAATGTTACATATAATATAAACATATTAAAATGTGACTGAAAAATTCTTCATGTATCAAACATTATTTTATCTTCGAATAGCATTTGACTTTTTTTATCCTAAGAATTTTTTTGCATATACTACGACATACAAATTTAAACACCAACTCACACAAACACACTTACATACATTGCAAAAATTTATGAAAAGCTCTCTCACACTCTTTCCCAAATTAAATTGATAAAGGTCAATGATTCATGCATTAATCCAGTATTGATCAATTATTTCATATTACATTCCCTTTACATTGCATTAAAAAAAAAATCAACTTTTTTTTAAATGATTTCACAATTTTGTAGCATATACATATATCTAAAATTAAAAAAAAACAGGTATATACTCTATAATACGCAGTCGCTAATGAATAAAAGCTCTGTGATTCATTCTCACATATACAATTTATAAATAGAATGGAAAATGTAATACGACCACGACCGCCAAAAGATGATACAAAGTTAAAAGTTATTTGCACATATTTTCTAAAACAAAAATCTCAACTCGTTTTTGTATAATTTCTGGTTTTTTTCTACTTTTTGTTTTAAGGGTTTTGGTGTTAAAAGTATGGAAAAGATAAAATCGAAAAGGTAGGGATTATTTACACAATTCTCCAAGTCTAAAATATAAATTTAACTGTAGTGCCTGTTTATACCAATAATTTGAATACATTTATTTTTATTTCCAACTATTTTCATTTTTGCTGTTATGTTATAAAATTAAAATTAAGTCACTAAATCATCTGGATCACTATCATCTAAAATAAAAAAATGTATATACAACAAGAGGTAAAAAAGAAACTAATAATATAAAAAAAAAATACTTTTGTTTTTTTTAAAATACAACGTTTTAATATGAAAAATTTAATATGTAATATTATATTAATATTTTTTTTTTACATAATATGCGAATAACTATAAAACTGAAAGTAGAAATTGACCCTCAAATAAATATATGCGGCATATTTTTAAATTTGTTTTTTTTTTGTTCAAACTGAAAAAGGAAAAAGTTTTGTGCTGGAAAGTATTCTAGATCTAGCAAATACATATTTAAAAACATATTTTCAATATTATATATATACCTATATAAATATTTAAAAACATATTTTGTATAAGGATATCCCAAAATTTTTGTTTGTTAAGATAACCAAAAGTTCGATAGAAATAAAATATACTTCTTAAGAAGTCATGAAAAAAGTACTGAAAATAGTCTGAAAATAATCTGAAAATTACTTTTAAATCACTTAAGAAATAAGTACTGAAAACATCCCTGAATTAACACCTGAAAATTTCTTTATAATAATGAGAGTGTATTGGTAAAAGCCGCTGAAAATCTTCCCGATGCCTTTAAGAGATTCATGCATGAGTTCCTCATTTTTTTCACGACTGAATAAGTTGGTGAAAATGTACTTCCGTTTTTATAGCGATATGTTATTTTTTGTGTATAAATAAAAGCAATGCAATTGGATTAATTAAAATTTATCAATATTTATATTAGATTATCTATTTATAGGTACATACACTCATTCCATTTCATATAATATATAATGTTACATATCATATAAACATATTAAAATGTGACAGAAAAATTTTTCATGTATCAAACATTATTTTATCTTCGAATAGCATTTGACTTTTTTTATCCTAAGAATTTTTTGCAAATACTACTACATACAAATTTAAATTTTGAATTTTACTTACATTAATTTACAGACAATGACCGTTCACCTTGACCGAATAATCATAATATCTTTATTAGCTATGTTTTTGTTATTTGTTTGTATTAAATTATAAAAATCAAAAAAATATTGTCAAATTTCTAGTAATGCTTTATACAAAGTAGGAAAAAGTTTTATTAACTTTAAAATTACAATATATTATTTTTCATATACATATAAAATTATTAATATGTAACAGGTTCTGATTTAATGTGACCTCATTGCCCATTCAATAAATTGTGTTAACAACAAAATGCATATTCCAAGAGAAAATTATGTACTTTATAGAATGATTAAAGGTTTTTACTTGCACTACTACTGAATTAATTTTAAGTAAAGTAAATGTGTAGTGTAAGTTTTGGAGGTTATCAACTTTATCACTTTGAATAGGAATATATAAGTTTTTTGTGTAAAGAATATGATCTTTTGCGGTAATGTTTCACGTCGTTGCTTTGTGATTGATATTCTCAGCACCATGACGCATTTAACGAAAAAGTATTACCGATGCTTTAAAATTCTTAACCTATCAATATTTTATTTTTACTGGATGTAGAACTTTTTTACTTTAAAAGCTGACTATTGTAGGTTTTAATTTTTATTCAATGGAATTATAAAATGATAAAAGGAAAAAAATGTAAAATTTTACTAATAGATTTATTCAATAATTTATATTAAAATACTGATATTTACATAAAACTTATTTTTTTAATTTTTGATATATTTTAAAGCAAGTTTAATAATAAAAATTCGGAACGATGATTACTAATTGCGCTATTATGTTATATTTCATGTTTTCTTTAGAGTCATCAATCTGCAGAAGGTAAATAAACATTTATTATTGAAAAAATATAACTTGCACTTTATTTCAAGGTAAAACGTAACGAAAAAAAAAATATTCTTAACATTCATCAGCCGAAAAGGGGTCAATGTGACATTAGTTATTTGAAATTCCTCTTTCAACCGTTTATTATTATAAAAAAAATTAATATAAACTGATATAATAATTTTATCTGCAAGTATATAAGTACATATAATATATTAATGTGTTATTTCTTCTTCAACATTTTTTTTCTTCTTCTGCATTTTTCTATATAAAAATAAAGTAGTTTTCTTGACATGAAAAATAAAAATTGCTTTAAAAAGATTTCCAGTTTGGGTAGTCATTATAAAATATTCATATTTAAATTATGTTTTCAATATTTAGCTTTCTTTATATTATTTCATTTGATTTCAATTTTCTTTAATTAATTTAATTTTAATTTATGCATTGTTTTTTTTGAAATTTTAAAATATTTTTAGTGGCTATTTTGTACATAAAATCTGCATTGCAATTTTAAATTAATAAAACTCGGCCATATGAAATCAAGAATTGATTATATTTTCTAAATATAACTATTTCAAAACGAGTATATCAAATTTCAAAATTTTAATATAATAAATTAAAACGGATTTCATTAAATCATAATAACGAAAACATTAAAAATTATCAATAGTTTTGTTAACTTTAAAATTACAACATATTATTTTTCATCAATTTCATGCCTTTTTTAAAATTGTGCTTGATATAAGCTTAACTAATCATAAAGAATATCTCTTTATATGAATATTTTCAAGTTCTTGCTAATTGTATCATAATTGTTTCAAAATATTTTTGATAAACTGATTTGTATTTTTATTCTTTGTCCACATTTTGTAAATGTAATGATATAATAAAAATATAATAAATATAATAAATATAAATATATAAATGTGAAACGTTGATTACTATTTACAAAATTATGTTAATGTTAGTATTTCTTGTTTTCTTTAACGTCATCGACCTGCAGAAAGTAAATAAATATTTATTATTGAAAAATATAACTTGTACTTCATTTCAAGGTGAATATGTGGAAAATTAGTTAAACGTAATGAAACTCGTAATTTTTCAGTATGTATTTTATTATTCATTCTTTTAGATATAGTTTATATTTTTTTATTTTTTTAAATTATATATTTATTTATGGATGTTCCTGCAGATTCTCATGGATGCTATATAATGTGATATACAGATCAATCAGATTTAGTTATAAACTAATTGTTGGTTTGGGCACACAAATTGTTGCATAGTTCTTAATATATTTTAGTATTTTTATTATACTAAAAATAAATAAATAAAAATTATTTACAAAATTTAAAATTATAATATTCAAATATTAGTGATTAACTCTATAACTCTTTATAAATTAGTATATATAAAAAGAAGTGTAATAAAAATAAAAGAAAACGATATATAAATTATAATAACATGAATGCAATAATTCAGAAAGTTAAATTGTCAATTGAGAATGATAAAAACAAATCGCAGAAAGTAGAGCAAAATATTAAGGAGTGTTCAAAAGGTATCAAAACCCTATCCACGATGATGAAAGCTTCAAGAGCTACAGGTGAGCGAAACCGCTTAAGTAATGGTTTATGCTTATTACAAGGATATCGAGCGCAATTGAAGGAGTTGAGATTACAAAAGGGATCAGGATATAAAAAGCCACATCTTAACCGTATCAATTATAAGAGTAACAATGTCAAGTGGGAGGATGTTCAATCAGCTTTTGAAAAGCGCATACGCACTGGGGTGATTATAAATCTTCGCAACAAAGATCCGAAAGACTTTTTAGAAGATTGTACTAATCTATTTCAACGCCGCATTACCAATATATTAAAAAAACATGAATCAATTAAAGTTAATACCATATTTTGCGGAGAATTCAAAATTATAAAACAGGGCGAGGAAGTTTTTGAATTAAAATATATGAATACTAAAAATTTCCCCATTTACAAAAATACCAATATTAATGAATGGTTTTCGGATTTTGTTAAGAATCCCATCTTAAAAGATTTAGAAGAATTTTAGTGGTAGTGGTTGGGCATTATCATCAATCATCAACTTAGGCGTTAATATAAACAAATTTACACCTCAGTTGGGATCAACATACATAGAACTTCCGAAGCAAATCAGAGATAAAAAAGCTTGCATCAATGTACAAAATAGTGATGATGCATGTTTTGCTTGGGCTGTGTTATCAGCTATACACCCAGCGACCGAAAATCCTTGCCGTACAACAAGCTACCCTCACTATTCAAATATACTAAATTTCACTAACATCCAATTCCCAATGACTATTAAGCAAATACCAAGATTTGAAAAGCTGAATAATATCTCAATCAATGTTTACATTTTGAAGTATATAAAAAAAGAGTATTTTATAACTCTACCAACATACTTGACAAATGAGAAGCTTAATCAACATGTGAACCTTCTATTGATCCAGGATGATTATTACAACAACAATGATGACGGTGAAGAAAATGAAACTACGACTGCACCTACAAAATGCCACTATGCTTGGATTAAAAATCTATCGCGTCTTTTATCATCACAACTTTCCAAACATAAAGGTCAAAAAAATTTTTGCGATCGTTGTCTTCATTATTTCTATAGTAGCAATGGTTTGGAGAAACATATGGAAGATTGTAAGATCCTGAATAATTGTAAAATTCGTTTACCTGCAAAAGAGCAATCAACATTAGAATTTAAGAATTTTAAAAATAAGATTGAATCACCTTTTATTATTTATGCTGATTTAGAATGTTTATTACAACAATTAAGTGATGGAAATAAGTATCAAAATCATGTTCCATGCAATATAGGTTATTATGTCAAATGCTCATATGACTCTACGTTATCGTTTTATAAACATTACCGTGGTGAGGACTGTTTAGATTGGTTTGTTCGCGAATTACTACAGTTTGCTGAAGATGTAGAAACGGTTTTTATTTGTGATCTACCCATAGACCAGCTAACTAGCGAACAAATTAAGGAATTTAAATCTGCTTCACTCTGTCATATATGTGAAAACCCGTTTAGTTATAATGATAAAAAAGTACACAATCACTGTCACTTAACCGGCAAGTATCGCGGTCCGGCACATGAGGCTTGTAACATTAATTTTAAAGATACTCATACCGTTCCCATAGTTTTTCACAATTTAAGCGGATATGATTCACATTTTATTATTAAAAACTTAGCATCGAATTTAGAAGGCAGTATTAATTTATTACCTATTAATAAGGAACGATATATTTCATTCACAAAACATTTAGATGATTGTTTAATTAAATATCGTTTCATAGACTCCTATCGTTTTATGGCTAGTGGTCTTGATACTTTAACCTCTTATTTAACTTCATTCCCCATTTTAAAATCAGAATTTCAAAATCTGTCTGAAGATTGAGTTACTAACCCGTAAAGGTGTCCATATGACTACTTTGATATTTCAGAAAAATTTTCTGAAAATTATTTACCATCTATTGATAAATTTTACAATAAATTAAATGACTCAGATATATCTCCAGAAGATTATTTACATGCGCAAAAAATTTGGACTGAATTGCGTATACAAAATTTAGGTGAATATTCTGATTTATATTTAAAGACTGATGTTCTTCTCTTGGCAGATATTTTCGAACAATTTCGGGCGAGTTGTCAACAAACATATGGGCTTGACCCCGCACATTATTATACACTTCCAGGATTTACATGGGATGCAATGCTTAAGCACACACAGATTAAGTTAGAGCTATTGACCGATATTGATATGCTTATGTTCATTGAGCGAGGTATTCGAGGGGGTCTTAGTCAATGTTCAAAGCGCTATTCCAAAGCCAACAATATGTACATAGCAAATAATGACCCTTCGGAACCTTCAAAATTTCTAATATATAACGATATTAATAATCAGTACGGTTGGGCAATGTCTCAACCCCTACCATATAGCGGTTTCAAGTGGGTGGAAGAGCCACAAAATTTTAATGTTTTAAACATAAAAGATGACTCATCTTTGGGATATATATTAGAGGTTGATTTAGAATATCCAGAAGAACTCCATAATCTTCATAAAGATCTGCCATTTTGTACAGAACATAGCTGTGCCCCAGGATCTAAACAAAAAAAACTTATGGCTACTCTATATAATAAGAAAAAATATATTATTCACAACCGCAATTTAAAACAAGCTCTCAATAATGGGCTAAAAGTCACCAAAATCCATAGAATTCTCCAGTTTAATCAATCATGTTGGCTTAAAACGTACATAGATTTAAATACAAGACTTCGAACACTAGCAAAAAATGACTTTGAGAAAAATTTGTTTAAACTTATGAATAATGCCGTCCTCGGTAAAACTATGGAAAATGTTCGGAAACATAGCATTGTTAAATTGGTGACAAAATGGTTTGGCAGGTATGGTGCTGAAGCTCTTATTTCCAAACCTGAATTTAAAGCCGCAACTATTTTCAATGAAAATCTAATCGCTATAGAACTAAATAAAACTGAAATATATTTTAATAAACCAATTTATGTGGGTATGTGCATCCTCGACTTGGCTAAAACAACAATATATGATTTTCATTATGATTATATGCTCCCTCAATTTGGTTCTAATTGTAGTCTTTGCTATACTGATACAGATTCTCTTATTTATGAAGTAACTTGCTCTGATCTCTACGAAACTATTAAACTTGATTGCCACACTTACTTTGATACTAGCGACTATCCTCTTAATAATAAGTGGAATATTCCCCTCGTGAATAAAAAAGTTTTGGGTCTCATGAAAGATGAAAATAACGGTCGTATTATGACTGAGTTTGTCGGTTTAAGATCTAAAATGTATGCTATTCAAGTAGAAGATAAAGATCAAATTAAAAAATCTAAGGGTATAAAGAGAAATATTGTAAGAAATAGAATAACTTTTAGCGACTACGTTGAATGTTTAAATAATAATATTGAAAAAATAGTTTCTCAAAATTTGATTCGGAGTCAGCAACATCATGTAAGCAGTATTACTCAAACAAAAGTTGCCCTTAGTCCCCATGATGATAAAAGATATTTAATAAGAAATGCGTATGAAACTTTACCGTGGGGTCATTATAGTATAATGGATATTGATTAAATTTAAATAATATAATAGGCTTATATCCATATAAATAAATATATGAAAAAATAAATGTAATTACTATTAAGCATTTTGAAAATATTGCAAATAAAAATTTAAGATTTTTTAAAAAATTGTATTTTGTTTTTTATTTTTCTTAGCTCATTTTAACAAAATCCATCCGTTTGATATAATACAAATGGTAAATGTAAAATTTTTGTTTTGCTATTTGTTTTAATATTCATAACACATAAAATTTGCATCAATGAATTTCAGAATTTTACACTCTAACTACTACTTACTAAAGTATGTTTTGAACTTCAATTATTAAACTGGCTATTTTTACAACTTTTTTTAAATAGATACTTTTGAATTTTTTTATTGGAGTAATAATAATAATAATAACAACGTGTTTTTTATTTAATAATTTTTTAAATGTAATTTATTATTATCAATTTTTGGTTTTTCATATACAATAAAAATTAAAATTTGTATTATAAATATTACTTCTCGTGCATTTAAAAAGACATTACATAATTTTAAGAGTGAAAATTAATAAAAAAGGGATTCAAAAATTTCTTCATCATATTATTATGTTGTAAAAATTAATTTTTTATATCTAGTACCATAAAAAGTTAATAACATATTTACTTATATGAATAATTATGTTGTGCATATACATATGTATATTAAAATATATTTTTTACAAGTTTCATTTTTTAAAAAATTTTTTTCATTATTGAGTCTTACTTTTTCGGTATTGATATAAATATAAACTGCTAACAACAAATTTTTTTCTCAATTTATAATAAGTCTGATTTATTTACCCATGAATTGTGATTTTCTGGAAAGCCAAGCCATTTCACAAAAACTTTATCATTTTTAATTTTTACAATTTTTTCTACTAAATATACATCTTGATGTTTAGCTTTTATTAATTCCTCTTCATAAAAACCTCCTGCAATGAGGTAACCTTGATAATCTTGTAGTATATATGTTGTAGGATTGGTAATTTGAATCTTTTGTATTTTAAATATTTCAGTTGTCCAATTGGGCGTGTAACCTTTCTCAAATACATGTTTGAACTTGCTTATTCGAACTGAATCGCCAATTCTGAATTTTGCAGGTGCAGCAATTTTAATATGATTATATGTTGTGGAGAGCAATTGATTAGAATTTTGTTTATTAATTTCCGATGGTCGTTTGCGAATAGTGGAATGAACCGTATTATTATAATCATTTACAAGATTCTGTATTATATCAAGCCATTTATAATTACCATTAAAGCTGAATTCTTTCCACATCTTTTCTTTTAATGTTCTATTAAAACGTTCAACAATTGAGGCCTTCAAGTAGCTAAATGTTGAGTAATGATTGATATGATATTTTTTCATCAAATTTGTAAAAGTCTTATTGAAGAATTCTTTACCATTATCAGTTTGCAAATTTTTTGGATATCTTTTGGATTTTATAAAAATGGATTGCATTGCCGAAGCAACATTTTCTGCAGTTTTATTTTTAATTGCAACAGCCCAAGCATATTTTGAAAAAGTATCAATAACAGTTAACAGAAATCTAAATCCTTTATTTTGTTTAGCATATGCTCCCATTTCCACCAAATCAGCTTGCCAAAGATCGTCAAATCCTCTAATGATGACTCTACGTCTCTTAAAATTCCTACGAGCTCGTTTGTGGAGCTCTTCAACAACTTGTCTTTTACTCATGTTAAATTACAATGATTCACTTAATTGTATAATGGGCTATTTATATATTCTCATAATCATTAAATATTTAACATATATATAATTCACAAATTAATATTAGAATCCAAAATGATATATTTATTAGTTTTAAAATTATGTAATGTCTTTTTTAAAAATGCAAGAGAAGTAATATTTATAAATTGAAAAATAATTTGTTGTTATCAGTTTATATTTATATCAATACCGAAAAAGTAAGATTCAATAATGAAAAAAAAACGATTTTAAAAATGAAACTTGTAAAAAAATATATATGATATACATACATACTATATTAAAAAATGAATTCAAAGTTAATATATATTTAAACATGAACAACTTTGACTTTCAAAATAAAACTGATAATATTATTATAGAATCATCATATCACATGTCCTCTGTTAAACAGAAATAACTGCAGATTGTTCGCATATATATATATATATATATATATATAAGCTCACACATTGTGACTATAATGTATATTTCCGATATTTACGAATTAAATGTTTTACAAATTTGTTTTGTGAAACTTCTATAATGACTCCTCTAACTAGCGCACTTTGTTTTTGATATGCACATACTACCTTTTTCCATGCAAATTAAACTATAAAAAGTTTATATACTTATGTATAAAATCAAAAAAAATTTTATTTATGCGAATATTGTAATAATTTGGTCAATGTATTGTTGAATATATATATACCATGCAATGTATATACACAACATAATTATTCATATAAGTAAATATATTTTTAACTTTTTATGTTACTAGATATGAAAAAAAAACATTTTTACAACATAATAATATGATGAAGAAATTTTTGAGTCCGTTTTTATTAGTTTTCACTCTTTCAAAAATTTAGAATTTATGAATACGGTACAATATAAGAAAGTATATTTATAAAAGCAAGATAATATAATATATTAGAATTTATAAGTACCATTATTATTAATAAAGTGAAATATTAATTGCATGCAGTCAACATTAGTTTAAGCTAATATCAAGCACAATTTTTAAAAAAGACGTGAAATCGATGAAAAATAATATATTGTAATTTTAAAGTTAACAAAACTTTTTCCTACTTTGTATAAAGTATTACTAGAAATTTGACAATATTTTTTTGATTTTTATAATTTAATACAAACAAATAACAAAAACATAGCTAATAAAGATATTATGATTATTCGGTCAAGGTGAACGGTCATTGTCTGTAAATTAATGTAAGTAAAATTCAAAATTTAAATTTGTATGTAGTAGTATTTGCAAAAAATTCTTAGGATAAAAAAAGTCAAATGCTATTCGAAGATAAAATAATGTTTGATACATGAAAAATTTTTCTGTCACATTTTAATATGTTTATATGATATGTAACATTATATATTATATGAAATGGAATGAGTGTATGTACCTATAAATAGATAATCTAATATAAATATTGATAAATTTTAATTAATCCAATTGCATTGCTTTTATTTATACACAAAAAATAACATATCGCTATAAAAACGGAAGTACATTTTCACCAACTTATTCAGTCGTGAAAAAAATGAGGAACTCATGCATGAATTTCTTAAAGGCATCGGGAAGATTTTCAGCGGCTTTTACCAATACACTCTCATTATTATAAAGAAATTTTCAGGTGTTAATTCAGGGATGTTTTCAGTACTTATTTCTTAAGTGATTTAATAGTAATTTTCAGATTATTTTCAGACTATTTTCAGTACTTTTTTCATGACTTCTTAAGAAGTATATTTTATTTCTATCGAACTTTTGGTTATCTTAACAAACAAAAATTTTGGGATATCCTTATACAAAATATGTTTTTAAATATTTATATATATATATAATATTGAAAATATGTTTTTAAATATGTATTTGCTAGATCTAGAATACTTTCCAGCACAAAACTTTTTCCTTTTTCAGTTTGAAAAAAAAAAAACAAATTTGCCGCATATATTTATTTGAGGGTCAATTTCTACTTTCAGTTTTATAGTTATTCGCATATTATGTAAAAAAAAATATTAATATAATATTACATATTAAATTTTTCATATTAAAACGTTGTATTTTTAAAAAAACAAAAGTATTTTTTTTTTATATTATGAGTTTCTTTTTTAACTCTTGTTGTATATACATTTTTTTTATTTTAGATGATAGTGATCCAGATGATTTAGTGACTTAATTTTAATTTTATAACATAACAGCAAAAATGAAAATAGTTGGAAATAAAAATAAATGTATTCAAATTATTGGTATAAACATGCACTACAGTTAAATTTATATTTTAGACTTGGAGAATTGTGTAAGTAATCCCTACCTTTTCGATTTTATCTTTTCCATACTTTTAACACCAAAACCCTTAAAACAAAAAGTAGAAAAAAACCAGAAATTATACAAAAACGAGTTGAGATTTTTGTTTTAGAAAATATGTGCAAATAAGTTTTAACTTTGTATCATCTTTTGGCGGTCGTGGTCGTATTACATTTTCCATTCTATTTATAAATTGTATATGTGAGAATGAATCACAGAGCTATTATTCATTAGCGACTGCGTATTATAGAGTATATACCTGTTTTTTTTAATTTTAGATATATGTATATGCTACAAAATTGTGAAATCATTAAAAAAAAAGTTGATTTTTTTTTTTAATGCAATGTAAAGGGAATGTAATATGAAATAATTGATCAATACTGGATTAATGCATGAATCATTGACCTTTGTCAATTTAATTTGGGAAAGAGTGTGAGAGAGCTTTTCATAAATTTTTGCAATGTATGTAAGTGTGTTTGTGTGAGTTGGTGTTTAAATTTGTATGTAGTAGTATATGCAAACAAATTCTTAGGATAAAAAAAGTCAAATGCTATTCGAAGATAAAATAATGTTTGATACATGAAGAATTTTTCAGTCACATTTTAATATGTTTATATTATATGTAACATTATATATATTATATGAAATGGAGTGAGTGTATCTAGCTATAAATAGGTAATCTAATATAATAATTGATAAATTTTAATTAATCGAATTGCATTGCTTTTATTTATTTATACACAAAAAAATAACATGTATTACTATAAGAAGCAAATTTTTTTTTTTGATAATGCGATAAGAAGTATTATGAATAAATATTATCTATCGTATTTCAATTATGAAAAAATTAAAGATATTTTTTTTTTTCTAAAGTATAAGAAAAACCAGAAAGTATACTAAAACGAGTTGAGATTTTTGTTTTAGAGAATATGTGTAAATAACGTTTAACTTTGTATCATCTTTTGGCGGTCGTGGTCGTATTACATTTTCCATTCTATTTATAAATTGTATATGTGAGAATGAATCACAGAGCTTTTATTCATTAGCGACTGCGTATTATAGAGTATATACCTGTTTTTTTTAATTTTAGATATATGTATATGCTACAAAATTGTGAAATCATTCAAAAAAAGTTGATTTTTTTTTTAATGCAATGTAAAGGGAATGTAATATGAAATAATTGATCAATACTGGATTAATGCATGAATCATTACCCCTTTTTGTCAATTTAATTTTGGGAAAAAGAGTGTGAGAGAGCTTTTCATAAATTTTGGAATGTATGAAGTGTGTTTTGTGTGAGTTGGTGAGAGCGGATGTGCATATTTATGGGTGTGTGTGTATGGCGTTAACTGTGCTTGCAACTGTGTGCGAGCGAGATAGCAACAAAATATGCGAGCGAGATGGATGAAAAGTACTTTTGGACCCCCATATAAAAACACATGTAAAATTGAGCCAGAACTCCCATAGCTACTCTACTAATATTCGCTACATTTTTAAAAAGAGTACGTTATATCTAAAAAATCATGGTAATTGAAAATTTTTATAATATTATAAAATAATATTAATTTTCATCTTTTACAGAATTTCTTAAATAATTTTGAAAAAAACAGCTGCAGGCGCCGATTTGGTTAGCTATTCTAAGCTAGACGAACTGATTATTGGTTAATTATATGAAGTGGAACAATTTTCATTCAAGACTACCAGATTTGGAAGAAGTGTGACCGCTTTATTAATAGACACTGTAACTTCATCAAAATACTTAATTTTCCTCCCTACAAGACTAGCAGATAAAATTACAGATGATAAAGAGCTTGAACTTTTAAACGATGAAAAATACTTTTTATTATTCAGGGGACGTGGTGCTAGCAGAAGGAACATGGCGAAAATCGAATTTATTAAAAACGTTAATATAAGCTCTCAAAAGCATATGTAATTAACACAGATACAACAATAAATAATTGTATTAATAATAATGTATGGTTTTAAAAACATAAAGATTCTTTTTTTTGTACAAATTTGTTAAAATAAAAAGACTTTTATTTTTTTTTAAACAAAAAAAGCAGTTTTATACAATTTATTTATAGGAAATCCGAATATAACTCCCACTTATGTTCTTCAAAAAAATTGAGAAATAAAGTTTCTTTTTAAGAAAAAAATCATTGGTAAGAAACAAGTTTTTTTTGTATACAAGCAACTTTATTAATAGAGTGTTCTGAATGTTGGTTTCTATCATATTGTTTCAAGAAAATATAATCTCGTTTTTATTCTGTAAAAAATTATGGAAATGAAAATTTTTTTAAGAATTTATTTATTTTTTTTATTAATTGTGTCCTACAAAAAATTGTATACTACTCTACTGAAAATCTAATAATTTTTTAATTTTCTGGTGTACTCATTTTAGTTAATAAGGGGATCCTTATTTTGATCTCAATTATGTCGTTCTAAAAAGAAAAAGGAAAAAATTTTATGAACAATTATTTTTTTTAATTAAAGCTATATATATACAATTATACTTTAGTAAGCCCCTGCTCAATTTCAAAACCTTGTTGACCACTAGGAAAATATTTAAAATTATTTTTAAATTTTTTATTTTTTTACAAAAGTATTACTCACCCGTGACTATTAAATTGTGAGTGGTGCGTTACATTTTTAAGACCTTGATCGATTTCAAAGCCTAGTTGATCTCTGTAAATAAATTTAAAAATTATTAATAAAAATATTATAAATTTTTTTACATAGCTTATACTTACCCACGATCAGTAAAATGTGAGCGAGGTGTTACATACTCTTCCGAATCACCATCAGAATTGTCAGTATTTGGTGCATAGGTGGTCGGGGGTTGTTGTGTTATTTGTCTTATTCTTTTGGTTGGAGTAGTAGTAGTTATTGTTACTGGTAAAATTAGCCTGCTGTGGAGCAGTCAAGATTTGTATAGCCTGCTGTGGAGCAGTCAAGATTTGAATAGCCGAATTTAAAATGTAGAACAATTTTAACAAATTCATTTTTATATATATATACTGAATAATAAGTATCTAATCGACTGTTCGAAATCTGAATTTGTTTTAAATGAACACAAGAATTACCGGTTTATTTATACCTAGAAAATTCTTATTAGACATTTTAATTTTTACTTACCCCTTATTTGATTTTTATATTTAACCTTACACTGAATGAAAATGATCATTTTATTATTGCATGGGCAAATCTAATGTTTAAAAAAAACGAAAACTTAAGCAAAAAATAAAAACTCATCATTTTATTATTGCATAAGTAAAAGTCATTTTTATGGAAAAAAATTAAAAACGAAAACATAAGCAAAAAACAAAATTTTATTATCTTAAAAATTTCTATAATTTCTATAGTCATACAAATAAAGTAAAAACTATATCTCTTTTATTTATTCTTATGCATGTACGTAAACTGAAAATATTTATTAGAACATTGAAAAAAGCAATGAACTTCGTTTTTAAAATATGAAGGTTTTTATTTTTTAAACAGAACAGATACTTTTCAGTATTACGTAATTTTGATTTGATAGCCTTGAAAAAACATACATAAATTTGTAATATAATAACATACTGACCCTAAAAATAGCATTAAATTATTTTACATATAATATTTTCTACAACGTCATGAAAAAATTATTTAAAAATGTACTAAAGTAAAAAAACAATATTTAACTTATGTATTTTCCAAGCGAGCAAAACGATCCCCTATAGCCGAATTGGTAGCGTGCTGACATTATTCGAATCGAGATATGCCAGATCAAGTCCACATCGAAGCATATTTTTTTTTTTATATCTAAAAAGTTTACGGTATGAAAAAATTATTTAAAGATGTACTAAAGTAAAAAACAATATTTCACTTATAACCTTTTTTCAATATTTTTTAATATTTTATATGCATAATATACCTAAAATTTAAAATAAGTTGGTGACCTAGTTTTTTAAAAAAAATTATTCTTTACCATACACAGACATACACAAAGAATAAGAATATATAAAAAGAGAAGCACAAAATCAACCAAGCGAAACAGCATATACACAAGTGACGAAATCAATCCAGCGAAACGAAATCAATCAAGCGGAAAAGACATAGTTACCTAATTCCCACGACATCACCCCACACACCAAATGACCTAATTTACACGGCATCACCCCACAACCATTAAGAACACCCATTAATGACACCCATTAATCACACCATTAATTTCACACCCATTAATCACACCATTTCACACCTCATTAATTTCACACCTCCACCCACCACCCACGCTAATTGCTTCCCAGTTTCAGGTACACCAATAACTACTGTTGTTATTTTTAATTTTTATTTATCAAAATTAAGAAATTTTTAAAAAAATTGCCAAAAAAGTCAACTAAATTATAGTTTTTGTTAATGCATGTTGAATTATATGTTAAATTATGATTAACATGTTTAGAGACATAAACTTAGCTGAACAAAATTGTTATTTTTAATTTTTCTTTATAAAAATTAAGAAATTTTTAAAAAATTGGCATAAAAAAGTCAACTAAATTATGTTTTTTTTGTTAAATGTGTGTTGAATTATATCTTAAATTATGATTAACATGTTTAGAAACATAAGTTTCGGTGAATAAAGTTGTTATTTTTAATTTTTATTCATAAAAATTAAGAAATTTTTAAAAAAATTGCCAAAAAAGTCAACTAAATTATGTTTTTTGTTAAATGTATGTTGAATTATATGTTAAATTATGATTAACATGTTTAGAAACATAAATTTCGATGAATAAAGTTGTTATTTTTAATTTTTCTTTATAAAAATTAAGAAATTTTTAAAAAATTGGGATAAAAAAGTCAACTAAATTATGTTTTTTTTGTCAAATGTGTGTTGAATTATATGTTAAATTATGATTAACATGTTTAGAAACATAAGTTTCGGTGAATAAAGTTGTTATTTTTAATTTTTCTTCATAAAAATTAAGAAATTTTTAAAAAATTGGAAAAAAAAGTCAACTACATTATGTTTTTTGTTAAATGTATGTTGAATTATATGTTAAATTATGATTAACATGTTTAGAAACATAAATTTCGCTGAATAAAGTTGTTATTTTAAATTTTGCTTTATAAAAATTAAGAAATTTTTAAAAAATTGGCAAAAAAAGTCAACTAAATTATGTTTTTTTGTTAAATGTTTGTTGAATTATATGTTAAATTATGATTAACATGTTTAGAAACATAAACTTAGATGAACAAAATTGTTATTTTTAATTTTTCTTTATAAAAATTAAGATATTTTTACAAAATTGGCATAAAAAAGTCAACTAAATTATGTATTTTTTGTTAAATGTGTATATTGAATTATATGTTAAATTATGATTAACATGTTTAGAAACATAAACTTAGATGAACAAAATTGTTATTTTTAATTTTTCTTTATAAAAATTAAGAAATTTTTACAAAATTGGCATAAAAAAGTCAACTAAATTATGTATTTTTTGTTAAATGTGTGTTGAATTATATGTTAAATTATGATTAACATGTTTAGAAACATAAATTTCGCTGAATAAAGATGTTATTTTTAATTTTTCTTTATAAAAAATAAGAAATTTTTAAAAAATTGCCAACAAAGTCAACAAAATTATGTGTTTTTGTTAAATTTGTGTTTAATTATATGTTAAATTATGATTAACATGTTTAGAAACATAAATTTAGCTGAATAAAGTTTTTAGTTTTAATTTTTATTTATAAAAATTAAGAAATTTAAAAAAAATTGCGAAAAAAGTCAACTAAATTATGTTTTTTGTTAAATGTATGTAGAATTATATGTTAAATTATGATTAACATGTTTAGAAACATAAATTTAGCTGAATAAAATTGTTATTTATTAAGAAATTTATATAAAATTGTTATTTATTAAGAAAATTAAGAAATTTATACAAAATTGACATAAAAAAGACAACTAAAAAAAGTCCGCTAAATTATGTTTTTTTGTTAACTATATGTTGAATTATTTATTACATTATGATTAACATGTTAAGAAACATAAATTTAGCTGAATAAAGATGTTATTTTTAATTTTTCTTTATAAAAATTAAGAAATTTTTAAAAAAATTGCCAAAAAAGTCAACTAAATTATGTTTTTTTTTTATTAAATTTGCGTTGAATTATATGTTAAATTATGATTAATATGTTTAGAAACATAAATTTAGCTAAATAAAGTTTTTATTTTTAATTTTTCTTTATAGAAATTAAGATTTTTTTTTTTAAAATTGCCAAAAAAGTCAACTAAATTATTTTTTTTGTTACATTTGTGTTGAATTATATGTTAAATTATGATTAACATATGTTAAATTATAAGTAACATGTTAATCATAGAAACATAAATTTAGCTGAATAAATTTGTTATTTTTAATTTTTCTTTATAACAATTAAGAATTTTTTTTAAAAAAATTGCCAAAAAAGATTAACATGTTTAGCAACTAAATTATGTGTTATTAAATGTATGTTGAATTATATGTTAAATTATGATTAATAGTTGTTATTTTAAATTTTTCTTTATAAAAATTAAGAAATTTTTAAAAAAATTGCACAAAAAGTCAACAAAATTATGTTTTCTGTTAAACATATGTTGAATTATACAGTTGCTCACAAAAGTATCCGGCCATTTCTTTTATTCAGTAGAATTAATCTTAGACGTTAAGTTTTAAATATCAGAAAACAAATAATTATTATTTTTTTAACATTATTTAGTCTTGTAATTTATAATCCAATCATAGAAATATCAAAATTAAATATACTTCAGAAAAAATCGACAACCAAACAATTAAGTACATAATTCGGAAATGCAATTTTTCTCGAATGACGCACTATTTGGAAACTATTTGGTAACTAAACTTACTTTGGGGAAGTCCCCCGTATGCATACACACTTAGTGGCCGACTTTAGTGTCAATTGTTTTATGAGTTCGGACAGCTATGTAAGTTTTTCTGATAATTAATTCATTTTTCTAATACGTTTTTCTAGTATTATAAAGTGCATTAGTAAAGGCTTTTTATAGCCAATATTAAAAAAAATACTTAATTGAAAATGAAGTGAAAAACATTAAATATATTGAACCAAGTAGGGTGGCCGGATACTTTTGTGAGCAACTGTATGTTAAACTATGATTGACATCGTTAGACACATAAATTTCGCTGAACAAAGTTGTTAGTAGTTATTGGTGTACCTGAAACTGGGAAGCAATTAGCGTGGGTGGTGGGTGGCAGGTGTGAAATTAATGAGGTGTGAAATAAATGGTGTGATTAATGGGTGTGCAATTAATGGTGTGATTAATGGGTGTCATTAATGGGTGTCCTTAATGGGTGTTTTTAATGGTTGTGGGTTGATGCCGTGTAAATGAGGTCATTTGGTGTGTGGGGTGATGTCGTGGGAATTAGGTAACTATGTATTTTCCGCTTGATTGATTTCGTTTCGCTGGATTGATTTCGTCACTTGTGTATATGCTGTTTCGCTTGGTTGATTTTGTGTTTCTCTTTTTAGATATTTTTATTATTTGTGTATTTGTGTATGGTAAAGAATTATTTTTTAAAAAAAATATTTTTTGGAGGATATTGAACTTGAAAATTTTGTGTTTTATAACCTGGTGCTCTACACTCTAGACCACTAATCTAAATTAAGTTTTAGGTATAAAGTGGTTATATAATATAAAAATTATTTGCTTCGGCGAGGATTCGATCTTGGTACTTTCAAGTTATTATTTGTTTCTTTCGTAAATAATTACTATTTATATATATATATATATATATTGTATTCAACTATATAATATAGTTTAGTGTATAACATAATGTTATTGACAAAGGAGCATAGCAAATTAATTAGCGATTTTTTAAAAGAATATAAACCTTTGCTGAATGCAGATAATATAAAAAAATTAGAAAGTCTTGTAGATAGATTAAATGTGCTAAATAAAGGTGTAATAAAGTCACAATTTGGTGAACATCATAAAGGTTGTATCTGGTCAGATAATAAGGCAACAACTGGTCCTGATACATGTATATGTGTGTCAATAACATTTAAATATAGAGACGCTTTAAAAGCTATAGACAATTTTAAAATTATTTATGCAAATTTAATAACAAGAATGACAAATTTAAAATTAAAAACATGATTGCTTTTTTACATCCATTTACAATGATTATAGCGGGGCCTTCGGGTTGTGGAAAAACAACTTTTGTTTGTCACCTAATTCAACGTCATAAGGACTTAATTAAACCGAATATAACAAAAATAATATGGTGTAACCCTGAATTGAGAGCTGTACCAACAAATTTACTTTTTGAAAATATTGAATTTTTAAATAATATACCTGAAGCTATAAAAAATGAAAATGGTGACAATATTTTAATTGTGTTGGATGATTTAATGCTCGAAACATATAATAAACAAGTATGTGAGTTATTTACCAAAGGTTCACACCATAATAATGTGTCTATTATTTTATTAATACAAAATATTTTTCATCAGAGCAAGTATTGCCGTGATATATCATTAAATGCTAAATATTTGGTTTTATTTAAAAATCAAATCGGGACAGATAACATATTTTACCTTTGGCACGACAAATTTTTCCAGAAAAAAACGTGAATTTGTGATAGTATATAATGAGGTTACATCACGTCCTCATGGTTATATAGTTTTGGACCTAACACAAAACGTCAGTGAATTATACCGCATTTGCTATTGTACTCTAAATGATTTAAATAACAAAGTATACTGTTACAAATATGAAACGATTGATGAGAAACCGACATATATTGCGTCTTTTAAAAACACCGAATAAAAAGCTTCGTAATAGTATATTAAAGACTTGTAATGATGATGTTATGAAAGCTTTAATTGAAATTGCAATTAATACTTTAAACGGAAATAACCAAGCGCCTAAAAAGTTATTTCATTTTAAAAAAAACATAAAAGCGCAATTCGTTGTTTAGCCAGTGATAAAAGAAATTTGAAAGCAAAACGACGATTACTTAATCAAAATGGTGGATTTTTACCTGTTTTAATTGGAACAGTATTATCAGGAGTTATTGGAAAATTAATCAAAAAATGAATAATATGCTATGTATGATAGTAATACCACCTGAAGTTTTTGTGAAATTTAAAAAATTATTGAATGATGAAAATAACTTAAATATTTTAAATCAAAGTATAGAAAAACTCTTACATAATAAAACTTTAAACCCCATTCAAAAATGGTACATGCTACGACAGAATTTAATAAAATATAGTAATCAAAAAGAACATCTTTAATGTTACCAACTCATCATGTAAAAAATAATAATTTTAGTAGCACAAGTGAAAATGGTGAAACTCAGACAAAAATTAAGTTATTAAAAGATAAGTCAACTTATTACGAACCTGAAATACAGAATTTGAGCAATATTAAGCAACAACAGCTAGATTTGGATGATGACGTTTTTTACTTTGAACCTGTAAAAGAACAACAACAACAAACAGAGCAATTTGGAGATCAACAAGATATGGAAATTGAATTTCGTATGGATGATGATGACACAGCTGATCTTACTCTTACCCAGACATTACCTAATGAGAGTTGAAAGATTGTCTTCAAACGCAAATGTAAAAATGTTTGATACTAATACAGGTGATATTATTACAGTTGCATTACCTACACAAACACCTAAAAAATCACCTATAAATACAAGACAACGGCTACATACAACAGGTTCATTTATAAGACCTAGCATTTTATCAAGATATCCTAATGAGCGAAATACAACAACAACTAAACGAAAACAGACTCCAATAGAAAAATCCCCTCCCAAACAATATAAATCGTTTTCTACACCACCTCATTGGACTTCATATAAATAAGCTACTAAGATAAAAATATTTATCACTAGCAATCATGAATTTAAGAGATGATTTCTATATTACGTTATTTAGTAATGATTCTATAAATTTTTTTCCTGATAATACATTGGCAGCTTTTGAAAACAGAATACCATCACATTTGAATTTAACTAAAGGTGAATGGAAGGTAGGGCTTTCCGAAATTTGTATTCAGGACTACCTACAAACTGATATATATGACAAAACAAATTCGGTTACTATCTCCTTGGGTATTAATGAGGTTTATGTAGGTAAAAATAGAGAGAAAGTAAAAAAACGCTTAGGCTATATATTTTACCCTGAAGAAAATGCCAGATTTAAGTTTGATGACTGGAAATTTAATTTTTTACCCACGATTATTAACAATATAACACCATCTGAAGGGTATACACGCGATGAAGTTCTTAAACAATTTTATAATGAAGTGCTAGACATCTTATCGGCAGATTCCACCTTTAAGATTGGTTACAAAGCTGCATCACCAGCAAACGAGTTAAAATATATACGAATATCAAGATCTTTTGACAAAAAAATTTTTTTTTTAAAACCAGCTGTTGAATATACTGTACCATCTTTGATAAAAGTACTCTTTCAACAAAAAAAAAATATTGGTAATTACAAACAAACAATAGTAGAGTTATTCAATCGTGTTATTAAATCATATAATGATGAAAAAAGTGGAATGTTAATGATATATACTGATATTATTCAACCAGAATTTTTTGGTAACAATCCAACGAGCTTTACGTGCAATAAATATTAATAACTGTAGAAGCCAGCAAAATATAGAATTTAAAAATGTACATTACATACCAGTAGAAAAAAAGATTTTTGAGACTATAGCCATTAATATTGCTGATCAGTATGGTAAAAAAATAAATTTTGTATTAAACTACAATCCGACAAAAAATTTTTTTACATTTTAAAAAATTTTAAAAATAAAAAGTATATAAATAAAAACATTTTACAAAAAGTTATCGTTTTATTTCAAACATGCAGCGAGAATACATTAAATATTATTCATCACAGGCTGGTGGGAATATAAATGAAATAGGCCCTTTGTTACAATCGTATTCAACAATTCAACGAGGCCGTGGTCTTGGAAATTTGTTTGCAAGTTTATTTCGTTTTATTAAACCTTCATTGCTTACAGGTTTAAATTTACTCAAAGACGAAGCTTTAAAAACTGGATCCAATATTTTATCTGATATAGCGTCAGGTGCTAATCCAACAGAAGTATTTCAAAATCAGACTAAAGAAGGATTGAAAAATTTGAGAACTTCTACAATCAATCAATTACATTCAATGTACGGTAGTGGTAGAAAAAGAACAAGAAAACGTAAAACTATAAAAAGACGTGTAAAACCAAAAATATATTCAATCGCTAAAAGACGAAGAATACAGAGAGTTGGAAAAAAAATACGATAAACAAACCCCGGGTTTGTCAAAAGCACATTTCCTCAAAATCGCCTCATGTAGAACTATGAGCTATTCTAAAACAATAGGAATTTCTATACGTGAATAGTATTTTTTAGTAGCATTTTCAATGTACAGTTTTAGTAGTAAATATTGTGCAGTTTTAGTAGTATTTTCAATGTACTATACATAGGAAAGATAAAAAAATGATATGGTAAATATAGGTAAAAAATGTGTCCCTGTTCGATTTTATTAATTTTTTCCTTCCAAGTTTATTATTCCAACAAAATACATATATATAAACTTATCATTTAAGGTTTCCCTAATTTTGCTTTTAATTGAACATATAATGTGATATGAAATAATATCCAATATTCCATTTATATAGCTCCTAAAAATATGCAAATTGTTCGTTTTTTGCAAAATTTTATATGATTGTGCATTTTGATTAATTATTAGTGTGAGGCAAATGACTATAATTTATTAATTAATGCACTTTAAAGAAATATGATTCTCGAAAGTTTTCTCATTATTTGTTTTTAAAAATATTGCGCGGTTATAATTATACAAGTAAATTAAAAATGTAATTTTTTGAATTTCGAAGGGCCACAACGGAAAGGGGAGGGGAGATACGGATACAATTTCTTCAGAGACTCTAGTTATTTTTTAGATATCTCTTTGGTACATAAATTTCAGCCTTCCATAATAAGCAGTTTGGGAAATACAGGGTGTTAAAAAAACTAAAAAAAGGTGTATGAAGATAACGGTATTTTTATACATCAAAAAATTAAATTTTAAAAAAATTTTTAATTTCACAATTAAGATAAAAGATTTTCCTATCTTATGGCTTTTACAGACCTCAAAAATTTTTATTGCTTTAAAAGTTATTAGATGTTCAATATGGGCAATTTTCGAATTTGAAGGGGGAATAACTCAGAGGGGAAAAGAGATAGAAGAAAATTTTGTCCTACTGGACCTATTATTTTATTACTATCTATCTATGGTTAAAATTTTAATACTCTATCTTAATAGATGTAGAAGTTTGTGTAAACGGACGTACGGACAGACGGACAGACGGACAGACGGACAGACGGACAGACAGAGTGAAACTAATATACACATTTCTTCCAATTTCGTTGGAAATGTGCTAAAAAACAAAAAAATAAAAATAAGACACGTGTTTTAGATATTTTTAACTAAAAATGGCCGTTGTTGAATGTATGAAATCAGAGCTAGATCTTTTTGCAGTTCCACCTATACAAACAAGTATCTTGCGCACTGAGGAAGTTGTTTATAATCCATTAGCCTCCCTGGATGCATCACCTTCTACAATAGAATTTGTTTCACTAGGGCATGGTGATACATATAGAGATTTGTCTTCAGTATATATTAAATTTAAAGTACAAATATTAAAAAAAGACGGAACAAAATGGAGTTCTGCTGATAAAACAGGCACTGGTGCTGATCAAAAAGCTATACCACAACCAGGTGTAGTAAACAATTTGCTACAGTCTATGATTAAGCAAGTAAATGTTCCATTAAATGGAAAGAATGTAACACCTTCTGATTCTTTTTACAATTACAAAAGCTATTTAATATCTTTACTTAATTACGGAAAAGATGCTAGCACAACTCATCTGGAGGGAGCTGGATGGGAACTTGATAAACCAAATCTTAACGATTTTAATAATTCAGGCGCTAAAACAAGACAAAAAATGTATAATCATTCTGGATTGGTCGAGCTAATGGGTAAATTACATGTAGACTTTTTCAACACACCTACATTACTTTTAAACAATGTTGACGTGAGAATATCTTTAACATTAGAAAAACCAGATTTTTATTTCTTTTGTAGTGATACGGAAGAAAGTTTTTTAAAAATTCATGAAGCTACACTATATATGAAACATGTTACAATTAATCCTAATATTTTATTGGCTCATAACACTATTCTTGCAAAGACTAATGCAAAATATCACTACAAAAGAGGTGAAATAAAGACATTTACAATACCAGCAAATACTTCAAACATTTCACTTGATAATGTATTTATAGGACAATTACCAAATACATTAATATTTTGTATGGTAAATAATGAGAATTTTAATGGAAAAAGATCAAAAAATCCATATTATTTTGAGCACAATAATTTATCACAATTTCAACTTTATGTAAATGGCGTGCAAACTCCTAATTCTCCTATTGAAACCAACTTTTCTGACAGTTATAGTAATACCAGAGCATATTTAACATTATTCAGAGGTACGGGAATACATCATTCTGATAAAGGTCATCAAATTACAAAAGAACTTTTTGGAAAAGGTTATACAATATTAGCATTTGATTTATCGCCTGACAGCTCAGGTAATGAAGCATGTTTAAGCTTATTAAACCCGGGGACAGTGAGAATTGAAGTAAAATTAAATTCTTCACTAACATCAACGTTAACATATATTGTTTATGGAGAGATTGATGCATCGTTAGAAATCGATAAAAATCGAAATGTGTACACAAATTTATAAATACCACAACATATTGCAATAATTTTTATTACACTGTCGAATGCGGCACGTTATACTTCATAAATATGACAAATAATAAAGGACTGTCATATGCCTTGGTGGACGTATCATTTGTCCGCGATAAAGTTATTCATTTTGGTCGAAAAGTTACAATAGCTGGAATTGAAGAATCAAATAAAATACTACATTACGAGTATAAATATGTATACCCGACGGTAAAAGTAACAGCAGATATACAAAATTATGCTACAAACGGAAATTTATATAATGAGAATATCACACAAAATTTAAATAAAAAATTAAACGAATTCGATGTGCTACTGGTTAATGGAAAAGACAAGAAAGAATTTTTATCTCAATATATAAAGTGTAACTCTAAAATTGACGATATTTCCAATTTAACAGAGCAGCAAGAATACGCAACAGATTGCAAAAATTCTTCGGAAAAATAAATATACAAAAACTTGTTTTAGGGGCGTGTATGTATATAATCGTATACCAAAACAAATAAAAAGTAAACCATTTTGTATTGTTGTTAATTCAGATCCCGACACAAAGCCTGGATTACATTGGTTTGTATTGAATTTTCCAAAAAGAGGATGTGCCGAATATTTTGATTCTTATGGCGATCAAACAATAAAGACAAATATTATAAACAAAATCAACCAGAATATCACACAAAAATGTTTCATAAAAAATAAAAAACGTTTACAAGCCAGCCAATCAAATGTATGTGGCCATTATAGAGGGCGAGAAAATCTCTTTTCTGTTTTCCTTTCACATAAACGGTAAATGATTCCAAATTTTTCAATATATGGGGGAGATTGTTATAGTCAATATTTCCACTTTCCCACTCCAAGTCGTTTATATTTTTCCTGTTATAATTATTTTGCAACATGGATTCTTGATTTAACTCTTGCCAAGGATAGGGCTGCTTAAATAAATAAAACTTCGGTAATAATGACCCCTGCTGAACTGTAGCCATCTCTTTTACAAAATATTGTTTTCCATTACCGATTACAAATTGTAAATCAGCAAATATTATTTTTTCCGGCATCGTGTTCATATCGGTTTGAAAAAGTATTTATCCTGACGCTTATTTAATTTTTTAGTTAGTTATATGGTAACAGTATGAGTAAAAAAACAATTGTTGATGAATTGCATAGAAGTGTAAGAAGAAATTTGAAGAGACGGCAGGTTAAACAGAAAGGATTAAATGACACCTGGCAGATTGACTTGGTAGAAATGATTCCATTTGCCAAATTCAACAAAGGTTATAAATATCTTTTAACAGTCATTGATATTTTTCGAAATTTGCTTATGCAGAACCGGTTACATCAAAAAGTGGCGTAGATGTTATGAATGCTATGAAAAACATTTTTAAAATAAATAAACAGACTCCAAAAAATATTCATTCTGATCAAGGAAAAGAATTTTTTAACATTCATTTTAAAAATTTAATGAAAAGCCATGAAATAAATCATTACCACACATACACAAAATTAAAAGCATCTATTTGTGAACGTTTTAATCGTACATTAAAGAATAATATGTGGAAGCAATTTAGTTTACAGGGTAATTATAACTGGCTTTCAATTTTAAATGATTTACTGTATAAATACAATCATACTAAGCATCGTACTATAAAAATGAAACCATATCAAGTAACAAAGAAAAACGAAAAACAATTAATGACGACAATTTACAATATTCCTAAATTATATACACGAGCAAAATTTAAAGTTAATGATTTTGTGCGCATTAGTAAATCTAAAGGAATTTTTCAAAAAGGTTATGAACCAAATTGGTCAACGGAAATTTTTAAAATATCAAAAGTTAATTCAACAAACCCCGTAACATATTCTCTTATTGATTATAAAGATCAGCCAGTAATGGGGGGTTTTTATGAACCAGAATTGCAAACACAAAAAAATCTGATGCATATCTTGTTGAAAAAATTATTCGACAACAAGGAAATAAAGCTTTTGTTAAATGGCTTGGCTTTGATGACACACATAATTCCTGGATTAATAAAAATGATATCTTATAACAAATCATTACAATTAAAACAAACAAGAACATAAAAGTTTTTAATGATAATCAAAAGTCACTAATGATAATAAATATTTTTGCAAAAGATTAGATTCTTTCAATATAAAAAAGCGTGGGCAAATATTTTGTCTTAAAATTATTGCATCTGCATAAAAAAGCAATTAATAATATATATGTTTTAAAAAAAAATAAGTAATTAAAAAACAAGGCAATTGACATTGAATATGTTTAAGCAAATCAATGAAGAAATTATTGATTTTTTTTTTTGTTGTTTTAAATAATATTTTAGTTCTGATCATTTAGTGACTTTGAAACAATAGCTCTAAAAAGTATCAAAAAATCATATAAAAAATGGAAAATCATCAACTACTATATACTTTTTATGTAAACGGCTATAAGCGTCTTTTATTGGAACACAAAGACGAATTAAGAAACACCCAATCGGAAGTTGAACGAAAGTTAATTCAACAAAGGCAAATGGATGAAAAAGATGTCTACTTCAAATACGAAGTTCGGTTAATAGAAGAAATTGGGGAGTTAGTAAAGAGTACATATCATGATGACCTGTTATGGCTTGGAAATAACGCAACAGATACTGATAAAAGCATATTACTTGCCAGAACATGGATAGACTTTATCAATTTAGTACTAAACAACGATCTTGAACCAAGAGAGACCACCCTTGAGGACGGCTACATCGAACATTTAAGACAACGAAAAATAAATCTCCGCAGAGATATAGCGGAGTACCAAACTGAATAATTTTAATTAAAAATGTTTTATTTTAAAATAAAAAAAATTAGTTTCAATATTTATTTTTATTTTATTTTTTTGCTTTATAACCAAAAGGTAGTGAGTCAAAATCAGGTAAAAATTTTCGCTTTGTAGATAATGCTTTGTATTTTTTAATTTCAGGTACAACAACAACATCAAATTCTTTAGTTCGGCGAAAATTAGCGCTCAATATTTTTACAGGTTCTTGACATGCATCATTAACAATCATGTTTTTGATTGTATTAAAATTAATTAATTGTAGATTTGCGTGGTTTAAACATATTCCTTTAACTTTACATACAGTCGTATAGTCATTTTCTTTTGTAGAAAAAACTCTGAATGCATAATTTTTTGGACCACCACTCACAAATTCTGTAATGTAGCTACCTGTTCCATAGTCACCTTCTAATTCATCGGTCATATCGCCTACAAAATCACCTGTGGGTGGATCATACTCATTTTCTTTGGCTATATATATAATTGAATCTGTGTCGTAATAAAGTACTCTGTTATCAAGTTTTTCTAAATAACTATATAATTTGAGTCTTGCCTGTGCTGTGGTATACGCAGCTATGCTTACATTTGCAGTTAATAATGGTGTTTGTGCTTCTTCGCAATATTCCCAATTTACAATAAGTGTAGTTTCATTTATTGGTAAAATGTTATTAATGTTAATTGAAGCATTTGATAACATTTCATACAGTTCATTTGGCTGGTTTAAAATTCTAGTTTGAGGTAAATTTTCACGTTGACCAAATTTACCCCAAAAAGAATTTAAAATTAATTTGGCTACAGACCGTAAACCTTCGTTTTTTATAATTTCCTTGTACTCCAGCTGAATTCCTTCATTATTTAAAAATTCTTCAATATAATTGTATTTTTCCTCTTCAGTTGTAAAATTAGAGGGGAACCCAGAAGCGGATTGTTTCATTTTAATAAACTTATTCATCATGTCAGTAAATAGGCCCCCTGTTTTTGTTAATAAATTATATTGCTCTGTTTTATATTTCCATATCTCATATAGCTCTATTATTTTATATCCTTTTTCAATAGCTTTTACTACTTCTGCAATAATCCATGTCCCTGTTAGGGCTTTTTCTTCATTATTATGTATACATTCATTATTGGTGTTTACCTAATTTGAGCATGTTTGGCATAAAGTAAATATTAATTTGTTATTTTGCTTAATAGGTAGCACAGGGTGATATAAATTATCTGGTGGTAAAATCTTACATTTTATTATTCCTTCTGTTTTATTTAGATTAAGATTTTTACAATCATCGGTGCCAACATAAATTTGAGGGTGTTCAATAGGAAATCTACCATATTTACATACCCAAGGATATAATAAACACATCAATATATTTAATTTTTTCGCCTTCTTTACATTTGTAATATGTTCTGGTATTACCTGTTCGTCCTCCGTAAAATGCATCTCTAGGATTCAATTGAACTAAGTTGAGTAAAGGGTGTTTATGTAAGAACGCCATTTCTTGGTTTGCTAATAATTTTTTACGAAAAATACATTCCCACATTTCAATTACTTCATAACCAAGATATTGCAAATGACTAGTTTTTAAAACTGTAGACTCATACCGTCTATTTAAGGTTTCATTAGAATTTTTATGTAAAAGTTCATTACGGTTACGTTTAAAACAATCAGGATGCCCATGATAATAACAACCATGAAATTCAAAAATCTGCTTTGTTTCGCAGCAGAAACCGTCGACTTTTACTCCGTTTATTAAAACTTCTTTACCTTTTAAAGCATGCTTAATATTTATATTTCTTTCTTTTTCTTCCCACAGCAGCCACTGTATAGCAATTTTTGATTGTTTATTACCTTCTCTGTAATTATTTTTAGGTAAAATACCAATTGTATTTGGTTTCAAAAAATTGCGTCGAAATATTAAATTACAAGTCGACGCTATAGTACAGGCTTCAGTAAAAGGACACACATTGCATTCAGTTAATAACAATTTTCTAAATTTCAGACATGCCTCTGTCAAGATATGTACATCATTTTGGCAATAGGCAACTAATTCATGCTGCATATTAAAAATAATATTTTTGTTTTGATCATACCACTTTAAAAAATTATTTCTCTCATCAGTTTTCATTTTTTCATGATCATAATATTTTATATCAGGTAATGGACCTGTATAACTAGCATTTTTTGTAGCGTTAAATAAATGAGGAAAGTAACCTTTTTTAACTGATGCCTGTAGTTCAAATGCTTTTGGTAAATGCGCTAATGCCATAGGAAAGTAGTTCAATGAATCAATAAATTTTATGTTAAGTATATTCATCATTATTATTTTTGTTCCTTGCATAATTAGTTCAGGTTTTAAATCAGTCTTTAATAATATGTAATTTAAAACAAATTGATGGTCAAAAGCTTTACCATTGTGAGCTATGATTGTAACTTTTTTGAAATTTTTACATATAACTAACATTTCCTGCACGAATTTTTTGATGACGTCATCTTTATGAATAATCTGCCTAAAGCCACATTTTTGACAGAAATATAAATTATTAATACTAATGCATACACTACAGCGTTTTTCATAAATGCATAAATTTGCTTCGTGTTGTTTTATAGGCTCTACAGTATTTTCGATTACTTTTTCTGCAACAATCTTCTCTTGTCGCGTCTCCAAATCATAAAAAATAAAAAGTAAATCTTCCGTTATTGGTGTACGTAAATTACATTTTATAAAACATTGATGATTTTCTGATACATACTCACTACATGTTTTACAAAAAAATTCACCACAAATGTGTTTTCTAATATTTCTAAAAGTTTTCAGACATACTACACAGCGTTTTATTAGTTCGCAAGAACTTTGTTTATTTGAACTTGATGCTTTGTGATTATCGTAGCATATCTGACTTTTAAAACATCTGTTACATACCGTACAAGTAATGTTTAAATTACCTCTCTCACAAGGTGGTGTTTGCAGACAATTCGAACAATTTTTCACACATACATGAGTATATCTTGTGTTATATGCTATATGACAAATATTACAGAAATAAGAACAACAAAATGCTGCTGTAAGTGAAGTTATCACATTAAAGTGATTATTGTGGTACAACAAATTCAATATTTTACCATTTCCTGTACCTTCATATAACAAATCTCTCCCTTTATTGCCATATTTATAGACAACGATCTTATAAATTTTTAAATGCTCTTGAAATTTCTGAAGTTCTGGAATTCCTGCACCTTCTGAGGGTATTTGAATTTTAGATTCTTTTAAGAGACTCAGTGTTCTAATTGTTTGAATTTTTTGTACATCTTGATTGATCTTCCTTTTCTTAGGATCATTTTCAACTGCAGCTATAGCTACAACTAGTGCTCTTGGTAAGCAGAGATAATCCTTATTCTTAATTGTAATGATACCCTTTTTTTTTAAACATTCCTCATCAAATGTAGAATATTGTGTTGTTCTTCCTAAGCCCTGGGGCATTCGTACTGCTGTAACTGCTAAACAGAAAGTGTCTGTACTTAAACCTTCTGACTTACTTTGAAATATTTTGGAAATTAAATCCCACACATCTTCGGTTGTTACGGAATCTGCGTCTCTGAAACTCATCCAGCCTGGGCCGCGCTCTTCAAAATTTTTACCGCAAAAATTTATACCCACCTGATCGGTAGGTGAAAGTTCATTTGTTGCGTATTGCACTATTTCTTCAATAGCTCCTTTTATCCATTGAATTGGATTATGATCAGCTGGAATTTCATTTATGGAAAATTCAACTTTTTTTCCAATTAAATTGAATCTTTTAAGAAAAATTTTATTTTCACTTATTAAAGAAAACCGCGACATTTTTTTTGTATAAAAATATGAATGTTTATTTCCTTAAGATTTTATTAAAACTAAGCTTTAATATGGTTTTTAGCTTTAATTTATACATAAAGTTCAGCCTGTAAATGTATAAAATTCAGACAGTCTGTACAAAATATCTATAATAATAATAATAATAATAAATTTATGAACCTCTTTATGATTTTTTTTGTTTTGGAAACTTTTAATCAAACAGAATTTTTTTATTAAAATATAAAAAAATATTATTTTTTATTTAGAGTAATTAAATTCAGAATGTTTATGATTATGCAAATAATATTCACAAAATGTTTATGATTATGCAAATAATATTTATTTTTTCAGGCAGTCATAAAAGCCAATTAAATTTTATTATTATTAGTTAAAGATGCAAAATGTCACTGCTCATTATCATCAGCGTTTTATTATTTTTAAAACTGAACTTGTCATTATTAATATTAGTTGAGTATAATGAACCTATCAACTTTAGTTTTTAAATTCTATAACTAATGCAGGATCCTATGGTATTGATTTACTAAAGTAATTTGAAATATGCAAATAATATTCACAACAACTAATTATTTTTTGATTTTATCGCCCCTCATTATTATCCTTTTTTATTATTTTAAATATCGAAGTTGTCATTATTATTAATATTAGTTGAGTTTAATAAAGCTAATAACTGAGGTTTTCAGTCATATAATTAATGCATTATTTATTAGTCAATTAAATTTTATTATTAAAAATTTTTAAATTGTTTTATTTTTTATAAATTTTTTGATATAAATATTCACAGCTTTGAGTATGAACTACTATTCAAAGTAAAGAATTATACGAATACACATTATCATCTAACTATGGTAAGTAAAATATAAAAATAAAACAAAAAAATAAAAATAGCTATATTTTACAGGATTTTTTAAACTTGTTTGTAAAAACAGCTGCAGTACCTGATGCAACAACTTACACAAAATTGGACAACCTAATAATTGGAAAACAGTATGAGGTAGTTACATCTGTGTTTAAAACTACCAAATATGGCAAAGGACTACTTGCCCTATTATTAGATCCAGCTACACAAATGAAATACCAAGTATTTATGCCTGCAATAATAGCGGAAACAGTAACTGATGACATTAAACTAGCCTTGCTAAATAAGGAACAGTTCAAATTCATTTTCAAAGGTCGAAATCCTGAAAAAATGAACATGGCCGTAATTGAATTTCTAAAATAAACTTTAAAATTAGAAAACAATATTTTAAATTTTAATATTTTAAATATACTAACTGTATATAAATAAAATTGTTTTTTAATTTAATGAATAAAAAATATTTGTTTTTTGTTTAGAGGAGAACCTTTGTTTTAATTATATACTGCATATAGCTGCAAATCCACAAGTACAAATACAAAAAAAAATACAATACAAATACAAAAAAATATTTATGATTGAAATTTTTTTGTATTGTAAGTAAAATTTCATATAAATTTAATATTTAACATTTTTTGAAATCCTGAAAAAATGAACATGGCCGTAATTGAATTTCTAAAATAAACTTTAAAATCAGAAAACAATATTTTAAATATACTAACTGTATATAAATAAAATTGTTTTTTAAATTCAATGAATAAAATAGAGGAGAACCTTTGTTTAGAGGAGAACCTTTGTTTTAATTATATACTGCCTATAGCTGCAAATCCACAAGTACAAATACAAAAAAAAAATACAATACAAATACAAAAAACAAAAAAAACAATACAAAAAAATATTTATGATTGAAATTTTTTATTATATGATCATTTTTTAAAATTTTAATTTTTGTTGGTACATATACATATTTGTAAAATTTAATATTTAACATTTTTTTAAAAACAAATATATATATATATATATAAAAATTTAGTGGCGTCTACTCGTTCTATAATTGCTGTTACGGCCATTCATATCCCCTTCTGCACCTGCCTGATCCTCTCCTGCAATTACAATTATTGTTGCTGTAATAAAAATAAAATAAAATAAAATAATATATAAAAAACCTACTCGCTCATTAATGAAGTTCGAATGTTGTACTCTACTGACCTAGACGACTCATCATCAATAAATTCTGTTGATCGCGATGGTACTGGGGTTGTTGTTGTTGTTGTTGCTGTTGTTGTCGAGATCCTCTGTTTTCTCCTTGGGCTTTTGGTTGTCACCAGCATTACCTCGTCTTCTCTTTCGATAGACGAGGCTGGTGGTGGTGGTGGTCCAAAGTTTCTTATATTTGCGGCGCCCCAAAAGTTATTTGTAAAGATTAGTTTATCTTTGTTATCGTGCACTTTAATATTTATGTTATTAACCTCCTGGTTAATAACAGGCAACATTAGTTGCATGATAACTACAATAACAGCAAAATAAACAATTAAAAAATTCATTTTTATAATTTTTGTATATTAAAATTGACTAATGACTAATCGATAGAAATTTACTTTTTAATATGATTAGAAATATATTTAAATTTCGATTTTATACCTTATAAATGCTTACCTTAGCATAATATGTTTCCCACGTTTTAAAAATATTAAATAAATTTGATAATATATATTTATATTGATTTGACAAAAAGAAATTATTTTAATTAACTTTGCAAAATATTTTTCGCACGTTTTTTTAAAAAAAAAATATTCAATAAATTTGATAATATACAGCGAGCGCTCGGTAGTGTGAACTAATTAAAACGAAGCCAATTCACATTATAGAAAAATTCACATTATTGTACCTCGAAATTTATACAAATTTATTATTTGTAATTTACAAAACAATTATTGTATTTTATTTTCAGTTCAAAAGTTCATTATGTACACTGTATATTATCAAATTTATTGAATATTTTTTAAAACGTGTGAAACATATTTTGCAAACTTAATTAAAATAATTTTTTTGTTATAAAAATGTTCAGGTGTTAAAAACCTATATCATATAATATTTTATATATATATATATATATATATATATATTTGTTATTGTATATATATATATATATAATATAATATAATATATATATATAATATATATATATTTCTGTCTATAACATATTTTTATATATATATATATATATATATATATATATACAATAACAAATATGTATATATATGGTCAAAAATATTATATGGTATAGGTTTTTAAACCCTGAACATTTTTTTATAACATAATGAAAATAAATTGAACTTAATTTTTTTTATAACATACTGTAGTATTCTTATTGCACAATATTTACATATTTGAAAAATAATGCTAATAAATTTTGAGAATTTAACCTTGAATTAAAATCAAGTTCAGTATATTTTTTACTGATAACAGGTTTTTATATAAAAATCTGTTAAAAGTATAAACTAGTAACATATTTTTTCATAACACAAAGAGATAACAAGTTTTTTCATCTAATCTAACATAAAATTTTATAAACAAAACTTTTGTTTACAAAGGCGGAGCTTAAATCAGCCGCCATGCTGCCATGTTGTCATGCACTTTTTTGTTATTTTATTGTTAACAAACAAACAAACAGCAATAACATTTTCATCTACTCTAACATAATGAATTTTCTCATTCTACTATTCTAACTTATAAATCTTATGGACTTCAAACAAAAAGAATTTCACTATTGTGTTACAAAAATGGATAATAAAATTATGTTATTTTTGTAGTATATCGTATATGTATTTGTGTATCTGTATAGTATAGTGTATACGTTTTTTGTTTATCATTTGCCGACTTTTTAATTTATCATTTGCCACGAGAAAAAATTGTGTTTGATAGCCCAGATGGTAGCGTGTATATTTACAAATCGAGACATCCCCGGTTCGCATCTACACAAAACCAATTTTTTTTGTTTTTTAAACATTTTTTTATGTCCAAGCATGTTTAACGCAATAAAGGAAGAACAAAGAAGAAGGAAAAGAAACTTCATATAAATATTTAAGCTATATAAAAGACAATAAGGTTGGTGGCTCGATAGGTAGAGAGTCCGTGGACTAACCAATGTTTTCTAAGTTCGATCCCCATAAAATCACTTTTTTCAATCTGCGCTAAATACTTTAGCATGACGCACACTCAATCACAAAATATACAGGTATACTATAGGAGTGCCAATTTACGTGTTTTTTAATTCTAAAGTAAGTATATTTATTATATATTAAATTTAATGACCTAATAACAATATAAATTAATGACCTAATAAAAACATTTTAAAATAATGACCCTCAAAAATTAATTAATTGATTAATTATAATTAATTAATTAGTTAATTAATTAATTAAACGGCTATTAAAGTTAATTATCCCTATTAAAAAGTAATTAAATTATCATTAATTATAATTAATTAATTAGTTAATTAATTAAAAAGCAATTAAATTAATTAATTACCTAATTAAAAAGCTATTAAAATTAATTACCAATTAAAAAGCAATTAAAAAGCAATTAAAATTAATTACCCAATTAAAAAGCAATTAAAAAGCAATTAAAATTGACAGGTGTCAAAAAAGCAATTAAACGAATGATTAATGGGTTTTAAAAAGTTCCCACGACAACCTCACCTTTTTACTACTTGTGTGTAATACCAAAAATAGAATGAATTTTATTTGTTCTTCTCTTAAAAAATCCAATTTTAATTCAATAGTTATTTCAATAGTTATAGAAATAAAAGATAAAAGAAATAACACGTATTGCATTAATAATAACACGTGATTATCAAAGATTTAATACCAACATTTTGTCTTAATGCAATATTTGTTACATTACAATTAATAAAAAAAATTTTAATCGTCAGAAATTCCAAGCATCTTCAAAAACTTCAAATGTTTTGTTTTAGGTAAATTCTTGGTTAGCACATCTGCGACCATTTCACCTGTCTATCAATTACACCTTCCTCGTATACTCCTCGGATGTAGTGAAATTTAATGTCTACATGTTTGCTTCTACTGTGATATACAGGATTTCTCACCAACTGCTGTGCACTTAAATTATCGTTATTTAATACAATTGGTTTATTAATTACCTTAATAAAGCCTAGTTCAAGCAAAAAAAATTTCAAATAAACAGCTTCTTTACTAGCTTGCGATAAAGCCATATATTCCGCCTCAGTTGAGCTTAAAGCAACGGCAGTCTGTTTTTTAGATTGCCAACATATGACTGCATTAGCCAAGAAAAACGAAAAACCTAAATATGACTTGCTATCGTCCTTGTCAGCTGCCCAGTCTGCATCAACATACCCATAAATTTGTTTTTGCGTTTTTTCATACTTTAATTTGAAATTTTGTGTTGTATACAGATATCTTAATAAATGTTTAGCAGCTACAAGATGTTCTTGATGTGGATTTACATTAAATTGTGATAGTTTGCTGACGGAATACATTATATCGGGTCTGGTCGAAATTGCTAAATACATCAGAGATCCAATAATAGATTGGTATTTACTGGCATCAATTTTTGTACAAGTTGAATCATCCCATTTCGACAACTTGGTTCCTGGATCTAGTGGTGTGTAACATGTTTTACACTCTGTTATTCAAAAATCTTTTAAAATGTCTAATATGTATTGTTTTTGATGAATGTTTATGCTTCATCGTTCACCATTTCTATCAACATGAATTCCTAAATAGTATTTTAAATTTCCCTGGTCCACGCAATCAAATTCACTACTAATTTGTTGTTTAATTTTGTTCATTGTATTTATAGTAGAACAAGCGATAAATAGATCATTAACATACACTGCTATTATATTATATTCGTTTACTGCGTTATTCGTTTACTGTGCTTGATTTCTCTAAGAATGAAAGAGATTGTCTTATCGAATAAGTTTAAACTAAGAAATACAAATATATTCCTATCAGAAGATTACCCAAAATATATTGTGGATAAAAGAAAAATTCTGAGAATGAAAATGAATACGTTGAAGTTGAATAATGCAAATGATCAAGTTAGAATCAAGTATAAAAAAATTTTAGTAAACGGAAAAATACTTAGTGAGTTTGAGGTAGAAGAAATAGAAACTACGGACACAGATAATAAGAAAAAAAGAAATAGATCAATAGATAAAGAAAGTGCGGAGTGTGAAGTAATGAATGATCATAAAAAAACTAAAGCGATAATGCAGCCGTCTTCATCTAAGAACTTGGTACAATCTTTAAGTGGCATTCAAAAACTTCAACAATTTGTGTTTCCAAAATATATCGAACCAACAAACAATGGTAAAAACAATCAAAAGTAGCCATTATCAAAATACAATATGAACAGATATTACGGTAACGAAACTGGAACGAATAAGGACAAGGACAAAAATACTAACAGGAACTTACAAAATAAAAGAAAAAAGTTCCCAATTTGGCTGGCCACCACGGGATACTATGGCCAAAACTCCCCAAGCCTTTCTAAACTATGTGGAAAGGAATCAGCTAGAAATAGCAATCAAAAGAAAAAGAAAGAAGAAACCAAGGAAAAAGAAAAAACTAATGAAATATATGTTGCAACATTAAATGTGGGAACATTATCAAATGAAAATTATGGAAGACAACTGAATATGGCATTGGAAAATTTAAACTATGATATAATAGGTTTAGCAGAAACAAAAATATTAGGTGAAAGAATTATAAACTTGAAAAATGGAAATCTATTGTGTTACAAAGGAGAAAGACCAGGTATTGCAGGAGTAGGTTTTTTAATTAAAGAAAAATGGAAAAACAAAATAATCTGCATTAAACCATTCTCTGAACGAATAATGGCAGTACAGCTGCAAATAAGTGCGTCGAATTTATCGATTATCCAGGTATATGCACCAACAAAATCATCTAGTATTGACATCGTAGAACAATTTTATGCAACTCTTGATGAAGCCTATTTGGAATTTAAAACAGAAACTATGTTAATTATTGGAGACTTCAATGCTAAACTTGGTAAACGAGAATTTGGCGAAGAATTAATACTTGGCCCAAGTGGTTATGGATGTAGGAATGCTAGAGGAGAAAGACTGGTTCAATGGCTATGGCAGCATGGGGTATGTGTAGGGAACTCATTGTTCCAAAAAAAAGAGGAGAGGAAATGGACCTGGAAAGCACCAAACGGAATTATTAAAAACGAAATAGATTTCATCATAACAAACAAACGAAGAATATTACAAGATGTAACAGTGATAAACAAATTCAGCTTTGATAGTGATCACCGAATGGTCAGAGCTAAAATAGGGATAAACCATAAAACTGTACGCTCCCCAAATGCTACGAGAATTATACATAAAGATCCAAGTCAGTATGCAATTGAGCGATTTAATGATGAAATATATAATAATTGCAATATAAACGATTTAATATGCATTGATTCACTTCAAGAAAAGTATATTAAGGTAGAAAAAGCGTTACTACATGCAGAAAACTCCACAATTGCTACGAGTACAAATCCAAAGGTAGTCAAAATTTCAAATGAAACTAAGGATCTTATTGCGAAACGGGATGAATTAAGGTTTAAGAAGAACCTAACTAGTAACGAAAGGGAGGAATTAAAAAGCATCCGACGCATAGCCAAAGAAGCAATATCAAATGATATAAAGCAATATGATAATGAAGTGATTAAACAAATAATAGAAGATACAAAATCCATAAAAAAGGCAAAAAAAGAGTAAGAAATTGGAAACAACGGATGTAAGAAATCGAAAAACGATTGTTGAAACTGCTACAGATTTTTGTGAACAAATATATACTTCGACCATTGCAATGAACTCACGCTTGAAATGGAAGAATTAAGGGTGGAAGAAAACGAAAACATTCCCTAGTTTACCTCAGATGAATTATGTGAATGTATGAATGAATTAAAAAATGAAAAGTCTGCTGGAAGTGATGGAATCAAGGCAGAAATGCTCAAACTGGGTAAACCAGCTGTAGTACCACTTTTAACCCACATTTTTAACAAAATCGTAGTTACGGAAATAGTACCTGAACAATGGTGCACATCATCCATAATTCCGTTGCACAAAAAAGGAGATAGAGACAATATAAATAATTACAGGCGGATCAGCTTGATCTCGGTGATATACAAAGTTTTTGCCAAGTGTTTATTAAAACGACTAAACCCAGTTTTCGAAGAGTGGCAGTCATGTGAACAAGCCGGATTTAGAACCGGATTTTCAACAACAGACCATTTGCAAACAATAAATCAATTAATAGAAAAATGCAATGAATACCAGGAAGAATTGTACATCGGCCTGGTTGATTTTACAAAAGCTTTTGATACTATCGAACACTGTGCGATATACCAATATCTACGAAATCAAGGAGTAGCAGAAAAATACATAAAAATTTGAAAATACATGTATGATCACAATACTGCTTCTGTATCTCTGGACTCCATGGGGCGAACTTTTAAACTTGGTAGATGAGTTAGGCAGCGCGACCCGCTATCCCCACAACTTTTTACAGCAGTTTTAGAAGGCGTTTTTAGAAAACTACACTGGCGTGGAATTGGACTTAATATTGAGGGAGAACGACTAACCAATTTAAGATTTGCCAATGACATAGCGCTATTGACACCATCACCACAAGATTTACAATATATGTTGGCCCAATTAAGTACAGAATTATGTATATCTGGGCCAAGTCATATCATTCGAAAACAGGCAGGAAAAAGAAATTGACAGGAGGATCACCAATGGTTGGAAGCAATATTGGAATATAAAACTTTTCCTAGACGCCAATATAGACAAAAACACAAAAAAGCACCTGTACGACTCAACAGTAATTCCTGTTTTAACATACGGATCACAGACTTGGAGCTTGACAGAAAAAATTGCGAACAAACTACTGGTGACACAAAGAGCAATGGAGAGATCAACTGTAAAATTTTCAGCCGACAACGGGTAAGAAATAACCAATTAAGGAGGGAAACGAACTGGACTAATGTTGTGGAACGAGCAAAGAGATTAAAGTGGAATTGGGCAGGACACGTGATAAGAACAAGAGATGATAGGTGGACCTACAAAGCAACGAATTGGATCCCAGCAGGTGGAAAGAGAAAAGTTGGGCGACCACAAAGAAGATGGTGCGACGATATAAAACACTATAATAATAACTGGGAAAGAGTAGCACGCAACAAGGAAAAATGGAAAAACATGGGGGAGGCTTATGCCCATCAAATTACTAACTAAATTTAAAGTATTATTACCAAATTAATAAACTATTAAACTAGCAAATCAAATATGTATTGAATTATGACATGACTTATTAATAATTTAAGATATAATTAAACTTACATCTTATGAAATTATTTAATTTTATTAATTTGAATTTAAAAGTAATGAAAATGTTTTATAAAATTAACTTATATAAGTATAAATTATTAAATTATTAATTCTTGAAATTGAAAAGTAGAAATTAGAAATTGAAATAAAAAAGAAACAATAAAAAAAAAAAATTACTTAAAATTTGAAATTAGAATTGAAATTTGAAGTACATTTATAAGTTGTAAAATTGAATGGGCGAATAAAGCTTACAATAATAATAACTGTGTTATACACATCTATCACCATTACATCTTTTGAGACCAATTTTTCTTAAAACTTCATTTAGTTTTGCATTCCACTGCCTTCCGGATTGTTTTAAGCCATAAATTGATTTGTTTAGTTTGCATACTTTACTAGGATTTTTACTATCAACAAAACCTTCACGTTGAACCATGTAGACTTCATTATCCAAATCACTATTAAGATAAGCAGATGTAACATCAACATGATGTATCAATAAATCAAATTCTACTGCTAATGCCAAAATTAAGTTAATAGTGGAATATCTCACGACTGGTGAAAAAGTTTCGGAATAATCAATATTACACTTCTGTGAGCAACCTTTGGCAACTAAACGTGATTTAAATTTTTCAACAGTACCATCATGATTATATTTGGTAGCAAAAACCCAGCGACAGCCAATCTTTCGTTTTCCAGTAGGCAAATCGACTAAAGTCCAACAATTATTTGAAATAAGTGCATCATACTCCAACTGCATTGATTTTTTCCACATTTCTGCATTTTATCCATCAAGAGCCTCAGAAACCGTTTCAGGTTTAGTATAATTTTTATTAATAATATTACCACAAATATAATAATTTTAACACTAAATAAAATTTATAAAATTATTATAATTTAAAAAAAAAAAATAGCATCTTATAACAAAAAAAAAAATTTAAAACAGTGGTAGAATTTTAATAGAAGCAGATTTAAAATAAATAAAAAATATATATAATATAAAGTTTAACAAATTTTTTATAATACAAAATAAAAATTTGTTTTAACAAAAATAAAGGTGATTGAAGCATTAAAAAAAAATATATAAAAGTTGAAGCAGTAAAAAATTGAAGCAGTTGAAGCAGATAATTACAAGAAGCTGTAAAGAGCAGAAGAGGCAAATAAATTTAAAAAAAAAAAAAAAATTAAATAAAAGTTGTAAGTTTTTGTAATTATACATTTAAAATATTTAAAGTTCAATAATTTATCATATATACAAAATTATATTTGTAAATACATACGAATATATTTAATAAAAAATTGCAAAAATGTGTAATAAATTAGGAAGATACGGATCTTCATTATTTTTTATAATTATTATTACTCCAAATATTGTTTGGATGGACGACCAGGTTTACCAGAACGAATGATTTTTGGACGACCACGACCAATTTGTGGTTTACATGTTGCTTCATTATTGCTATTATTCACTACATTATTTGCCGGAATTTCTAGTTCTACAAAATTTTCTTTACCTTCAAAACTTATTTCAGAATCTACAAATAAATAATCATTAATATTGTTATTTAAATTAAAATTTTTACTTGAATTTTCGAAAAAAATAACATCTCTGCTATAAATGATGTTTCTATTTATAGGATTGAACAAACGATATGCTTTTGATTGATCTGAATACCCAACCACTATGTATTCTGATCCTTTTGGTTTAAATTTTGATTTTCCAGGTTTTTTATTTAAAGAAATAGCTTTGCAACCAAATATTTTCAAGTGACTAATAATTGGCTTTTTACCAGTCCATCAATTGGCGTTTTATTACCAAGTAATTTTGATGGTGACCTATTTCTAATATAAACTGCAGTGTTTATTGCTTCAGCCCATAAAAACTCTGACAATTGTGAACCAATCAACATACACCGAGCCATCTAAACTAAAGTTCCATTTTGAACCAACAATTCAGTAAAACATTATTAACATATTCACAGCCATTGTCACTTCGTAAAACTTTGATTTTTTGTTTTCAACAAATGTTTTATACTCTTTAAATGCAAAAAAAATATCAGCTTTTGTTTTTAAAAAATAAATTTGAATATATCTACTTCTATCGTCGATGAACGTAGTGCTGTGAATTGAGGCACCCTGTGCTTCAATACACAATGGAAATCAATAATATTTAAAATTAATAAAATTATTTAATTTAATTAATAAAAAACAAAAGTTTCAAATTACGCGTTGCTCGTGCACAGAGAAATAATTTAATTTAATTAATAATACTTTCTCTGTGCTGACAACGCGTAAAATCAATCAGCCAATTAAATTAAAATTGATTTTAAATATTTTGTTGGAGAAGCTGATTGGTTTTCCAAAATCTTATTTGAAAGATTTTGGAAAGCCAAAAAAGCTCTCCAAAAAAATAAAAAAGAAAGGAAAATTAAAATCAAGGCCAGTTGATCGGTTAAAGTTCCATTTGAAAACAGTTTATTCTTATTATTAAAAAAAGTTATTAAAACAGTGAGTCGGTCGGATAAAGTTTTTATTTAAAATTTTAAAATATAAATTATTAATTTAGTTTCTCGTAAAAAAAAGGTGTTTTATTTTAATCAATTTTTAAAAGTCATCGGTAAAAAAGAATATATTAAGTTATATTTTAAAAGCAAACTATTTTAAGAACAATTAAAAATGTGAATTGGATCATTTGTGAACTCAAATATTTTATAATAACCTGATATTATAATAATCTTATAATAAATTTTAATAATAATAACTTTTATATAAAAATTAATTAATAAACAAAAAAGTAAATAAAATGAAATTTAAAAATAAAATAAACAAAAATTTGTTTTATTTAAAAAAGAAAGTTAGAAAATATACAATAGAAAAGATACAAGTTAAAAAGGTGAGATAAAACAATTAAAATAAAGATAAAAATTTATGATTGTAAAAGTAATTTTACAACATTGGCGCTGCGGACAAGATGAGAAGTACGTTGCTCATCCAAAAGAATTAGTGTAAATGTAAAACGGGAGATTAAAACTAAATAAAAAGAGAAAAAAAAAAACTATCGTAAAATAAAAAAGTGGACATTAACTAAAAAAAAAAAAAAAAATAATAATTTTAACACTAAATAAAATTTATAAAATTATTATAATTTAAAAAAAAAAATAGCATCTTATAACAAAAAAAAAAATTTAAAACAGTGGTAGAATTTTAATAGAAGCAGATTTAAAATAAATAAAAAATATATATAATATAAAGTTTAACAAATTTTTTATAATACAAAATAAAAATTTGTTTTAACAAAAATAAAGGTGATTGAAGCATTAAAAAAAAATATATAAAAGTTGAAGCAGTAAAAAATTGAAGCAGTTGAAGCAGATAATTACAAGAAGCTGTAAAGAGCAGAAGAGGCAAATAAATTTTTTTAAAAAAAAAAAATTAAATAAAAGTTGTAAGTTTTTGTAATTATACATTTAAAATATTTAAAGTTCAATAATTTATCATATATACAAAATTATATTTGTAAATACATACGAATATATTTAATAAAAAATTGCAAAAATGTGTAATAAATTAGGAAGATACGGATCTTCATTATTTTTTATAATTATTATTACTCCAAATCTAATAGTCTTAATAATGGAAAATAATAAAATTTATTTTTTGGCAAATTTTGAAAAAATTTAAATTTGTGAATCTAATTAAATGACAAAAAAAAAAAAAAATATTGTGTGAAATTTTTTTATAAATAAATTAAAAGGATAAAAATATTGATTTTTTTTATTAGAAAATAAAAGAATTTGTTAATTTAGAAAGAAAATTTTATGAAAAATTTAAATTAATGGCCAAAAAGTAAAATTAAAATTTTTAATTATAAAAAATACATAAAATAAAAAATATATAAAATCCTTTTTGATCGACGATTAAATGTTTTAAGTTTTGTGAACCAAGTCACCTTAGTAGAGATTGTACATGGTAAAGCCAGTTAACACCAGTGCAATGCACTAATTGTGGAATGAATGGACATGAATCCAATCATTGCTTTAAACTACGTTCGGGAAATAATAATTTTGCAAATCAAAGGATACTCGCATTAAATAACGAAGAAAGTTTAGAAAAGACCCCTTGTGAATGGTGTGCAAGGAAAGGACATACAATTTTAAATTGTGAAGCTCGTAAATCCTATGAATCCAAAATGACAATGGTTTCGGGAAACGAGGACGGAGTGAACTAAAAGAGCCTAGCTCATTTATTTCAAAGGGCAAAATAACTTTACAAGAGCCAATAATTAATTTAGAAAAATTTTATTGGCTAGATCCTGAATTATGTAATAATTTAACAAAAGATAAAAAAGAAAATAATGAAATTAATAAAAATAATGAAAATGAAATGGAAATAAATTATGTTAAGTTGAATATTGGCTCTTGTGAAGGAAAAGTAAAAAACGAAAAAGAACACGAGAATAAGAAAATTGAGTTACCAAATAATGGTATTTTAGGAAACATTGCAATGACCCCTAAACGTGATGAAGGTAAATCGCAAACAATTTATACAGAAAATCAAATGATATAAATACGAATAAATTACAGATGAATAAAGGAATTTTTGATAACGTGCATATAGTAAACTATAAAAATTCTATATTTTCTAAGGCAAAAAATTTTATGGAAAAAAAGAATCAAATCTGGAAAGCAACTAAAAATTGTACAGATGATTTTAAAACTGAAGAAATAATTGTATTTGAAGAAGATATTAACACAGGAATTGTTAAATCAAATAAGGAAGAAAAGGTGAATATTATTATAGAAGACAATGTAGGAGTAATTGTGGAAGAATTTTATTTTGAAGAATATATAGAAGTAAAATGTTTTAATAAAAATGTAGTAGAAGTAGTAGACGTTATAGAAGTTGTAGTAGAAGAAAATGATTTAAGTACAAAAGTTTGTACTGGTATATTGATAGAAGACGAATTTGTTGGAGATAATAATATTAATGAAAATATAACTAAAGAAATTGAATTTTTTAATAAAGAATTTTGTTTAAATAGTACTAATGTTAATATTGAAAAAGAAGAAAAAAAGGAAATAATTTTTAAAACAGCAGACAAAAATAAGGAAATAAAAAATATAGAAGACTTCAAAATAACTGCACGGAAAATAATAACAAATCAAAATAATTATTTAATTAAAAATAATAATAATTTTATCATTGTATTTAAAATAAATGTTAATACTACGGGTATTAAAAATAAAAAATTTAAAACAAAATTGACCCTTATTCTTAATGTTGCTATTTAACCATTAAGAAAATTAAATAATAAAATATTAAAATTAAATCATAGATATAAAAAACATATGTGGAAGCGTAAAAATAAAATATATTAATAAAAAAAATATATTAAAATATTAAATTTTAATATTAATAAATAAAAAAAAAATTAATAAAAAAAAATTTAAAAAAAAAAAAATTTTTTTTTGAATAAAATAGGAAGGGGAGCGTGAACGCTCAAAAACAAATAATAGGGATAGTATAAAAAAAAAAATCTTATCTTTATTCCTTAAATTCCTATTTCTTTTCTTAAATTTTTAATATATATATGCATTTTTTTTGTTTATATAAATAAAATAAATTTATAATTAAAAATAATTTATAAAACTATCAACCATTAATTTTTATAAATAAAACAAAAGGATTTTTTTTAATATAAAATATTTTTTTATAGAATTTTATAAAATAAAATATTATATAAAATCAATAAGATTGTAACTGTATTAAAATAAAAATAAAAAAAAACAATATGTAAGAAAAAATAAATGTTAAGAAAAATATAATTAAAAAAATATAAAAATATCAAATAAAATAATTTAAAAAAAAAAAAATAATAATAATAAACATATATAAATAAAATTAAAAGAAATGTATTATTTATAAAAGAAATTTATAAATTAAGTATCAATTAAAATTAAAGAAAGGAAATTTATTATTTATAAAAGAAATGTATAAAAAAAAATCTATTATACAAAGATATAAAATTTTTTAGTAAAAACCAATATTTAACAATATTTATAAAAAAAAAAAAAATGTTTAGAAAATATATATATATAAAAAGTAAATAAAAAAATTTAAAATACAAAAAATATATTAATAAAAGAAATTTTTAGTAAATATATACAAATATAAATGTTTTTATAAAGTTAAAAATAAAAAAAATATATATATAAATATATATAAAATTAATTTTAAAATATAAGAGTCGAAGAAAATCTTCGACCCTTATATTTTTTCTAAGAGGGAAGGTGTTGTGAATTGAGGCACCCTGTGCTTCAATTCACAACGGAAATCAATAATATTTAAAATTAATAAAATTATTTAATTTAATTAATAAAAAACAAAAGTTTCAAATTACGCGTTGCTCGTGCACAGAGAAATAATTTAATTTAATTAATAATAATTTCTCTGTGCTGACAACGCGTAAAATCAATCAGCCAATTAAATTAAAACTGATTTTAAATATTTTGTTGGAGAAGCTGATTGGTTTTCCAAAATCTTATTGGAAAGATTTTGGAAAGCCAAAAAAGCTCTCCAACAAAATAAAAAAGAAAGAAAAATTAAAATCAAGGCCAGTCGATCGGATAAAGAAAAGTTCTATTAAAAACGTAAAATTAAATTTGTTAATTTAGTCAATTGATCCGGAAAAAAGTTTGATTTAAAAACAAATAGTAATTTAATTTGAAATAAAAAAGTTTTAAAAGATCAGTCTGAAACACTAAAAAGTTTATTTGAATAACAAATTAATAAGTCAGTCAAAAAATATCAAAAAAGAATTATATTAATAAATAGTTTTGTGAAAGTAAAAATTTGTGAAGGAATTTAAGAATTTTAAGTTAATCTAACATATTAGTTAACATTTAAAAAAAATTAAATTAATTAAGTAAACAAAACAGAAAAGATTATTTTAGTGGAAATAAAAATAATTCAATACAATAAATAGATAAAAATAACAAATAAAGATTTTTTATACGTAAAAAGAACTAAAGGAGTTTTATTTTAAAGAAGAAAAGTTAAAGTGAAAATTAGAGAAAGTAAAGGTGAGATTAAAATAATATAATATACAAAATTTATGATTGTAATATTTATATTACAACAGTAGCAAAAGAACGTGCTCCACCATTTGAATGGACTCTCATTGGACAACAAATTTCCGTATGAATTACGTCTAGTACATTTTTGCTACGGATTGTGTAATTATGTGGAAATGGCTTAACATTAATTTTGCTTTTTGCACATGTTTCACACTCTAAATTCTTCATATTTTTAAAATTCAAGCCAATCACCATTTCTTTATTTTTCAGTTGGCCTGTTGATATTCAGATGACCATAGCGTTCGTGCCATTTCATTGATGTATTATCTTCACTCGAAATCAAATTTGCAGCAACTTCTTCAGTTTTCATAATATAAATGCCATTATTCTTAATAGCTTTCATCACCAATTTACCATCATTATTTTTTACTAAAGCATTCTCATCACTAAATTCTACAAAATATTTATTTTTAGTTATTTTGCTTACAGATATAAAATTACTGGTAGTTCTGGTACAAACAAAACATCTTTTAGATTTATTACACTTTCTTTAGTTTCTATTTTGACAGTTCCAATTCCACTAGACAGTACTTTTTTATCTGTTGCTAATTGTATGTATTGTTTACCATCATCGAAATTAATCTCACTGAACAAATTCTTATCACAACATAAATGCGATGTTGCACCACTGTCCAGGCACCACTGATATTCATTCAAAATGTTATTATTTATAGCAGACAAAACTGTTATATTAAATGACGATTCTGGTTTTTCATCATTTTTGTAATTCTTAAATTTACAATCAGTTGAAATGTGGCCCCTTTTACCACACGTAAAATATTTTAATCGAAAATTTACTTTTTTATTTGCACCAACTTCACAATCTTTTTTAGAATAATTATTTTTATCATAATTTTGGAAATTGTTAGAAATTGGAAATGACTGGATTAATAGGTTAAAAAAAAGTGGAACGGATGTAAGAAATCGAAAAACGATTGTTGAAACTGCTACAGATTTTTATGAACAAATATATACTTCGACCATTACAGGCAATGAACTCACGCTTGAAATGGAAGAATTAAGGGTGGAAGAAAACGAAAACATTCCCTAGTTTACCTCAGATGAATTATGTGAATGTATAAATGAATTAAAAAATGAAAAGTCTGCTGGCAGTGATGGAATCAAGGCAGAAATGTTCAAACTGGGTAATCCAGCTGTAGTACCACTTTTAACCCACATTTTTAACAAAATCGTAGTTACGGAAATAGTACCTGAACAATGGTGCACATCATCCATAATTCCGTTGCACAAAAAAGGAGATAGAAGCAATATAAATAATTACAGGCCGATCAGCTTGATCTCGGTGATATGCAAAGTTTTTGCCAAGTGTTTATTAAAACGACTAAACCCAGTTTTCGAAGAGTGGCAGTCATGTGAACAAGCCGGATTTAGAACCGGATTTTCAACAATAGACCATTTGCAAACAATAAATCAATTAATAGAAATATGCAATGAATACCAGCAAGAATTGTACATCGGCCTGGTTGATTTTACAACAGCTTTTGATACTATCGAACACAGTGCGATATACCAATATCTACGAAATCAACGAGTAGCAGATAAATACATAAACATTTTAAAATACATGTACGATCACAATACTGCTTCTGTATCTCTGGACTCCATGGGGCGAACTTTGAAACTTGGTAGAGGAGTTAGGCAGGGCGACCCGCTCTCCCCACAACTTTTTACAGCAGTTCTAGAAGGCGTTTTTAGAAAACTACACTGGCGTGGAATTGGAGTTAATATTGAGGGAGAACGACTAAACTATTTAAGATTTTCCGATGACATTGCGCTATTGACACCATCACCACAAGATTTACAATATATGTTGGCCCAATTAGGTACAGAATGTTCAAAAATTGGTCTCAGAATGAACAAAGAAAAAACAAAAGTTATGACTAATGGGAATGAAATCAATATAAAATTAGAGAATGAAAACTTAGAATATGTAAAAGATTATGTATATCTGGGCCAACTCATATCATTCGAAAACAGGCAGGAAAAAGAAATTGACAGGAGGATCACCAATGGTTGGAAGCGATATTGGAATATAAAACCTTTCCGAGACGCCAATATAGACAAAAACACAAAAAAGCACCTCTACGACTCAACAGTAATTCCTGTTTTAACATACGGATCCCAAACTTGGAGCAAGAGATGATAGGTGGACCTACAAAGCAACGAATTGGATCTGAGCAGGTGGAAAGAGAAAAGTTGGGTGACCACAAAGAAGACGGACGGACGATATAAAACACTATAATAATAACTGGGAAAGAGTAGCACGCAACAAGGAAAAATGGAAAAACGTGGGGGAGGTTTATGCCCATTAAATTACTAACTAAATTTAAATTATTATTACCAAATTAATAAACTATTAAACTAGCAAATAAAATATGTATTGAATTATGACATGACTTATTAATCTTATGAAATTATTTAATTGTATTAATTTGAATTTAAAAGTAATGAAAATGAATTATAAAATAAACTTATATAAGTATAAATTATTAAATTATTAATTCTTGAAATTGAAAAGTAGAAATTAGAAATTGACAAAAAAAAAAATAAATAAATTAAAATTTGAAATTAGAATTGAAATTAGAAGTACATTTATAAGTTGTAAAATTGAATGGGCGAATAAAGCTTACAATAATAATAACTGTGTTATACACATAAGCACAACTATCAACATTACATCTTTTAAAACCGATTTTTCTTAAAACTTCATTTAGTTTTGCATTCCACTGCCTTCCGGATTGTTTTAAGCCATAAATTTATTTGTTTAGTTTGCATACTTTACTAGGATTTTTACTATCAACAAAACCTTCAGGTTGAACCATGTAGACTTCATCATCCAAAATCACTGTTAAGATAAACAGATGTAACATCAACATGATGTATCAATAAATCAAATTCTACTGCTAATGCCAAAATTAATCTAATAGTGGAATATCTCACGACTGGTGAAAAAGTTTCGGAATAATCAATATTACACTTCTGTGAGCGACCTTTGGCAACTAAACGTGATTTAAATTTTTCAACAGTACCATCATGATTATATTTGGTAGCAAAAACCCAGCGACAGCCAATCTTTCGTTTTCCAGTAGGCAAATCGACTAAAGTCCAACAATTATTTGAAATAAGTGCATCATAATCCAACTGCATTGATTTTTTCCACATTTCTGCATTTGATCCATCAAGAGCCTCAGAAACCGTTTCAGGTTTAGTATAATTTTCATTAATAATATTACCACAAATATTATATTGTTTGGATGGACGACCAGGTTTACCAGAACGAATGATTTTTGGACGACAACGACCAATTTGTGGTTCACATGTTGCTTCATTATTGCTATTATTCACTACATTATTTGCCGGAATTTCTAGTTCTACAAAATTTTCTTTACCTTCAAAACTTATTTCAGAATCTACAAATAAATAATCATTAATATTGTTATTTAAATTAAAATTTTTACTTGAATTCTCGAAAAAATAACATCTCTGCTCTAAATGATGTTTTTATTTGTAGGATTGAACAAACGATATGCTTTTGATTGATCTGAATACCCAACCATTATGTTTTCTGATCCTTTTGGTTTAAACTTTGATTTTCCAGGTTTTTTATTTAAAGAAATAGCTTTGCAACCAAATATTTTCAAGTGACTAATAATTGGCTTTTTACCAGTCCATATTTCAATTGGCGTTTGATTACCAAGTAATTTTGATGGTGACCTATTTCTTATATAAACTGCAGTGTTTATTGCTTCAGCCCATAAAAACTCTGGCAATTGTGAACCAATCAACATACACCGATCCATCTAAACTAAAGTTCTATTAGCACGTTCTGATACACCATTTTGTTGCGGTGTATATTCTACAGTCAACTCTCTTTTAATGCCATTTTGAACCAAAAATTCAGTAAAAACATTTTTACCATATTCACAGACATTGTCACTTCGTAAAACTTTGATTTTTGGTTTTCAACAAATGTTTTATACTCTTTAAATGCAAAAAAATATCAGCTTTTGTTTTTAAAAAATAAACTTGAATATATCTACTTCTATCGTCGATGAACGTAGCAAAAGAACGTGCTCCACCATTTGAATGGACTCTCATTGGACCACAAATGTCCGTATGAATTACGCCTAGTACATTTTTGCTACGGATTGTGTAATTATGTGGAAATGGCTTAACATTAATTTTGCTTTTTGCACATGTTTCACACTCTAAATTCTTCATATTTTTAAAATTCAAGCCAATTACCATTTCTTTATTTTTCAGTTGGCCTGTTGATATTCAGATGACCATAGCGTTCGTGCCATTTCATTGATGTATTATCTTCACTCAAAATAAAATTTGCAGCAACTTCTTCAGTTTTCATAATATAAATGCCATTATTCTTAATAGCTTTCATCACCAATTTACCATCATTATTTTTTACTAAAGCATTCTCATCATTAAATTCTACAATATATTTATTTTTAGTTATTTTGCTTACAGATATAAAATTACCTTGTAGTTCTGGTACAAACAAAACATCTTTAAGATTTATTACACTTTCTTTAGTTTCTATTTTGACAGTTCCAATTCCACTAGACAGTACTCTTTTATCTGTTGCTCTTTGTATGTATTGTTTACCATCATCGAAATTAATCTCACTGAACAAATTCTTATCACAACATAAATGCGATGTTGCACCACTGATATTCATTCAAAATGTTATTATTTATAGCAGACAAAACTGTTATATTAAATGACGATTCTGGTTTTTCATCATTTTTGTAATTCTTAAATTTACAATCAGTTGAAATGTGGCCCCTTTTACCTCACGTAAAATATTTTCCTCGAAATTTTACTTTTTTATTTGCACCAACTTCACAATATTTTTTAGAATAATTATTTTTATCATAATTTTTTAAACTTTTAGCCATCAAGGCAAATTTTTGTGACGAAATGTTTTCTTCTGCGGATTTATGTGATCTTCGCTGATCCTCTTCCATTAATTTTATCTTCAAATTGTTTAAGGTTGGTAGATTTTCCTGACTTTCCACAGCCACCACAAAATTTTCGTAGTTTTCTGGCAAACTACATAACAACAAAATTGTTAAAACTTCATCAGTTAATTTACTTAGTACTTCACACAATTTTCCATTAATATCAATAAATTTATTGATATGTGACGTCATGGACTGACTATCTACCATTAAATTCTACAAAATATTTATTTTTAGTTATTTTGCTTACAGATATAAAATTACCTCATAGTTGTGGTACAAAAAAAAAATTTTCTTAATTTTAAGTAGCAACTACTTTGAAAAATTTTAAATTTCCTTCGAACAAAGATAAAATGAAACTTAACTGCAATATATTCTATTTTGATAATTAATTAATTTTATTCATCTGGGCCCATAACCTGTTGTGTGTAATACCAAAAACTATCAAAGATTTAATACCAACAAAATGTATGTTGAATTATATTTAAATTATGATTAACGTGTTTACAAACATAATTTTAGCTGAAGAAAGTTGTTATTTTTAATTTTTCTTTCTAAAAATTAAGAAATTTTTAAAAAATTGGCATAAAAAAGTCAACTAAATTATGTTTTTTTTGTTAAATGTATGTTGAATTATATTTAAATTATGATTAACATGTTTAGAAACACAATTTTAGCTCAATAAAGTTGTTATTGTTAATTTTTCTTTATAAAAATTAAGAAATTTTTAAAAAAATTGCCACAAAAGTCAACTAAATTATGTGTTTTGTTAAATGTATGTTGAATTATATGTTAAATTATGATTAACATGTTAAGAAACATAAATTTAGCTGAATAAAGTTGTTATTTTTCATTTTTCTTTATAAAAATTAAGAAATTTTAAAAAAATTTGCATAAAAAAGTCAACTAAATTATTTTTTTTGTTAAATATATGTTGAATTATATGTTAAATTATGATTAACATCTTTAGAAACATAAATTTAGCTGAATAAAGTTGTTATTTCTAATTTTTCCTTATAAAAATTAAGAAATTTTTAAAAAAATTGCCAAAAAAGTCAACTAAATTATGTTTTTTGTTAAATGTATGTTAAATTATATGTTAAAATATGATTAACATGTTTCGAAACATAAATTTAGCTGAATAAAATTGTTATTTTGAATATTTCTTTATAAAAATTAAGAAATTTTTAAAAAAATTGCAGAAAAAAGCCAACTAAATTATGTTTTTTTGTTAAATGTATGTTGAATTATATGTTAAATTATGACTAACATGTGTAGAAACATAAATTTAGCTGAATAAAATTCTTATTTATTAAGAAATTTATATAAAATTGTTATTTATTCAGAAAATTAAGAAATTTTTAAAAAATTTACATAAAAAAGTCAACTAAAAAAAGTGCACTACATTATGTTTTTTTGTTAACTATATGTTGAATTATTTATTACATTATGATTAACATGTTTAGAAACATAAATTTAGCTGAATAAAATTGTTACTTTTAATTTTTCTTTATAAAAATTAAGATATTTTTAAAAAAGTGCGAAAAAACTCAACTAAATTATGTTTTTCGTTAAATGTATGTAGAATTATATGTTAAATTATGATTAACATGTTTAGAAACATAAATTTAGCTGAATAAAATTGTTATTTATTAAGAAATTTATATAAAATTTGTTGTGTGACAACATTCATACATTTATGTCGTCATTGCCTAAAAATGCATTATATCGGCAGTGCATTATACTATATCAAAGTTTAAATCAAAACAATAATAAAATACGTCATCGTATAATAAATATTATTGTATACAAATAATACAAACCATAATGACACACTTAAGTTATTATGTATAAAATGTAGAATAAAGAATAAATAAAAAAGGTAAATAAACCTAAAGTAAATAAATGAAAGCACATAAGCTTTACTAATAATAATAAAGTATAATGCGTCATCAGCAAAATGGGCAATAGCAACATAATTAATGTATGAACTGTTGTTACACAATTTTACCTTTAATTAATAACAAATATTAATTATTTATATTTATTGAAATATTCTAATATTGCTGAAGAAGCAATATTAGAATATATAAACGGCGAAAAAATGGTATTTCGGAGAGTTCAATTATTGAAGTCTTATACTGAACAGGTTTAGCCTACAGTAAAAGAAATAAATTAAGAACTTTAAAAGTAAACAAACAAGTAGTTGTTTTATTATAAAAGTAAAACCAGGAAGTAAAATCATATAAAAGGAAAATAAGAAGACGATCAGGCCAGAACCGAATATTTAAGGTGAATATAAATACATATAGGGACAAAAACACAACATTGGTGCCGTGACCAATTTTTGGACTACGCTCTAAAAACCGGACTGGATTATGGAATAAAATTTATCGTCGTTATTTTTTTTCTTTTTGTTGATAAACAGATACCTCTACTTGCAGTTTTGCATGAGGCATAGTGAACAGGCTTAGGTCTCACTATCTGTTATATAAAAGGAAAGGAAGGAAAAGAAAGTAAATGTCGTCAAAAACATTAATAGAATTAAAGGAGAAAATAAAAAAATCACCGACCGCTGGACCTAAGCCAATTTCGATCGAAGAATATCGGAAAAGGCAAAAAACAACAACAACACCAGAAAAACCGATAGAACCAACAAAAACTAGAGGCGGTGAGGCAGCAAGAAGACGAGAGAAAATCAAAGATCTTCACAGGATTTTAAGACTGGGGTGCAGTAAGGAACAGGAGGAACTATTTAAAAAACAAATAAAGGAGCTAAGAAAAGCACAAAGGAAAGAACAAAAGGAGAAAAAATTGGGGAAAAAAAATTTTAATCAGCTGTTTCAAAATTGCATTAAAACAGTTGAGGAAATAGTAGAAAAATTGTAATTTTGTAATATAAAGTAACTTAAAATAATATTATAATTTTAATATTATAATAATATTATAATTTTGTAATATAAAGTAACTTAAAATATTATTAGTTAAATACAATAGAAATACAAAAAAAATAGAGAATATACATAATATTAAAATGAAAATCTCAAGCTACATGAGCCAGTATTTTCTTTTAATTATTTTTTCAGAAGATTTAATATTGATTTTTGAGAGAGCAAATGTTACCATATTTAAAAAATACAATGACTAATAAATAATAATAAACTTAAAGTTATATTTGTATACTTAAAAAAAAAATATTTTTTTTTCTCTGAAATTTGTATTAAATTGGAATTTGTTGTATTATTTTCTCTTAGGAATTTTTTCGTTTTCTAATTTCACATGTGGTCTCTCGGAAAAAAAATACAATTATTTGTAATTATATTATAAATTAACTTTATAAATAACTACAACAATATTGGAAGAGAAAATTTTGTCGGGATTTACATTATATTAAATTATAATAAGTAAAGAGTTAAAATTAAAAATAAAATAATTCACAAGTTGCTCACTGAAATTTAAAGGTTTGAGCTTTAATTAAAGTATAAAATTTTTTTTCTCTCGCAATAAAAATCGTTCTTTAAGCTTGTGCTTTGGGCATACACAAAAAAAAATAATACACAAAAAAAACTCGTTTTGTTGTATATGCATAATTATTGAGATTTTTTTTTGCATTGGTGTATATGTATGCGACACAATAAATGGTCGTTTAGTACATATATATGTTTTGTATTGAGAATATATTGTTAAAGCTTTTGTGCATAACACATATGTTATATGCATAATTATTGAGAGGTTTTTTTTGTGTTGTATTGGTGTATATATGCGATACAATAAATGGTCGTTTTTGAGCGTACATATGTTTTGTATTGAGAATATATTATTATTTTAAATATTATTTAACCATAGGCGTAGAGGAAAAGGGAGTTTTTTTTTGATTCAATAAAAAATTGAATGCGAATTATTTTTATTATTGAATGTTAATGAGTTTTAATAATTGTGGTATTATTTTTACGAAAGTATAGGAATATTCTTAAAATAAAAATAATAATAACAAAATAGTATAGAATTTTAGGTATAATTTGTTGAAAAATTATTTTAATTATTATTTTTGGGTACCATTTAACACATGGCACCAACTACTCGCGGTCAAAAGAAAATACTAGAGGATTCTACTATTTTACCCGAAAACCTTAATTTTGCGGAATTATCACTGATAAAATCCACACCACAGGGTAATTCAAATAATTTAACAAAACGACGGCGGTCGGTAACTTTTGCGCCGGAAAATTCAGACGAAATCGGGGCGGAAACAGAAATTAATTTAAACGGAATTAATTTAAGCATACATTCAAGTAATATCAGAGAAAATACTGAAAGTACTAGCAGCGAGGGCGAAGAAGAAGGTGCCGTAGGAGGCATACCAGTAGAAAAAATTATTTTAAATAAGGAAAGAAACGAAACATTACTTAATATTAATAAAAATTTTGACAAATTGGAAATGGATACAAATAGATTATGTATGCAGGGAGCAATTCCACGCACCAATAGCGGCTTACAAATACCTAACGGATTATACGAGGATTTAATGCCGCAAAACAACGGATCAGGACACAAAAATAATAGGAGATCAACAAATTTTTTAAACAAGGATAATACATACGATTTCGGCATGACAGCTCCAATGAACGCAACAATGCCCCTAGAAAAAACATATAAAACATTTTTTCAGGGCATTCCAACATTCTGCGGAGAAGGAGATCGTATGATACTGGATTTACAAAATTTTGTTGCGCTCGCACATGACGCATACTTCAGAACACATGAATGCGACCGGGCCGCGGTATTAAATCAAATAATTCGAGGAAAATTAAAAGGGAGAGCCGCGGACATTTTTCTGGAGCGAGCCGTTAGTAGCTTTAGAGATTTCAAAGCAATTTTGGAAAACGCATTTATTCCTTACAAGGATTTAACACAATTAAGGCGAGAAATTGAGGAATGTGTACAGATTCCTGATGAATCTGTGGAGCAATTTGGAGATCGTGTAGAACGGAAATTAGGATGCTTCAAAATGGCTGCTCGGCACAAATTTCCTAATGGGTTTCAGGGAATAGTACAGGATGCCGAAGAAACTGCACGGAAAACATTTATTAGAGGTTTGCGATCGGAGTCCATCAAACATTACATAATTTCCCAAAATTGTGCCAATGTTGAAGAAACCCTTACAAAAGCAATACGATTTGCTAGGGAATCCTTGGAATTGTTGGGATCACAACAAGCGGAAAAATCAACGGAAACGGCAATAAATGACACCACAAAACAACTTTTGGAAATGATAAAAGAACTAAAACTCAGTTCCAATTGAGACAATAATAGATTTTTCAGGCAACAAAATATGCAGCAAGCACCGCAAGGAATGAAAGTACCGGTAACAGCAGCTAGGCCAGTAAATAACTCTTACGTGCCCAACAATAACAATGGACAAAGAGTAATTTGTTTCAGTTGTGGTAGGATGGGCCATTACAGCAAGGATTGTAGGGCACCTCGCAAAACAGGCGCACCACCAGCTAATAACATACAAAGAGAAAATAAATGGGCACGTATGGAGTGTTATTTATGCAAAAACTCAGGACACATTGCAACTAATTGTCCGTTTAATAAATCAAAAGCACAGGAAGCCATAACTCAACAAAGAGTTAACACATTCCGATTAGGACACTGTGAGTGGTGTCAAAGAGAAGGACACAGTGAGTTAACATGTCCAGCACGGCAATATTACCAATCGAAGCAGGGAAACGAGCAAGGGATGAGGTAAAATCCCAACTCTCATCCCCAAACAAGGAAGGAAAGGGTGTAAAAAACGGTAACCTCCGCTTAGACCCCTTAGTGACTATGCCTTTGGACATTTCAAACACAAAAAAGGTCACCTTATTGGTAGATACAGGGGCTCAAATAAGTTTAATTAAAAAAGAAAAAATAGCTAAGGAGGTACCTATAGATCTGAAGGAAAATATATTAATAAATACGATACATAACCAAAGTGCCACCTTGGGCAAGTGCTTTGGAAAATTTTTGATACCAGAAAAAATGAGATGCGAGTTCCAAGTAGTAGGTAGTAATTGCGACCTTCCTGCGGATGGAATTCTCGGAAACGATTTCTTAGCAGAGAACTGTAACATTTTAGGACCACAAAGGACTTTACATTTTCCCAAAAAAATGTAAAATAAAGAAATACATAGCTTTTATAATAGAAAATTAGAGAGGAATAATGAAATAGAGAGAAATAATGAAGTTAAAATAGAGCAAATTAATAATGATGAAGTAAAAGGAAATATCGAGTTAAAAAAAGGAATTCAGTTTGAAATTAAGAGAAATAATGATGAAATTAAAAAGGGAAATTTCGAAAAAGGAAAAAAGGATAATAGAATTAACGAAGAGTTCGAAATTGGTGAAAACTCAAAACCAGAAAACTCAGGAGCTGGCCATAGAGCAGCGGATCTTGAAGTTTTTTCAGGCAACGAGAACAAACCAATTTTAACAAAAGAAAAGGAAAAAGTACAATCCAAGGGAAAATTTTCAGGAGCAGACAACTGCGCTGCGGATCTTGAGTTCTCCCAAGGAAAAGGTGGAAAATCAAAGTTGAAAATAAAGGAAAACGAAATTAAAATACCCGCGAGATCAGAGAAAATTATAGAAGTAGCTGTTAAAGAACAGGGAGAGTTATTAAACATAGGGAAAAATTTGGAAAATGGAATATTCTTAGGGAATTGCATCAGCAAAGTACGAAATGGGAAAATTGCCGTCCCGGTGGTAAACACAACAAATCAGGAACAAATAGTTCCAACTTTCGAACCAACAGTTCACTCGCTAAAATTTTATAATGTACACCCATTAACAAGTTCGGGTAAAGACGAGCATAAAAAACAAAATGAACCAATTTATTATGTAAGATATCTATTCAATCAAGAGAAAACAGACAAAATGGGAATAAAAGAAAGGATTAAAAAATTAAAGGATGTTTTATGTAATTCACAGGATCTAAGCATCGAAGAAATAGAAACACTAGAAAAGATATGTGAAGAATGTCACGACATTTTTCACCTACCCGGAGATAAATTAAGCTGTGTTGAAAACATAACACATTCAATTTCTGTTAAAGCAGATACCAAACCTATAAACAGTCGTCAATACCGTTTACCTGAATGTCATAGGGAAGTAATAAATGAAGAAATCAGTAAATTATTAACGGAAGATATAATTCAGCCTAGTAATAGCCCTTGGAACGCACCATTGCTTGTTGTGCCAAAAAAGGCGGGGCCTAACGGAGAAAAAAGACATCGAGTGGTAATGGATTTTCGAAAGTTAAATGAAGTCACGATAGGCGATGCCTTTCCACTTCCCCGTATTGAAGAAATTTTGGATCAATTAGGAGGTTCAAAATATTTTACAACCTTGGATCTTGCTAGTGGCTATCACCAAGTACAAATGGAACCTACAGACAGAGAAAAAACTGCGTTCAGTACTGCATATGGCCATTTCAAGCGAATCAAGCGAATGCCATTCGGACTAACCGGAGCACCCGCCACATTCTAACGAATGATGAATTGCGTCTTAACGGGACTTCAGGGGTTCAAATGCTTCGTATATCTCGATGACATAGTGATATACGGGAAAAATTTAATGGATCACGATTAAAAATTGCGATGTGTGTTCCAAAGGTTGGAGAAAATAATCTGAAATTACAACCGGAAAAATGTAAATTTTTAAAAAAAGAAGTAGTATATTTGGGCCATAAAATAACATCAGAAGGAGTAATGCCCGATCCAGAAAAAACCAAATGCGTACAGGAACACCCCGTACCTAGTACCACAAAAGAACTTCAATCATTTTTGGGGCTAGTAAACTACTACAGACCTAGTATGCCCAAACTCGCCGACATTGGGGTACCTCTGTATAAAATGGCAACAAAATCCCAAAAATTTAATTGGACTTCGGAACACCAAACAGCATTTGAAAAAATAAAAAAATTATTGGTCGAACCACCATTACTCATGTATCCGGATTTCAAAACGGAATTTAATTTAACTACGGATGCTAGTAATCAAGCACTTGGAGCGGTTTTATCACAAACTCAGACTGGAGAAGATAAACCAATTGCCTACGCTAGTAGAGTATTAGGAAAATCAGAGAAAAATTATGCGACGATAGAAAAAGAAATGCTAGCAATATATTGGGCAATAAAAAACTTTCGGTCATACCTATTGGGAAGAAGTTTCAAGGTTTTCACAGATCATAAACCATTAATTAGTGAGTACAATAAAAGAAATCCTGAAGGACGACTAAACCGATGGAAAATTAGGCTTTCGGAATATAAATTTACGATCGAATATAAACCAGGAAAACAAAATGGTAACGCTGACGCACTAAGTCGGATCCCGTATAAAGAAAACGATACGGAAATAAATCAAATAAATGTAATAACTAGAGCTCAAAAGGCAAAATTAGCGGACAAGGATATGGATAAAACTATTGAGGAAGGTGAAGAAGATTCTAACACTGACGAAGAGGTTGAGGGTGATGAGGGTAAACCAATTGAGAAATGGTCAAAAAGAATGGAATTAATAGACAAAGAAGAAATCCAAAAAACAATACAACAACATCATGACTCACCTCTTGGCGGTCATATAGGTGTCGTTAAAGCTTACAATCGACTAAAGAGACACTATATTTGGAAGAAAATGCTTAAAACAGTAAGGAAGTATATCGAGTCATGCCCAAAATGTCAAAAAACTAAAAGAGGAAGGGTAACGAAAATGTCTATGATGATTACGGATACAGCCAAACGTCCATTTGATAAAGTATATCTAGATATCGTTGGACCCTTCCCAATATCAAATACAGGGAATAAATACATTTTAAGCTTTCAAGACGATTTGACCAAACTACTTGATTGTGTAGCTCTGCCAAACATGGAAGCAACAACAGTAGCCAGAGCATTTTATGATAAGATTATATTAAAATACTCCGCCATACCAAAAAAATTAATTACCGATCAAGGTACCAACTTCACTAGCCAAGTTTTCAGAAATCTTTGCAAAATATTGAAAATTAAAAAATTGGAAACGACCGCTTACCATCCTCAGTCAAATGGATCCTTGGAAAGAAGACATGGACCATTAGTAGAATATTTAAAGATGATAGTGGAGAAAAATGTGCAAACTTGGGATGAATGGCTAGCAGAAGCAGCCTTTACCCATAATCACACACCGCACGAAGGAACCAAATGTTCACCTTTTTTTGGTCTGTATTGTTTTTGCGATCCATTACCAACATTTGTAAGTCGGAAAACTGAGCCTCTATATAATTTAGACGACATCAGTAACGTCATCAAATTCAAGCTTCAGAGGATCAGACAATTAGCACGGGAAAACTTAATTAACAGTAAAAATAAGGCAAAATTGTATTATGATAAATGCGAAAAAAATTCGTCATATAAGACAGGTGTAAAGGTACTATTGCTAAACCCACAAAAATTAAACAAGCTTAGCTTAACTTGGTTAGGACCATTTGAAGTATTAGAAAATTCAAACGAAAATACAACGAGTATAAGGGTTAAGGGTAAAACACGGCGAATACATAATAACCGACTTAAAAAATGGCAATAACCTACTACTTTATGACTAGAAAACAAAACATACCTTAATAACAAATTTTCGATCACTAAAGAAAATTTTCATCATGTTATTTTCAGTACTAAAATTTGTCAGGAAGGAAACGCAGGACTTAAAATAAGGAAAATTTACGACACAATGTATCCAATATTATATTTCTCTACACTAATCAACTTGGTACTAACCACACCCTGGAGTATGATGGAACTTGAAAACACAGAAATTGTTTTCGAAAATTTAGGAAATACCATAGAATACAAGGACGAAATCACAATCTATTCTAAATTCACAATAACGAGGGAGGACGAAATAAAGGAATTCATAAACAAATTATCAAATAAACTAAACAGTACCTGCAACACTGTTTTCAACTCTCAACATAATAAAAGTTGTAAATTATGGAAGGACGAAATATAATATTGGAGAAACAAAATTATTAAGTTAACAAAAGGACTAAATCATTTCTTCAGTAGACAAAAACGAGGCGCATTAGACATTATAGGATCAATTTCAAAAGGATTATTTGGAACCATGGATCAAGCAGATTCTAATCGAATCTATAGCACTTTAGATAAATTACAAAAGGATGGAGGGATTATGATTGAATTATTGGATAAACAAACAGCAGTAGTGGCATCAAATTTCGAGCTTATAAAACAAGTTACGGGAAACCTATCAATGCAATCTTTGGAAATAGAAGAAAAGTTGAACAAATTAACTGACTCAGTAAATGCCAATTTACTCATTTTAAAAGCAGATAACAGGGATTTGTGGGCGGAGTTGGAAATTAATCGAATAGTTATATTTGCATTGGCTGAATTAGAACGATTATACGATTATTTATTAGAACAAGAATCCATAATAATTTCGTTACAACAACATAAAATACATCCATTACTTATAGACTCACAACTATTACCAATTCTAACAAGAAATCCAACTCTGGAAACAGGACATCCACTTTTATATTCATCAGCAGTACTAAACCAACTAGCGAGAGTAAATTTAAAACATCAGAATGGGGAGTTGGGAGTCACCATTAAAATTAGCATTCTACAAAAAAATGAATACACATTATATAAAATATATCCCATACCAAGGAAAAGCAAGGGAAATATAATAATATTAAGACCGGAATGGGATTATTTAGCTAATAATTCGGCGGGGCACTTTCTACACTACACCAACGAAGAGAAAAAGACAGCTTGTCAACAAATAGATACCGATGAAAATAAAGCTTTACAAATTTGTAAGCAACTACAACCAAAAATTTTGGATTTATCACAACCACACTGCGTCATAAAGCAATTTTTAAAGATGGAATTACTGAAAAACGAAAAGTACGAGTTATGTCAATATAACGCACTAAGGGAGATAGGAAATCACATTGTCCCAATGAAAACAAAAAATACATGGTTATATATGTTCCCACATAAAAACACTTTAGTAGCTCTATCTGCAGCACAAACTCACAAAATTGTACTACAAGAGACCGGTATTCTAACTTTAACAGAAAAATGTATTTTCTTACTAGAACAATTAGAGTTACCCTATGAAAATACAAAAATTGAAGAATTCAATTTGGAAAATAATTTTAAATTTGCTAATATAAGTTAAATAGAGCTTAAGGAAAATGAACATGAAATTTCCGTAATAACAATGACACCTATATCAAAAGTAATTAAACCCATAAATCCAGAAGAACTTAATAAAGAATTTACAAAGAGAAGCCAATCATTAACAGAACTTCACGGGGACATACAAAGAGCCAAACAAAATCAAGCAAATTGGGACACATTTAAGTTAACCTCAATATCAAATTCGGTGGTATTAAGTTTAGTAATCACAATTTTAATAATATATATAATTGTCACTAAACTAAAACGGAAGAAATCAAAGGAAAATAACAGAGATATAGAATTGGGAGAAAGACGAAATAGACCAACAATATCCACACCTATAATACCCACAGAAGAGGTCACAGTTCGACTACCTCGGAATAACCCACCATCTCCACCAAAAACACCAAAATTACCCAGAACCAAAATGGCAAAACCCAGTTCCAAGTTAAATAAATCAATCAGAATGATCCAACAAAGGGATAACACAATGTATGAATATGTAACACCCGAAGTGTTATCATTTAGAGAATAAATAAATAATAATATTACATTGTATTTATAATAAAATAACATTTATCAAAAAAAAAAAAAAAAAAAATACATAATAATAGAAATAATCTACATTACGGATAATCTACTAAAACTTTATTTACGGTACGACATCTATTACGCGATAGTATCGTTAAGTCTTTAGCGCAGGGTTAGAAAAGTAATTAGCGCAGGTTTAGTAAAGGTGTGAAACTTAACTACAATAAATTTTAGCAAATATTTTTTTTTTCAATTAGTGAAGATTATTACCAACTAAGTGTCTTAGATTAAAAGGGGTTTTAGTATTAATTATGTTAAATTATACTTTTAGGAGTAGTAATAATAAAAAATAATTATTTTTAATCAACATAATTTTAATAATAAATTTGAAGGGAGGAATAGGAATTTTTTTATAAGACAAAGAAAATTTTTTTTACAAGAAAGCCAACAATAAGTGGAATGCAAAAATATATGAAGTGGAATTTATTTTATGAAATAAAACATAATAAATTTAGTTTTTTCAAAATTCAATTTAATTTTATTTCCCATTTTTAACATTATTTTTATTACGATTTTTTTGATTTTTTTTTAATAATTTTCTAATTTTTTTTACTTTTATTATTGTAATGCACCCTTCCTAGCTGCAAATATATAAAAAAAAAAAATCATTTTAATTAATAAAAAAAAAAATTTTTTATAATCTTTTTATTTACCGTCTAAAAATATTCCCATCTGAATACGAAATTATATCCACCCGTTTAGGGGGATAAACGGCGTGATAAACTCCTCGCTGGGAGCCATAATCCCTAAGGAATTCGGCTAGCGTAACGCCGGTGGAAGGTCGCCACGTTTCCACCAGCGACTCCCGAAATCCCTCGGATTGCATATTAGCAACGTCGCACTCGACGAGGCAGCCACCCCCATTGTGGACCGTTGAAACATACTAAAAATAAATAAAAATATTTCATAAAAATTTAAAATAATTTTAACAATAAATAAATTCTTACCCATTTAGGCGTTGGATTATTATTATTATTATTATTTGTAGTAATTTTTTTTGTAAAAATTTACTTTACCGCTCAAGGTTTGTAATCAGAATGAAAATTATAAATGTACTTACGAAATAATTAAATCTAAAAACGGCATAGTTGCAATAATAATATTTATTTTTTTTGATAAAATTATCATTTCACACAAAAAAAAAACACATAATAATAACGAAATTCAAAATATCATATATCACACAAAAATCACATACAAAAAAAAAAAAAAAAACAAAGAAAAACTTAACTTAGCCGAGACACTTTAAATTTTTAGTATCCTAGCTAATAAGTATATGTCAGTTAGTAAGGTCAATAAATTTCCCAGGTTTCAGTTTATAAATAAAGGAAATAATAAATAAGGTCTATTTTATAAAAAATTGGAATAAAAGGAAAAATTCCTTGACCTTATGCTTAAAGCACCAGAGAAAGAATGATTATTTATTAGCAATTACAAAATTAAATTCCAAATAGCATAATTGTATTTTTTTTGTAAAACATTTCACAAATATAAAATTATATTTTATATAAAATATTTAAAAGGAGAAATTATGTAAAATTAAATTGAAAATTTAATTTAAAAAAAAAAATGGGAGGTATACTATTATACATAATATAAAAAGAAAATAAAATGTATACATAATATAAAAATAAAAAACATATATAAATTTATAAATATTAATTATTATTGTTAATTGTTAAATTACGTAAATTTTAAAATTTTACAACAAAGTTATATTATTGAAAATTTTAAATTATACCATAAAAATTATATTAAAATACATATATAAAAATTAAAACTATTATATATTCTATTAAAAAAATAAAATTGTAAAAAAAAAAAAAAAAAATTGTATGCCTAAAATTAAATTGATCAATAAATTAATAAAAAAAAATTTTTTTTATTTTATTTTAAACTAGAATTAAGTTGGAAAATTGTGAAAAGGAAAAATTGAGAAAAATTATATAAAAAATATATATATCATGTATAAAATATTAAATAAAAATTGGGAAATAACATTATATAAAAATAAATTATTGAATACTTAACATATTAAAATTATGAAAAGTAAAATTATTTAAATATTAAATTATATATTACTATTGGTTTTTTAAAAAATTATATAAATTGAAAATGGAAAATTATATAAAAAATGTAACTAGATTAAGATCAAAATTGTTTATACGTTTTATAATGTTTTTAAATAAAGAACGTTCTAAATTGAAAAATTCATATTGGAAAACTCCGAAATACCATTAACTTAAAAAATATATATATTTTTTATCTTGGGAAAGGGAGGTGTTGTGTGACAACATTCATACATTTATGTCGTCATTGCCTAAAAATGCATTATATCGGCAGTGCATTATACTATATCAAAGTTTAAATCAAAACAATAATAAAATACGTCATCGTATTATAAATATTATTGTATACAAATAATACAAACCATAATGACACACTTAAGTTATTATGTATAAAATGTAGAATAAAGAATAAATAAAAAAGGTAAATAAACCTAAAGTAAATAAATGAAAGCACATAAGCTTTACTAATAATAATAAAGTATAATGCGTCATCAGCAAAATGGGCAATAGCAACATAATTAATGTATGAACTGTTGTTACACAATTTTACCTTTAATTAATAACAAATATTAATTATTTATATTTATTGAAATATTCTAATATTGCTGAAGAAGCAATATTAGAATATATAAACGGCGAAAAAATGGTATTTCGGAGAGTTCAATTATTGAAGTCTTATACTGAACAGGTTTAGCCTACAGTAAAAGAAATAAATTAAGAACTTTAAAAGTAAACAAACAAGTAGTTGTTTTATTATAAAAGTAAAACCAGGAAGTAAAACCATATAAAAGAAAAATAAGAAGACGATCAGGCCAGAACCGAATATTTAAGGTGAATATAAATACATATAGGGACAAAGACACAACAAATTGTTATTTATTAAGAAAATTAAGAAATTTTTAAGAAATTTACATAAAAAAGTCAACTAAAAAAAGTCCACTAAATTATGTTTTTTGTTAACTATATGTTGAATTTTTTATTACATTATGATTAACATGTTTAGAAACATAAATTTAGCTGAATAAATTGTTATTTTTAATTTTTCTTTATAAAAATTAAGAAATTTTTAAAAAAATTGCGAAAAAAGTTACTAAATTATGTTTTTTTGTTAAATGTATGTAGAATTATATGTTATATTATGATTAACATGTTTAGAAACATAAATTTAGCTGAATAAAATTGTTATTTTTAATTTTTATTTATAAAAATTAAGAAATTTTTTAAAAATTGGCATAAAAAAGTCAACTAAACTATTTTTTGGTTAAATAATATATGTTGAATTATATGTAAAATTATGATTAACATGTTTAGAAACATAAATTTAGCTGAATAAAGTCGTTATTTTTAATTTTTCTTTATAAAAATTAAGAAATTTTTAAAAAATTGCCAAAAAAGTCAACTAAATTATGTTTTTTTGTTAAATGTATGTTGAATTATATGCTAAATAATGAATAACATGTTTAGAAACATAAATTTTCCTGAATAAAGTTTTGATTTTTAATTTTTCTTTATAAAAATTAAGAAATTTTAAAAAAAATTGCCAGAAAAATCATCTAAATTATGTTTTTTGTTAAATATATGTTGAATTATATGTTAAATTATGATTACCATGTTTAGAAACATAAATTTAGCTGAATAAAGTAATTATTTTTCATTTTTCTTTATAAAAATTATGAAATTTTTAAAAAATTTGAATAAAATATCAACTCAATTATGTTTTTTTGTTAATTGTATATTGAATTATATATTAAATTATGATTAACATGTTTAGAAACATAAATTTAGCGGAATAATGTTGTTATTTTTAATTTTTCTTTATAAAAATTAAGAAATTTTTAAAAAAATGGCAAAGAAAGTCAACTAAATTATGTTGTTTGTTAAATGTATGTTGAATTATATGTTAAATTATGAATAAAATGTTTAGAAACATAAAGTTCGCTGAATTATGTTGTTATTTTAAATTTTATTGAAGTCTTATACTGAACAGGTATAGCCTACAGTAAAAGAAATAAATTAAGAACTTTAAAAGTAAACAAACAAGTAGTTGTTTTATTATAAAAGTAAAACCAGGAAGTAAAACCATATAAAAGGAAAATAAGAAGACGATCAGGCCAGAACCGAATATTTAAGGTGAATATAAATACATATAGGGACAAAAACACAACAAATTGTTATTTATTAAGAAAATTAAGAAATTTTTAAGAAATTTACATAAAAAAGTCAACTAAAAAAAGTCCACTAAATTATGTTTTTTGTTAACTATATGTTGAATTTTTTATTACATTATGATTAACATGTTTAGAAACATAAATTTAGCTGAATAAATTGTTATTTTTAATTTTTCTTTATAAAAATTAAGAAATTTTTAAAAAATTGGCATAAAAAAGTCAACTAAATTAATATTTTTGTTAAATATATGTTGAATTATATGTAAAATTATGATTAGAATGTTCAGAAATATAAATTTAGCTGAATAAAGTTGTTATACTTAAGTTTTCTTTATAAAAATTAAGAAATTTTTTAAAAATTGGCATAAAAAAGTCAACTAAACTATTTTTTGGTTAAATAATATATTTTGAATTATATGTAAAATTATGATTAACATGTTTAGAAACATAAATTTAGCTGAATAAAGTCGTTATTTTTAATTTTTCTTTATAAAAATTAAGAAATTTTTAAAAAATTGCCAAAAAAGTCAACTAAATTATGTTTTTTTGTTAAATGTATGTTGAATTATATGCTAAATAATGAATAACATGTTTAGAAACATAAATTTTCCTGAATAAAGTTTTGATTTTTAATTTTTCTTTATAAAAATTAAGAAATTTTTAAAAAAATTGCTAGAAAAATCATCTAAATTATGTTTTTTGTTAAATATATGTTGAATTATATGTTAAATTATGATTACCATGTTTAGAAACATAAATTTAGCTGAATAAAGTAATTATTTTTCATTTTTCTTTATAAAAATTATGAAATTTTTAAAAAATTGGAATAAAATATCAACTCAATTATGTTTTTTTGTTAATTGTATATTGAATTATATATTAAATTATGATTAACATGTTTAGAAACATAAATTTAGCGGAATAATGTTGTTATTTTTAATTTTTCTTTATAAAAATTAAGAAATTTTTAAAAAAATGGCAAAGAAAGTCAACTAAATTATGTTGTTTGTTAAATGTATGTTGAATTATATGTTAAATTATGACTAACATGATTAGACACATAAATTTCGCTGATTAAATTTGTTATTTTTAATTTTTCTTTATAAAAATTTAACTTATGAATAACATGTTTAGAAATGTAAATTTAGCTGAATAAAGTTATTATTTTTAATTTTTACTTATAAAAATTAAGAAATTTTTAAAAAATTGGCATAAAAAAGTCAACTTAATTATGTTTTTTTTTGTTAAACATATGTTGAATTATATTTTAAATTATGATAAACATGTTAAGAAACATAAATTTCTCTGAATAAAGTTGTTATTTTTAATTTTTCTTTATAAAAATTAAGAAATTTTTAAAAAAATTGCCAAAAAAGTCAACTAAATTATGTTTTTGCTAAATATATGTTGAATCATATGTTAAATTATGATTAACATGTTTGGAAATATAAATTTAGCACAATAAAGTTGTTAATTTTAATTTTTCTTTATAAAAATTAAGAAATTTTTAAAAAAGTGGTATAAGAAAGTCAACTAAATTATGTTTTTTTTTTGTCAAATATATGTTGAATTATATGTTAAATTATGATTAACATATTTAGAAACATAAGTTTAGCTAAATAACGTTGTTATTTTTAATTTTTCTTTATAAAAATTAAGAAATTTTTAAAAAAATTGCCAAAAAAGTCAACTAAATTATGTGTTATTAAATGTATGTTGAATTATATGTTAAATTATGATTAACATGTTTAAAAACATAAATTTAGCTGAATAAAGTTGATATTTATAATTTTTCTTTATAAAAATTAAGAAATTAAAAAAAAAAGCCAAAAAAGTCTACTAAATTATGTTTTTTGTTAAACATATGTTGAATTATATGTTAAATTATGATTAACATGTTTAGAAAGATAAATTTCGCTGAATAAAGTTGTTATTTTTAAATTTTCTTTATAAAAATTAAGAAATTTTTAAAAAATTGACAAAAAACTTAACTAAATTATGTTTTTTGTTAAATGTATGTTGAATAATATGATAAATTATGATTAACATGTTTAGAAATATAAACTTAGCTGAATAAAATTGTTATTTTTAATTTTTCTTTATAAAACTTAAGAAATTTTTAAAAAATTGGCATAAAAAAGTCAACTAAATTATGTTTTTTTGTTACATGTATGTTGAATAATATCTTAAATTATGATTAGCATGTTCAGAAATATAAATTTAGCTGAATAAAGTTGTTATTTTTAATTTGTCTTTATAAAAATTAAGAAATTTTTAAAAAATTGGCATAAAAAAGTAAACTAAATTAGTATTTTTGTTAAATATATGTTAAATTATATGTTAAATTATGATTAACATGTTTAGAAACATAAGTTTAGCTGAATAAAGTTGTTATTTTTAATTTTTCTTTAAAAATTATGAAATTTTTAAAAAATTGTCATAAAATGTCAACTAAATTATGTGTTTTGTTAACTATATATTGAATTATATGTTAAATTATGAATAACATATTTAGAAACATAAATTTATCTGAATAAAGTTGTTATTTTTAATTTTTCTTTATAAAAATTAAGACATTTGTAAAAAATTGTCAAAAAAGTCAACTAAATTATGTTTTTTTGTTAAATATATGTGGAATAATATGTTAAATTATGATTAGCATGTACAGAAATATAAATTTAACTGAATAAAGTTGTTATACTTAATTTTTCTTTATAAAAATTATGAAATTTTTTACAAATTGACATAAAAAAGCCAACTAAACTATTTTTTTTGTTAAATATATGTTGAATTATATGTTAAATTATGATTAGAATGTTCAGAAATATAAATTTAGCTGACTAACGTTGTTATTTTTAATTTTTCTTTATAAAAATTAAGAAATTTTTAGAAAAATTGCCAAAAAAGTCAACTAAATTATGTTTTTGCTAAATATATGTTGAATCATATGTTAAATTATGATTAACATGTTTGGAAATATAAATTTAGCACAGTAAAGTTGTTATTTTTAATTTTTCTTTATAAAAATTAAGAAATTTTTAAAAAAATGGCAAAGAAAGTCAACTAAATTATGTTGTTTGTTAAATGTATCTTGAATTATATGTTAAATTATGATTAACATGATTAGAAACATAAATTTCGCTGTATAAATTTGTTATTTTTAATTTTTCTTTATAAAAATTTAAATTATGAATAACATGTTTAGAAATGTAAATTTAGCTGAATAAAGTTATTATTTTTAATTTTTACTTATAAAAATTAAGAAATTTTTAAAAAATTGGCATAAAAAATTATGTTTTTTTTTGTTAAACATATGTTGAATTATATTTTAAATTATGATTAACATGTTAAGAAACATAAATTTAGCGGAATAATGTTGTTATTTTTAATTTTTCTTTATAAAAATTAAGAAATTTTTAAAAAAATGGCAAAGAAAGTCAACTAAATTATGTTTTTGATAAATATATGTTGAATTATATGTTAAATTATGATTAACATGTTTGGAAATATAAATTTAGCAGAATAAAGTTGTTATTTTTAATTTTTCTTTATAAAAATTAAGAAATTTTTAAAAAATTGGTATACAAAAGTCAACTAAATTATGTTTTTTTTTGTCAAATATATGTTGAATTATATGTTAAATTATGATTAACATATTTAGAAACATAAATTTAGCTAAATAACGTTGTTATTTTTAATTTTTCTTTATAAAAATTAAGAAATTTTTAAAAAAATTGCCAAAAAAGTCAACTAAATTATGTGTTATTAAATGTATGTTGAATTATATGTTAAATTATGATTAACATGTTTAGAAACATAAATTTAGCTGAATAACGTTGTTATTTTTAATTTTTCTTTATAAAAATTAAGAAATTTTTAGAAAAATTGCCAAAAAAGTCTACTAAATTATGTTTTTTTGTTAAATGTATGTTGAATTATATGTTAAATTATGATTAACATGATTAGAAATATAAATTTCGCTGAATAAAGTTGTTATTTTTAATTTTTCTTTAAAAGTTGTTATTTTTAATTTTTCTTTATAAAAATTAAGAAATTTTTAAAAAATTGGTATAAAAAAGTCAATTAAATTATTTTTTTTGTTAAATATATGTTGAATTATATGTTAAATTATGATTAACATCATTAGAAACATAAATTTAGCGGAATAATGTTGTTATTTTTAATTTTTCTTTATAAAAATTAAGAAATTTTTAAAAAAATGGCAAAGAAAGTCAACTAAATTATGTTGTTTGTTAAATGTATCTTGAATTATATGTTAAATTATGATTAACATGATTAGAAACATAAATTTCGCTGTATAAATTTGTTATTTTTAATTTTTCTTTATAAAAATTTAAATTATGATTAACATGTTTGGAAATATAAATTTAGCAGAATAAAGTTGTGATTTTTAATTTTTCTTTATAAAAATTAAGAAATTTTTAAAAAATTGGTATAAAAAAGTCAACTAAATTATGTTTTTTTTTGTGAAATATATGTTGAATTATATGTTAAATTATGATTAACATATTTAGAAACATAAATTTAGCTAAATAACGTTGTTATTTTTAATTTTTCTTTATAAAAATTAAGAAATTTTTAAAAAAATTGCCAAAAAAGTCAACTAAATTATGTGTTATTAAATGTATGTTGAATTATGTGTTAAATAATGATTAACATGTTTAGAAACATAAATTTAGCTGAATAACGTTGTTATTTTTAATTTTTCTTTATAAAAATTAAGAAATTTTTAGAAAAATTGCCAAAAAAGTCTACTAAATTATGTTTTTTTGTTAAATGTATGTTGAATTATATGTTAAATTATGATTAACATGATTAGAAACATAAATTTCGCTGAATAAAGTTGTTATTTTTAATTTTTCTTTATAAAAATTTAAATTATGAATAACATGTATAGAAATGTAAATTTAGGTGAATAAAGTTATTATTTTTAATTTTTACTTATAAAAATTAAGAAATTTTTAAAAAATTGGCATAAAAAAGTCATCTTAATTATTTTTTTTGGTTGAACATATGTTGAATTATATTTTAAATTATGATTAACATGTTAAGAAACATAAATAATTTCGCTGAATACAGTTGTTCTTTTTAATTTTTCTTTATAAAAATTAAATTTTTTTTAAAAAAATTGCCAAAAAAGTCAACTAAATTATGTTTTTTGCTAAATATATGTTGAATTATATGTTAAATTATGATTAACATGTTTGGAAATATAAATTTAGCAGAATAAAGTTGTTATTTTTAATTTTTCTTTATAAAAATTAAGAAATTTTTAAAAAAATTGCCAAAAAAGTCAACTAAATTATTTTTTTTGTTAAATATATGTTGAATTATATGTTAAATTATGATTAACATCTTTAGAAACATAAATTTAGCTGAATAAGGTTGTTATTTTTAATTTTTCTTTATAAAAATGAAGAAATTTTTAAAAAAATTGCCAGAAAAGTCAACTAAATTATGTTTTTTGTTAAATGTATGTTAAATTATATGTTAAAATATGATTAACATATTTAGAAACATAAATTTAGCTGAATAAAATTCTTATTTATTAAGAAATTTATATAAAATTGTTATTTATTCAGAAAATTAAGAAATTTTTAAAAAATTTACATAAAAAAGTCAACTAAAAAAAGTGCACTACATTATGTTTTTTTGTTAACTATATGTTGAATTATTTATTACATTATGACTAACATGTTTAGAAACATAAATTTAGCTGAATAAAATTGTTACTTTTAATTTTTCTTTATAAAAGTTAAGATATTTTTAAAAAAATTGCGACAAAAGTCAACTAAATTATGTTTTTTGTTAAATGTATGTAGAATTATATGTTAGATTATGATTAACATGTTTAGAAACATAAATTTAGCTGAATAAAATTGTTATTTATTAAGAAAATGAAGAAATTTTTAAGAAATTTACATAAAAAAGTCAACTAAAAAAAGTCCCCTAAATTATGTTTTTTGTTAACTATATGTTGAATTATTTATTACAGTATGATTAACATGTTTAGAAACATAAATTTAGCTGAATAAAATTGTTATTTTTAATTTTTATTTATAAAAATTAAGAAATTTTTTAAAAATTGACATAAAAAAGTCAACTAAAAAAAGTCCACTAAATTATGTTTTTTTGTTAACTATATGTTGAATTATATGCTAAATTATGATTAACATGTTTAGAAACATAAATTTCGCTGAATAAAGATGTTATTTTTAATTTTTGTTAATAAAAATTGAGAAATTTTTAAAAAATTGCCACAAAAATCAACTAAATTATGTTTTTTGTTAAAAGTATGTTGAATTATATGTTAAATTATGATTAACTTTTTATGTTAGTAGTAAGGGCTATGAGAGTTCTAGACCACCAATCAACACACCCTGTAATTTGCTATTTAGTGAAAGTGAATTAAGGGGTGTGTTGGTAGTTGTTGGTGTCTGTCGTGTTGTCTGTCGGTCTGTCGTTTTGTCGTTTGTCGGTGTGTCATAGTATCTGTCGTTTTGTCTGTCGGTCTGTCGTTTTGTCTGTCGGTTTGTGGGGCTGTCATTGTTGTTTAATGAGCACGTTTTAGTGTGTGTGGGGGGGGCGGGTTGGTGTATTGGATATGATGGTGTGGGATGGGGTGTGGGATGGGGATGTGTCATGGGGGTGTTGGATGGGGTGTGGTTGGGGGTTAATGATGTTAGTATTGTGTGTATAAGTTTTAACCTTTTAACAAACTCCATTAGTTGATATTTGCTAAATTTAAGATTTTTGTGGTTAGTCTTATCAGTGAATTTCACAATTTTCGTTTATGCTTTGTATTTAAATTTTGTTAAATTTAAAATATATTCTAAATAAAATTATTTTCCTTATCAGTAATAAGTTGTGGTTTATGAATGAATTTTTTTTTTTGTGTTATTGAATATATAAACAAAATAATTATATTTTGAGTTTTGCTATTAGAATTTAGCTAAAACAAATGTTAAGGTTTTAGATATCAAGGTCATTTTTACTATGAAAATTTTATTCCGAATAAATTATTTTCCTTATCAGTAATAAGTTGAAGTTTATGAAGTATAGCTAAAACAAATGTTAAGGTTTTATATGTCAAGGCCATTTTTACTATAAAAATTTTATGTTTGATAGTGAGTATAGAGTAAAACATATGTTAATGATTTAGATATCAAGGTCAAATTTACTATTAAAAGAATTTATGTAAATAAGATTTAAAATAATAATAATAATAAATATATATATATACCGTCTACTTTAGATAAAATATATTTAGTTAAAAATAGATCTAAACTGACAAAGGTTGATTTATTATAATGTGGGAAAATTTGAAGACAATTACTACATTTGATGGTGATGATGATGATGATGATGATGATCATGATGAAATACTACAATCAATGGAGAACTATATAAATCATAAATTATTATTGCTAGATAAATTTTTAAAAGTTTATAAAAATTTCATGCTTGATGAACATAGAGAGGAATTTGAAAATTATCGGAAAGCATTAACGAAATTAGTGAATGTTGAAATGAAATTTTCAATTCATGGGTCACACTATTCAAATTGTATATGGTTATCTGATGACGCAACATCTGGACCAGATACATGTGCATGTAGCAGTATAAACTTTATTGAAGATTCTTGTATAAAACTTATGAGATTATATATGAGATTGGCTGACACAAATAATTTATTATTAAGCTAAATAAAATACATACTTTATTACAAATATTAGTGTATAATTGAAAATAAATAAAGTTAATGAGATTTGTAAATTTGGTTACTTAGCTTTGATTTTTAGTATGTTACTAACTGTGTGCCCCATGGATCTCTGCCTTATCGTGGCGGGGGGGTTTGCGTGCTCCAATGAATCCTAGGGCGCGTGTCGGCGGTAGTGTGCTACCGGTAGGTTTAACCATGCCGAATTGGTCTAGGAGGAGGTGCCTGACTAAAGGGGTCCAAAACACTCAAGCCAAGGTGTGCAAGCATCGTGCCCAGGGCTGCATGGTATCAGGTGTATAAATGTGATATCGCTAACGATCTCCGTAGGGTACCAGGCGACCCCCTGCGGTAACTAGCCTTGCATCCGTAAGGGAGCTCTGCGGATGTCGACTTCTATTTCTCGCCTTACTCGTGGGTTCAAAATATGAATAATTTAAATAAGAAAACAAAAACAAACAAAACAAAAATTTCCGTTGAGGAGAAATCCTCCCAAAACTCAGTGTCGTCCAACCTTTCTGTACCTAACTCCCCGTCCCCGTCAACCTCATCCCAATACAAGTCCGTCCCTCCTTCGCCGTCAACGTCCATGGCATCCTACAATGTTTCCTTACCCCCTTCCTCTCCTCAGTCAGTTGGGACCATTGGCTCTCGACTTGACTTCAGCCGGATACACCTGGACTCAGATGAATTTGAGGAAGATCTTCTGGGGGGGTCCGATGAGTTGAACGTGACGGTGATCCCGGCGGTGCCCGAAGGTGTGGAAGCAACTTCCGCTTCTTTGGAAAACACCGCTGGAATCACCGATAACGAGAAGGAAGTTCGCAGTGGTGCGGTTGCGGGTACTACTTCCAGTAACTCTGCGTTAGAATCTAACGCAGGGTTCCGTGTTGTGGTGAGCAAGCGCACCAAGGCGGACCAAATTCGCAACAATCGGAAGCTTTCCAGAAGAGCGATTAAATCGTTTGGATCCAGGAATCCGGAGGATCTTCCCGCAGAAAAGAGGAGACTCGACTGGGCGAGGACTTTTCTTGCTGAACACCCCGCTGGACCAAGTTCCGGCGTGGTATCCAATCCACCATTGGCAAAAGCTAATGTGGAAGGCGTTCAGAAGAAGAGAATTCGCTCAGCCGATGACGAAAAAGTCGAGCCTAAAAGACAGCGTAAGGTACCGGTAGCTACCTCAGAGAATCTGCACGTTGCGATCAGAGATCTTAGTGACCAGGATCACAAGATCTCACCAGAGCGTTGGTTGCTATTTGAAGCTGCAATTACTGACCAGCTATTGGCAGACCCAGCAGGCTTCTCAGAAGTGGATTCGTTCACCATCATTGCACGAGGATGGTACAAGGGGGTGCGGACCATGATCTGCAAGAACGAGTCCACTCTTGGGAGGCTTGAATCCTATATCTCTCAAATCGGAGAGCTATGGGATGGGGCGAGGTTTGATGTGGTCACCAGGTCGACATTAATCAAGCCTCAAACCTGGGTTACTGTTCCTGCACCGGTATACGGGGACCAAAAGATCCTCGACCTGCTTCGTAAACAAAATGCAGGAATACCAATGGCTGGTCTGAAAATAGTCCAGAGGGATCCCCCGCAAAAAGGGTGGCAGCGCATTCTTCTTGCGTGGGATAAAGAAGCGGTCCCTATCCTAAGGGAGAGAAATTGGACGCTGTCCTTCGGTTGTGGCACCATCATTGTGAAGATGCCGCAAGTGGAGGCAGTAGAAGAAGTAACTGATCCTCAATGATGAAGGTTACCCAAGTTAATCTTCATCATTGCAAGGCTGCATCGGCAAATCTGCTTCGAGTATTGGTGGACAAGCAGATTGATGTAGCCCTGCTACAGGAACCTTGGATAAACAACAACCAAATCCAAGGTCTAAAAACACCAAACTACAGACTGTTTTACTCGGATACAGGTAAGAAAATAACTTGCATCTTAGCTAAGAAAAATATTAACATGTTTCTATTGAGCAATTACAGCAATGGAGACCAGACCACAGTAAGATGCGAGGGGACTGAAGGTAGCAATCTTATCTTCACGTCCGCCTACTTCGCATCTGACTCGGAAGAATCACCACCACCAATTGGGTTCTCCAACTTGATTAGGATGGTGGAACAGAAGAATCTAGATATTGTTGTTGGATGTGATGCCAATGCACATCACTCCCAATGGGCCAGCACAGACATTAATGTAAGGGGTGAGTCTTTATTTGAGTTTCTTTGTACTACTAACCTACTAATCTGTAACAAAGGTGCAGAACCTACTTTTGTGATAAGAGGTAGAAAAGAAGTCTTAGACATTACTCTAATATCGAATTCAGCTAGATTTAAAGTTGACAATTGGTTAGTATCGGACCTAGAATCTTTTTCTGACCATAGAATAATTCTCTTTGATGTAACCATTGGCTTACACCAAGGAACCATGTTTAGGAATATTAGAAGAACCAACTGGGATAACTTCGTCGAAACAGTCGGTACGAACATTAACTCACTCATGGGGGGTGAGTTAAATAGTACAGTTGACATCGACAAAGAAGTTACCGGCTTAACGAATATTTTAATGAACGCATACGAATCGTCCTGTCCCATCTCTAATAAGTCTAGGAAAGATGGACCAAAGTGGTGGTCCAAAGATCTTGAGACTTTGAGAACTAAGGCAAGGCGGTTGTTCAAGAAAGCAAAAAGAACCGAATCAGAAGAGGACTGGGACCAATACCGTCTCAGTCAAAAAGAATTCAAATCTTCCCTTGCATACGCTAAGCGAAGTTCATGGAGACGCCTCTGTGAACATATTGAAAACACAAATGAAGCCTCTAGGTTGCGGAAAATCCTAGCGAAGGACCCGGAAGTTCCAGGTTACCTTCAAAGGGACGACGGAACCTGGACTGAGACAAGTCAGGAAAGTCTAGATATCTTAATAGAAACTCATTTCCCAGGGAGTACCACGCATCTTGAGATTGCTAGCTCTCAGGAAGGTCCTCTTAACTTGGAAAATGACTTCCCAGAACGAATAATTACCTTGGAAAAAGTTAAGAATGCCATTATGTCGTTCTCCCCTTTTAAATCTCCAGGGCCTGATGGTGTGGTGCCCATCATGCTACAAAGGACCATGCCACTAATTGGTCCTTCCCTGGTGAGGATCTTTAAAAGTTGCTTATATCTGGGATACATCCCGGAACTATGGCAAGAAGTTAGGGTAACCTTTATTCCGAAGGCAGGTAAGCCAAGTCATACCGCGCCGAAGGACTATAGACCCATTAGTCTTTCATCGTTTTTACTGAAAACTATGGAACGACTATTGGATTACCATCTCAGAACGATTTTAGAAAAGAAAGGATTTTCAAGTGCACAGCACGCTTATGTCAAGGGAAAATCGGTAGAGACTGTTCTGCATGAGGTGGTCTCTACGGTAGAAAAATCTCTCTTGTATAAAGAATACACCCTAGCAGCATTCTTGGATATTGAAGGTGCCTTCAATAATGTAAGAATGGATGCAACAGAAAAGTCGCTAGCAAGAATGGATGTAAATCCATTCGTAGCGCGATGGATCACATCAATGCTCAGGTTTAGAACAGTTAATTCTTCCTTAGGAACAGGGAAGATAAGAATTAGGACTACTAGAGGCACCCCTCAGGGTGGGGTTTTGTCCCCACTCTTATGGCTTCTGGTGGTAGATGAAATCCTTCAGGCACTACCTGGCCTTGGTGTAAAGGTAGTCGCCTATGCCGATGATATAGCTATATTTGTTTGTGGAAAATTTCTAGAAACACTAAGCGAAATCCTTGAATACGGTCTTAAGGCTTTATGTAAATGGGCCGAGAAATGTGGATTAAACATTAATCCACAAAAACAGAATTAGTTCTTTTCACAAGGAAAAGGGGTAAAGAATTCAGACATCCATGTCTGAATGGCGTACCGCTTCCCCTATCGGAAGGTGCCAAATACTTGGGACTGTTCCTATATCCCAAGCTAAATTGGAAACACACCATTGAAGATAGAGTAAAGAAGGCATCAAATGCCTACTTTGCTTGTAAAAAGATGATAGGGAAAACATGGGGTCTTAGTCCAAGAATTGTCCACTGGATGTATATGTCCATAATAAGACCAGTTCTTACTTATGGCTCGTTAGTCTGGTGGAATGCCCTAGAAATTAAGTCTAATGCCATGTCCATGACAAGATTACAAAGAATGATTTGTATTGGGATCACAGGAGCAATCAGGACTACGGCCACTAGAGCTATAGAAATGATGCTTCATATACTTCCGATAGAAACTTATGTAAAATCCATAGCACTCAAGAGTGCTCTCAGACTTAGGGAATCTGGGTTATGGAAGAGTGGGAACAAAGGGCACGGAAAAATACTGATGGACGCCATGGCGTCGAACCTACCCCATATTACAGATTATATTACTCCAACATACGACTTCGATCTATCGTATGAAATAGTTATACCAACGAGGGAGTTATGGGCCCATAGTAGTGTCACGACAAACTCTGAGGTGGCTGTTTATACGGATGGATCGAAAATGGAAGAAGGAACGGGGGCGGGTATCCACTCTCTAGAAATAGGACTCGATGAATCATACCGGTTACCTGATAACTCGAGTATCTTTCAAGCGGAGATCTATGCTATTCAAAAAGCGGCTCAAAAGCTGCTTGAGCAAAACCTGAACCGGCAGAAGATATCTATCTATGTTGATAGCCAGGCGGCCATCAAGGCAATGGGATCTTTTGTCACTAAATCGAAACTAGTTAAAAAATGTCAAGGGTTCCTAAATCAATTGACACAAAGACACTCGGTTAGAATATGCTGGGTTCCAGGACACTGCGGAATTGAAGGTAATGCAAAAGCGGATTTACTTGCTCGACAAGGCGCGGCGCTATCCTTGGTCAATGTTGAGCCGCAAATTGACTGTCCAATTGAATTCGCGAAACGCTTAATTGAGGAAGAAGCGATCAGAATAGTTAACAACACTTGGGAACTATATCCTCAGTGTCGTCAAACCAAACTATGCTGGCCGCGGCTATCCAAGAAAAGATCGGAATTTGTCCTATCCATGAATAGAACAACCTGCAGAAAACTGATCGGTCTCATTACTGGTCATTGCTTGATCGGTACACATGGTACCTATTTAGGGTTTCCCATGGTTGACTTATGTCGCTGTGGAGACGAAACGAAAGAAGCCACACTAGAACATCTAGTATGCGAATGTGACAGCCTTGCACGCATCAGGTACAAATACTTGGGCCGAGACACTTTAGATAACTTATCGACCCTTTCAACCATACCTCTATGGAGAACGGTTCTCTTCATAAAGGTAAGTAGAATCTTTGACAGGATTAGTGCTTAGTTTTGGACCACGCACGGGGACCACAATGGATCCACCGAGATCTCTCGTGACGTGTGTTGACCAAAGTTCAACACACACCCCTTCTTAACCTAACCTAACCTAACCTAACTGTGTGAGATATAACGTTAATGATGAGCAATAATTTCATAAAATGTTTTTTAGAAAAATATGATGGTGTGCTATTGAAAGAACATAAAGATATAATAATTGATTTTTATATCAGATTTCCAAACACAACAGACACATATACACAACAAATGAAATGTGAATGCACATATACATGTGCTTGTGTTATGGAACTTTTAAGAAAACAATATATAATGAAAATAATGAATTACTATAAATATCCAACAAATTACCAAATAAGTTAATAGTAGTTAATTAAGCGAGTGGTATTGAAGATGTTTTGGTGTGAAAATATTTATCATGGACAGAAATATTGTATTTGCATGAGAAAATGGAAATCCTTTAAAATAGTTAATGTGAAAATTTTTGGTTCGGTGTTAGAGCTTTGGGCAATTCCTGAACATGGTGATGATAAGGTTTTATTACTATCTGTAAGAAATGGTGAATCTTTACCAACATATCGAAATTGGGGTCTTCAATTTCTTGAGTGGCAGCATGTTCAAATTGAAGTTATGGGTGGTGATATAGGAATAGCCGGTGAAATAAATAATATAAGCAATGAGAGAAAATGTTTCAAAATAAGCAAGTTTCCAATTGACTGTCCATTCGCAGTGGACGATGATTGGGAGATTATTGGAAAGAAAACATCAGAATCATTATCTCGTACTACCACATCTATATATAGAAAAGCTGACAACATAGTTGTGGATAAAAAATCAGAATTGATAAACAGGCTTAATAATGCTTTACTACAATTAGAGAATATGATGGAAAACTATGGCGATAGAGATACTGTATATAATATGAAACAAAAAATTACGAGCTTAACAAACAACTTGAAAACAGTGAAAATGATTTACATGCAAAAATAATGATTTACATGAAAATAATTCTATTACAGATGATGATGTTTTACGCTTATTAGTATTAGCGGAAGATTACAAGGCAACTTTAGAAGTTCGTTTGCAAAAGAAGGAGTAGTCTCAAACAAATTAATATAAAAGTCAATTATCCTAACACAAAAATCTCATTCTACAAAATACTATTGAAGGAAGCATTAACTTCAATCTTTCAACCTAAAGAAGCTTTAAATATGACGAAAATTTCACTTATTTTTATTTCAAGTTTGATTCTTGCTAATATTTATGGAGCTCCTGTAAATAATATTACATTGAATCAGGATCATAATGGGGATGCTACATTCAATGTTCTACTCCCGAGTAATGAAACAATTCAAATACGCTTGTCTATAAATCTACTAAAACATGTTCATTCTCCTGAACTGGAGGATTCGCTGCAAACATCAACTATAAATATCCATTCAACAGTAGCAAGTGAAGAGCCCCAAAGTTTAACTCGTGTTACTATTGAAGAAGCGATTGAAGCTTTTAAACCTGATTTAATTAAAAAAAAAAAGACATTGCTGGCATAATCGAAAGTGAACATATATTTTATAGACATTTCAAATTTGAATATGGTGATGATAAAGAAATCAAAATACGATGTGCCTATGATAGTGATTTTCAAAAAAGATCTTTGAAAATAAAATGTTTGGAATATAAGGAAGTTGATAGTGAAAGAATTTTGAGTAACGGTGAAATAGAAAGATATACATCGCATGACACAACTTATAGATCAGATTATGAAATAATTGATTTGAGAAAATTTAACCAAAAGTACAACATGGACATATCTTAAATATGAAACAAAAGATGTACTTTATAATATAATCAATAAATAAAAAGAAATATTTTAGTTTGAAAAATTAAATTTTGTTATTTTCATTTGCATTTATACAATATTTAATCATTCCTAAAATGCCTATTGACAAATTTGGCCTAACCTAACGAACTGATGATTGGAGGAAGAGAAAACCTTTACGGGGTCCACCAGGTGTAGGATTTCATTTAACAGTTCAAGGTGATTATGACTTGAAACATAAACGAGTTATAAACATCGTACAACCTATAGATAATTTGGATGTTGTTTCAAAACAGTTTGTTGACAACGAAACAATTAAAATAAAATCGCAATGTGAAAAATCTTCAAATGAACTAAAAGATGATATTAAAAATTTACCAGATATAATTTTTAATTCACTTAATTTCAAATCTCTAATTGATGAAATAAAATTTTTAAAGAGTGAAATAGAAAAACTAGAAGATTTTTGTAGATCCGTTGATGCATTTGTACATAGACAAAATAAAATTGTTTGATTTACAAGAATTAATATATAATAAATAAAAAAAAGAAATATTTTGAAATAACAAATTTTTGTTTTTATTTATTTATTTACAGAAACATGTACATGTATTATTTTTTTAAATTTTTATATGGAATTGAAGAATTTTCTCCTGATGCTCCTGCTGATGATGATGATGATGATGATGATGGTTTCTGTGAACTTGAAGATTCACATTTTTTTCCTGTACAAAATAATTTATATTTGCACTCCTTCACTTTATCAATTTGTTATTTTCGTTGAGTAATTGTTTTTTGTCGTTCATATTTTAGCGTTGATTATTACTTCTGTTATTTATGGCAGATAAACTTGAATTAAATTATTGAAAAAATTTTTAGTGGTAAATACCAAATATGTTTGTTTATTTTAATTTCGAACTGATTAAATTATTCTTCAATGTATTTCACAATAATACATCTTTCTTATTTATCCACGAATTTTGATTGGAAGGAAATCCAAGCCATTTCACAAAAACTTTGTCACCCTTGGTTTTGATAACTTTTTCAACTAAATATATATGTGGATATTTTGCTGTTTGTAATTCATACTCATAGAAACCTCCTTTAATGGGGTGTCCTTGATAATCTTCTAATAAGTAAGTTACTGGATTTGTCAGCTGCCTCTTTGTTATCTTGAAAACTTCCGTAGTCCAGTTGGGTGTATAACCTTTTTCAAAAACATGTTTAAACTTGCTCACTCGAACTGACTCACCAACTTTAAAATTAGCAAATGGTGTAATTTTAATGTGATTATAAACTGTAGCTAATAATTTTTTTTCATCATTTTTTGTGATCTCAGCGGGTTTTCTTTTAGTTGTTCTGTGAGTTGAATGATTATAATCATTAATAAGTTTCTGAATGATGTTAACCCATTTATAGTTTCCATTAAAACTGAATTCCTTCCACATTTTTTCCTTTATTGTACGATTAAAATGTTCAACAATTGAGGCTTTCAGTGAGCTAAATGTTGAATAATGATTAACGTTGTATTTCAACATCAAATTTTGAAAATTTTTGTTGAAAAATTCTTTACCATCATCAGTTTGTAAATTTCGAGGATGTCGATTTGAATTTAAAAAAATCGATTTAAGCGATTCAGTAACCATATCACCAGTTTTATTTTTCATTGGAATAGCCCATCCATATTTTGAGAATGTGTCAATTACAGTTAGTAAATATTTATAATTAAAATTTTGTTTAGCATATGCACCCATTTCTACAAGATCAGCTTGCCAAAGATCGTCAAAACCTTTCATTATAACCCGTCGTCTTTTAAAGTTTTCTCTACTGGGCTTATGTAGCTCTTCAACAACCTGTCTTTTGCTCATGTTTTGGTTGAATGTAAATGTATAAAATTACTGATCTTCTTTTTTCAAATTGTGTACTTGTAATTTAATAATATCTTTTTCGAATATTTCTAGTATATCCATGATTTTTAAAATTTCCATATCAATATATTCCATTAAATTATCATATGAACTATCTATATGCTTTTGAAGAATTGTAATATTCCGATCAATTGTATTTATTTCATCATCAATGTATTCTTTTGTAGCTCCATCCTTAACATTTGTTGGATTACCAATATTAACAAGACGTTTAAATTGCATGTCATAGTCTCCAGCAGATGTTAAATTAAATCCATTTCCTGGTGGTCCTGGAGTAGATTCATTATTATTCATTATTATCACTGCGACCAAACTTATCGATAACCATTTTGCTTATGTGGGAAAAATTAATTTGGAAAGTCTTTTATTTATTTATTTATTCAATTAAGTTTGCCTCCTTAAGCTCTTCAATTATTGAAAGAATTTCATTATTATGACTATTATTTCCAGCTTCTTGAGATGCCATCAAGAGCTTTAATCTAACAACAGGTTCATTCGGATCATCCCAATGAACATACTCCATAGGTTTTGATGAAAATTCCATATTCAATGGCAATCTTTTTGTTTTCGATAGGCTTCCACCTTTTTTTTCCGAGTATTATACTTATGTGTCACCAGATTTTGAATTATATTTATATATTTGTTCCCTTTATTACCATTAATTTGTGAATATGAGTCACTAGGGTCTTTTAAATGAGCATTTGTCAAGTATAATATTTTTTGGTAATTTGCCAAATCATCGTCGGCATAGTGTTGAGGATTTTTGTGAAATATCAGTTCGTATAAACCATTTGTAATTTTAAAAGGTTTATAATTATCAATTTAAATGTTATTCTCGTCAATTTTAAAAACAGATTTACCCAATTTGCTTAAATTGTTTACACTATCGAAGTGAGGGCCATACGTTTTATCTAGTTCAGTCTTTTTGATTGGAGGTGGTGTCCATAATTTTGATGATGATGATGAAATATTAACAGCACTATTTTTTCTAGGTGTTTCATAATTATCTGTAGTATCAAATTTGAGTGTAGAATTTGGTGTTGATGTTGTAAAGCTTTTGAAACTTAATTTTTTTTCAGGTTTTATATAATCATATTCTTGTTTTGTTTCTGGCTTTATTATTTCGTTAGATATTTTATCATGTCGAGCTACTTGTATTAATTCTTTTAGAGGTTTTACAATGGGCTCGAAAGTAGTTTCCAATTCAGTTTCTTTGCTAGTTTCTCCAGTTTTTATAGTTGCATATTTACGCTTAAAAGCCTTACGAGTTTTTATCAACTCTTTTAACACTTTTTCATTCATTTTGTATTACGATTTACTCAACTCAATCAATACTGATTTAAGTTAAGCAATATTGATTGCTTTTATACTCTTATTAGCTTAATACAGATTCTGATTAGATCGGTTATTGACTGAACAGATCGGTCGGTTATTGACTAGTCAGATCGGTTATTAACTGATCAGATCAAATTTCATTAATCATACACTTTTATTAATCAAGCACTAAAAATGCATCGAATTTTTTTCGATATCCACCTTTATTGCAGGGTCTGTTTTTATCAATTAGTAGAAACCCATACTGCTCTTTCCAACACTCACTGCAGACATTTTTGAATTGATTAAATGACATATCAGAGTTTACATGATCATTGTAAATATGTCGAAAATTTAAATCATCTTGCTTGAATAATATTATGAAATTTGCATTATCACGAATTAAATGTTTAGGTATATGCGTATAAGATTGACATAAATAAAAACTATCAATATCATTATGACGACCCATACAAAAGTATGATCGTATATTATTTTGTCTTTCACATGCAACATCATCAAAAATAAAAACTGAATTCTTTTTAGCCTCAGATGGTTCCATAATTTCACAATTATTTGAAAATTCATAATACCCCATTCCCTTAATAGAGGATATCAATTTTCTCAAATATTCACATTTTGGTTGATGTAATGATTTTGAATATATATAGATATTTTCAAAAATCAAACCATTTGCATCTAATAACATGCTTAACATTATATTTGTTTTACCGCAATTTGACGGTCCGACTATTAAACCTCGTATATTATTCGGTAACAAGGAACCATGTTTTGTTTTTTCAACACCACAACCTATAGTTTCATCAAAATTTTTAACTTTAATTTTGATATTTCCTTGTTGCGGCACAAACTTCATCTTTTCTACTAATTTCAAATCGAACTGTGACATAGTTAAATACTATGTCGATAATTAGAAATCAATTTAGTTGTAAAATGGATGTGGAAGAAGATGGTGAAACGGCTTAATTGTAAAAGAAATTTTAAACGAGGAGGAGGATTTTTAAACACAATAATAAATAAATTACCCATTGAATTGCATTTACCTGGATATAATTACTGCGGACCTGGAACTAAACTTAAAGAAAGATTAGAAAGAGGCGATAAAGGAGTGAATCCATTGGATGAAGCTTGTCGAGCACATGATATAGCATACTCAAAAAGTAAAGACATAAATAATAGAAATATTGCAGATAAAATTTTAGCAGAAAGAGCTTGGGAAAGAGTAATTGATAAAAATTCATCTTGGGGTGAACGGGCTAATTCTCTTCTTTTTACAAACATAATGAAAGGAAAAGTAAAACTTGGAATGGGTTCTGCAAAGAGAAAGAATAAAAATAAAAATATGAATTCATTTAAAGATGCAGTACAATCTGCTAAAATAGCAGTTGAAACTTCTAACCCAACAAATCAAAAAGATGCTATAAAAGTAGCTCTTCGAGCTGCTAAGAAATCTACAAAAGGTCAAAATCGTAAAAAAAAACACAAGTTGCCGAGAGTGCTACCAATACCAAAAATAGGAGGAGTCCTTCCTTTTTTAGTGCCATTGTTCGCTGGCCTTTCCGCTGTTGGTGCTCTTTCAGGTGGCGCTGCAGGCATAGCGAAAGCAGTGAATGATGCTAGTAATGCTAAAAAGGGGTTAGAAGAAAGCCAACGACATAATAAAAAAATGGAGGCTATTGCAATCAATGATAAAAATGGAGGAGGATTATACCTAAAACCATATAAAAAAGGATTAGGACTATATTTGAAACCTGAAAATCAGTCAAAAAACTTTTAAAGCTGCTACCTAATAAACCACTAACAAATGTAGATTTACTCAAGTTTGGGAAAAATTTACAACATTTTCGAGGTGTCTTTATGCGAGATAATTTACCTTCAAAAATAAGGAAATACGAATGCGGTATAATAAACTTGGATAATTCTTGTGGACCTGGGACACACTGGGTAGCATATTACAAACGCAATAAATTTGCTCATTATTTTGATAGTTTTGGAAATTTAAAACCCCCAATTGAAGTTGTGAGATACTTAAATGCTGATAAATTATTCTATAACTATAATAAAGAACAAGAATTTAACACATATATATGTGGACATTTATGTCTAAAATTTTTATTAGAAAATAAAATTGTATAATAATAATAATATTGTATGAAATTTAAAAAAATTGAATAAAAAGAAGGATCTTTCAAAAATTTAATCAATTGCTATCAATACGTCATGTCATTAACGTTAACTCTCAACGGTAATAGTTCTATACTTACTTCACAATATTTTCCATCTATTGATTTAAAAGGGACTTATGTATGTGGATTAGTAGATTTTCAAACACATAATTCAATACCAAATGTGGATATTGATAATAATAAATTTCATATTGGTAATAAAGTCGTCACGATACCTGTTGGATGTTATGAAATTGGTGACATAGAGCAGTATATTCGTGAGAAGTTGGGTATTAATGACGATGGTAAATCAGATCCAGCAGATCGAAAAACCTTTGAATTGAAAGCAAATAATAACACTTTAAAATGTGAAATTTATACTGATGTAGGAGATATTGATTTCACCAAAGAACAGAGTATTTGTCAGCTTTTAGGTTTTAGTAAAAGATTATTACAAAAAAAAGAATTGCATATATCAGACCTTTATGTTGATATAAATAGAGTGAATACTATACGTATTGAGTGTAATATTATTGGTGGAACGTATATAAATAAGCACTTGAAACCTGAAACATGATAATATATAATCAGGAATATCAACCTAATAATAAATACTTAAGTAATATAGGTCTGAATTTCAATCAGAATCAGACACTGAACACACATAGACGTCTAAGAACATCAACAGTTTTAACACACCAAAATCAACTGTTTTTAAAGTCAATTGGATTAAAATTAAAGAAAAACAAATCAAAAAATGAGCACTATTATGAATAGTTTTAGAGGACCCGTTGATGAAAGTATTACCAATTCTCAATGGCATAGTTATTCTCCATTTTTGAATTCATTTAATAAAAGCGATATTATACGAATTGCAATCCAACATCAAAATATAAATATATTACCATCTACTAGTTTACTTTACATAGAAGGTACACTCAATACTGAAAAAGGCGAAGCTGTAAAAAACACAAAATTAATTAATAATGCAGCTGCATATCTTTTTGATGAAATTCGATATGAGCTTAATGGCAAAGAAATTGATCATAATCGAAATGTTGGTATAACATCAACTTTAAAAAATTATATTTCTTTGACTGAAAATGAAAACACCGGCCTTTATAATGCTTGTTGGTCACCAAAAGAATCGATTACCACTACTGGATTTTATTTTAATTTTTGTATTCCATTGAAGATATTGTTGGGATTTTCAGAAGATTTTACAAATATTATACCAAATGCTCGACATGAATTAATTCTAACTCGTGCTAGAACTGATGATAAGGCTTTAATTTGTACCGATGTAGCTGAGAAACCTCAAATAACATTATCAAAAGTTCAATGGAAAGTGCAACATATATCACTATCTGATACAGTCAAGTTAAATTTATATAAGAGTATTAATAGTGGAGAAACAGTGCAAATAGCATTTCGAAATTGGGATCTATATGAATACCCATCATTACCTAAAAACACCACTCATCATATTTGGAATGTAAAGACTACAACCCAATTGGAAAAACCACGATTTATAATTTTCGCCCTACAAAAAAATGATCGCAACCAAATTACTGCTGATTCTTCAAAATTTGATCCTTGTAATATAACTGATCTAAAAATTTATCTTAATTCGGATGTTTATCCATATGAAGATATGGGTCTTGCTTTTAACAAAAACCGTTATGCTATAGCCTATGATGCCTATGTAAACTTTCAAAAAAATTACTATAATAAATCGTTAGCAGAACCTTTAATTTCCTGGAGTCAGTTTCAATCATCTGCAACGATACTAGTATTAGATACTCGCTATCAAAATGAAAATCTAAAAACTGGACCTGTTGACATACGAATTGAAATGAAATTTCACTCAGCACCAGATGATAATAAATCAGCATATTGTCTTATGTTGCATGATCGTTTAGTTCATTACAATCCATTGAGCGCTGAAGTTAATAAAATCATTTAAATGAAATCTCCATACTTTATAATAGACATTCAAGGCTTCAGAGATAATAAAAAAAGTTTATTTTAAAAGAAATTGCAATACTCTCTTCAACTGGTGAATTACAACACTACATTATAAGACCACCATGCAGTTTCCAGATGCTCTCCCAAAGCACTCAACATATGGTAAAATGGCTTGAGCAATATCATCATGGAATTCCATGGAACGAGGGAACTACTTGCTTTCGAGATATTATTAACCATATAAAAATTACAGTACATTCTGATATAAAAATATATGTTAAAGGTTTAGAAAAGAAAACTTGGTTAAGCAATAATTTGCATTATAGAAATAATATTATAGATTTAGGTGATAATACTTGTCCAAAAATTAAAATTTTATTGTCCATGTTCAAATTAGATAATATAAATAAATGTTTATTAAATCACAATGGTATGTGTGCGGTGCAAAATGTTTGCTTATTAAATAATTATTTGAAAATATGTGACTATTGAAAATGTTAAAGATAACAAAAAAAAAATATTTTTTGTGTAAATATAATATTTATGAAAAATAATAAAAACTTTTTTTTAACTACAGATAATTTTTTATTTTATGTTCTTCAATTCGTATAGCTCTTGTTACCTAATTTAATAACATTTTATGTGGTGAAAAATTTTATGTTCATATCAATATTAGAATATTTTTTTTTTATCTTACACTATACATTTTGAAATTGAAATATTTTAAATTATTCTAACAATTTATTGTTGATAACGAGGGTATAAATATTTTCCTATCAAAAGATTTTCAACTTTAAAACTTAATTTAACATAATACATAAAATATATTTAAATATCTTAGCTTAAACCGCAGAATAAAATAATTACTAAAATTTGAAAAATAAAATATATAATTCTCATGGTTTGATCTCTATAACAAAAAAATAATTAAGTTTATAAAGCTACAAAAAGCTAATTTATCGTACTTAAAACTGCAGAATAATTGCAAAAATCCCTTAAATTTTTTAAAAAAGTCTATTTTAATTTTTCCCATAAATTAGTATTTATGTTTTCAAATCAATTTTTTGTCGATAAATTTATTCGTTTCCTCCCAAAAATTCATATAAATTAGCCTGAATTTTCTAAAATAAATATTGTATACCAAAAGTTAGTCACGAAAGAAGACATCAAAAAAATGGATCCAACAAAAAAATTAAACATGCTGAACAAATACCCAGACACAACCAAGTTGGCATACTTGGATGAAGGTAGAACATACAGGATCACCCACATAAAAAGGGTGGTCACAAAATATGGTAAAAAAATAGTGGCCACCTTGGAAGATGAATTCCAGGTTTTCCTACCATGCAGATTCAACTTGATGGATGAGGAACTCATGAAGACAATTCAACAAAAACGACATGGCTTAATTTATAAAGGAACGTTGGGTAGGTCCTCCAACTTAGAATTTGTGGACATGAAAAGACTACCTGTCGAAGTATCCATTATGCCCCATCAAGATCCTGAGGATTGGGATGAGACGGAAGACGTCAGTGAAGGACCCTACACTTATAAAGAGCTATAATTATATTTCAATAAATTATAAAAGAGTTATATTTCAATAAATTAAACAAAAAAAATTAAAAAAAATCTAGAGTTCTTATTTTTCATTTTCAGAAGTTCACTTTTTTAGGATTTTTTGATTTTTTAGGATTTTTGATGTTTCAACTTGAGAGATATAATTTTTTATGATTCATTTTCAGAAGTGTTGAAATTTCAATATATTAAGAACTTTAATTTTTTAGGATTTTTCAACTTCAGATATTTATTTTTTATTACTTCAAGCAAAAATATATAATTATATTTCAATAAATTATAAAAGAGTTATATATCAATAAATTAAACAAAAAAAATTAAAAAAAATCTAGAGTTCTTATTTTTCATTTTCAGAAGTTCACTTTTTTAGGATTTTTTGATTTTTTAGGATTTTTGATGTTTCAACTTGAGAGATATAATTTTTTATGATTCATTTTCAGAAGTGTTGAAATTTCAATTTTATTTTGATATTTCAATATATTAAGAACTTTAATTTTTTAGGATTTTTCAACTTCAGATATTTATTTTTTATTACTTCAAGCAAAAATATAATATAAGTGAAAGAAATGAAAAAGAAAAAATACGATAAACAAACCCCGGGTTTGTCAAAAGCACATTTCCTCAAAATCGCCTCATGTAGAACTATGAGCTATTCTAAAACAATGGGAATTTCTATACGTGAATAGTATTTTTAGTAGCATTTTCAATGTACAGTTTTAGTAGTAAATATTGTGTAGTTTTAGTAGTATTTTCAATGTACTATACATAGGAAAGATAAAAAAATGATATGGTAAATATAGGTAAAAAATGTGTCCCTGTTCGATTTTATTAATTTTTTCCTTCCAAGTTTATTATTCCAACAAAATACATATATATAAACTTATCATTTAAGGTTTCCCTAATTTTGCTTTTAATTGAACATATAATGTGATATGAAATAATATCCAATATTCCATTTATATAGCTCCTAAAAATATGCAAAATATTCGTTTTTTGCAAAATTTTATATGATTGTGCATTTTGATTAATTATTAGTGTGAGGCAAATGACTATAATTTATTAATTAATGCACTTTAAAGAAATATGATTCTCGAAAGTTTTCTCATTATTTGTTTTTAAAAATATTGCGCGGTTATAATTATACAAGTAAATTAAAAATGTAATTTTTTGAATTTCGAAGGGCCACAACGGAAAGGGGAGGGGAGATACGGATACAATTTCTTCAGAGACTCTAGTTATTTTTTAGATATCTCTTTGGTACATAAATTTCAGCCTTCCATAATAAGCAGTTTGGGAAATACAGGGTGTTAAAAAAACTAAAAAAAGGTGTATGAAGATAACGGTATTTTTATACATCAAAAAATTAAATTTTAAAAAAATTTTTAATTTCACAATTAAGATAAAAGATTTTCCTATCTTATGGCTTTTACAGACCTCAAAAATTTTTATTGCTTTAAAAGTTATTAGATGTTCAATATGGGCAATTTTCGAATTTGAAGGGGGAATAACTCAGAGGGGAAAAGAGATAGAAGAAAATTTTGTTCTACTGGACCTATTATTTTATTACTATCTATCTATGGTTAAAATTTTAATACTCTATCTTAATAGATGTAGAAGTTTGTGTAAACGGACGGACGGACAGACGGACAAACGGACAGACGGACAGACGGACAGACGGACAGACAGAGTGAAACTAATATACACATTTCTTCCAATTTGGTTGGAAATGTGCTAAAAATGGTTAAGCAAAAGTATAGTTGTGAAAGACTTAAATTTTTTGGTTTATGATAACAAAATAAATAACAAATTTTTTTTTATTTTTAAATTATAATAAAGCAATTTTATTTTATATTAAATAAAATTATAAATCTAGTATTTTGTAATGACCCATGGTATTGTGTCATATGAGTCATCTAAAAGTTTTCTTTTATCATCATCAGGATTCAAGGCAATTTTATTTTGTTGTAAAGAATATACTATATGATTTTGTGATGTTATTGTTTTCTGACATCGTGTTAAAGTTTTTTGCATAGTCAAGCAACCTAAATAATCTTGAAAAGTTATTGTTTTTTTAACTATTTCGTTTTTCACACCTTTTGCTTTTTTAAATGCATCAACTCCATCAACTCTAATTGAGTACATCTTTGATCTCAATCCAACAAATTCAGTCATAATCTTCCCATTATTTTCATCTTTCATTAGACCCGGTTTCTTTTTGTTGACTAGTGGTATTCCATATTGATAGTTTTCAGGATAATCGCTGGTATCAAACTTATGAATATCTGATTTTATGTTCTTATAGATATCATCACATTTGATTTCATATATTAATGAGTCTGTGTCTGTATACATCATTTTCTATCATATAATTATAATGAAAATCATAAACACAGATCTTAGATATATCTAAAATACTAAACCCCACATAAATCGGTTTGTTCATGTATATTTTAATGTTCTTTAATTCAATGGCCACCAAATTTTCATCAAAAATTCTCGAACTATGAAAAATTGGTTTAGCTATAAATGATTTTGCTCCATATCATCCATTCCATTTAGTTAACAATTTCACTTTTCTATATTTTCTTACGTTTTCCATCGTCTTGCCAAATATGGCGTTTATCATTAATTTATATAAATTTTTTTCAAAATCATTTTTAGATTTAGTTCTCTTTTCAGTATTTAAATCAATATAACTTTTCAACCACGGTGATTGTTTGAATTTTAAAATCTTATGTATCCGAATTAGCTTAAGTCCTTGTTCTAAAACCTGCTTCAAATTTCTATAATGTATTATGTATTTTATTTTTGAATTTAAAGTTGTTAATAATTTCTCTGATGTACTATAACAGATCCATCCAAGAAGAAGGAATAGCAATTTTTTTTTTAATAGCAATTTTTTAAAAATATTTTTAAAATGGATTGCGAACAACAACAGGAACAACAACAACAACAACAACAAGAACTACGACAAATACTGCTACAACAACAACTACAACAAATACTACTACAACAAGATCAGCACCACCAAAATATACACGATGATGAGGGATTCTATGAAGATTTAAATGAATGGGATCATGATATGTTGCAGGACGATGTAATTTATCGTAGAATGTTGATTGACAACATAGACAGCGTTATGGAAGAAATTAACGCTTTTACGTTAAGAAATTAACGCTTTTACGTGCAGATACATCAAGAGCGTATATAAGAACGCTTATACGTAACATCGGAGACCCTGAGATTGCATTTCATGAGCTACAACGCGGATTTTAGCTTATTCGTGAATGGGAGCAGCAACGCGATTTTCTTTATCAAACCTTAGAAAATTTAACGATAGAATTTGAAAGGTTTTTATTTGTATAAATAACTTTTTTTCAATTATATATATATATATATATATATATATATGTTTTTTATATATTTTTAACGTAATATAGATATCATTTTTTAATTTTCAAATAAAACCATAAAACAACTTAAATATTTTAAAACAATTTTATTTTTTATAATAAATTATGTTATCATTTTTTTCATAGCAAAATCCACCTCAACTGGTGCGACATCTGCATAAAATGTAGGTAAATCTGTACTTTTAACAGTAAATTGGTATATTAGTTTCCCCGAATCCAAATATTTATTTATGAAATCTATGTATTCAGCTGAATGGGCTTTTGCATACCTTGTTGGCATATAAGTGTAGAAGTCTTCACAGTAGATGATAACACTCTCCCCATCATTTTTGAAAGCAGATGGTGCTTTCACAAGTTTTATTATGCTGCAAAGAAAAACAGAATTATTATTTTTACACCTTATACTATTTATTATATTATATATATATATATATATTTCTTATACTTACTCAAATTTAATTTCTCGTTCCAAGGCTCTAAGTCCTACGTAGTTCTTGTTGAATTGCGATTTATTTAGTGGTTTAATCATCCTGTTGAAATCAGTTAGAACTTTGTCTAATTCGTTCTTGATCTCAACATTTTCTTTCTCATCATCTTCGTTATCTGTTGTTAAATCAAAGTCCAGTTTTCAGGCAGCTAATGGTTTCTTCGTCTTTTTTATTATAGCCTTCCAGCGGTCGTCGTCGCTATCTTCCTCTTCACCTATTTTGTGAAATGCTTCTATTTCATCTTCTGTTGGTTGATATTGGCATATTGATGTACTTCCTTCAGCTCCTGTTTTTTGCTTCTTGGATTGGTTATGGTTATACATATTTCCTTGTATGTTAGTACACAGAACAATTACTCAACAACTTTATGTTTTGAATTGATTTTAATAACAAAAGTTTTCAATATTTATATGATTTTTTGGGGTTTTAATTATTTTTTTTTATATTCAATTTATAATTTATATTATCAGAATGTGGTTAATGAAATGTCTAAAAAAATAAATTCTTAATTTCACAATTACTCAACAACTTAATATTTTATTATAGTTTTTGAGTATATCCTCTCCTTAAAAATTAAATAAATTCAAATTTTAAAGATACTAGGTATATCAATAAAATTTTTAAGTATTTATACTTATATATATATAAATATAATATATTTCCTAACATACATTACATACAATTCATAAAAATCAACCACACAGACTAGAACTTATCATATTACCATATTTCACAAACTAAAATTTGTGGTCACCAATTTTAAAATAAATATATTTTAATTGAGTATAATAAAACAATTAACATAAGGTTAAATAAAATTTTATAATTATATTGATAGATAAAAAAAAAAAAAGTAGCTATGCACCGAGGCTTGAACCATCATTAAAACTAGCTGCCATTATACCTACATTATTTTAATGGTTTGCCATCCTAAGCCATAGCTACTTGTAAAAATATATAATTATAAACATATCTAAAATATTATTTTAAACTATCTAAAACCATTAACATATGTTTTACTCTATACTCTCTATCAAACATAAAATTTTTATAGTAAAAATGACCTTGATATCTAAAACCTTAACATTTGTTTTAGCTAAATTCTAATAGCAAAACTCAAAATATAATTATTTTGTTTATATATCCAATAACACAAAAAAAAATGCATTCATAAACCACAACTTATTACTGATAAGGAAAATAATTTTATTTAGAATATATTTTAAATTTAACAAAATTTAAATACAAAGCATAAACGAAAATTGTGAAATTCACTGATAAGACTAACCACAAAAATCTTAAATTTAGCAAATATCAACTAATGGAGTTTGTTAAAAGGTTAAAACTTATACACACAATACTAACATCATTAACACCCAACCACACCCCATCCCACACCCCCATCACACATCCCCATCCCACACCATCATATCCAATACACCAACCCGCCCCCCCACACACACTAAAACGTTCTCATTAAACAACAATGACAGCCCCACAAACCGACAGACAAAACGACAGACACTATGACACACCGACAAACGACAAAAGGACAAAACGACAGACCGACAGACAAAACGACAGACACTATGACACACCGACAAACGACAAAACGACAGACCGACAGACAAAACGACAGACACTATGACACACCGACAAACGACAAAACGACAGACCGACAGACCGACAGACATAACGACAGACACCAACAACTACCAACACACGCCTTAATTCACTTTCACTAAATAGCAAATTACAGGGTGTGTTGATTGGTGGTCTAGAACTCTCATAGCCCTTACTACTTATGTTAAATTATGATTAACATGTTTAAATTTAGCTGAATAAATTTGTTATTTTTAATTTTTCTTTATAAAAATTAACAAATTTTTAAAAAAAATGCAAAAAAAATCAACTAAATTATGTTTTTTGTTAAATGTATGTTGAATTATATGTTAAATTATGAATAAAATGTTTAGAAACATAAAGTTCGCTGAATTAAATTGTTATTTTAAATTTTTCTTTATAAAAATTAAAATTTTTTTAAAAAAATTGCAAAAAAGTCAACTAAATTATGTTTTTTGTTAAATATATGTTTAATTATATGTTAAATTATGATTAACATGTTTAGAAACATAAATTTAGCTGAATAAAGTTGTTATTTATAATTTTTCTTTATAAAAATTAAGAAATTAAAAAACAAAGCCAAAAAAGTCAACTAAATTATGTTTTTTGTTAAACAATGTTGAATTATATGTTAAATTATGATTAACATGTTTAGAAAGATAAATTTCGCTGAATAAAGTTGTTATTTTTAAATTTTCTTTATAAAAATTAAGAAATTTTTAAAAAATTGACAAAAAACTTAACTAAATCATGTTTTTGTTAAATGTATCTTGAATTATATGTTAAATTATGAATAACTTTATATGTTTAATTATGATTAACATGTTAAGAAACATAAATTTAGCTTACTTCCATATTTTTCGTTATAAAAATTAACAAATTTTAAAAGAAATTGCAAAAACAGTCAACTAAATTATATTTTTTGTTAAATGTATGTTGAATTATATGTTATATTATGATTAGAATGTTCAGAAATATAAACTTAACTGAATAAAGTTGTTATTTTTAATTTTTCTTTATAAAAATTAAGAATTTTTTAAAAAACTTGCCAAAAAAAGACAACTAAATTATGTTTTTTGTTAAATGTATGTTGAATAATATGATAAATTATGATTAACATGTTTAGAAATATAAACTTAGCTGAATAAAATTGTTATTTTTAATTTTTCTTTATAAAAATTAAGAAATTTTAAAAAATTGGCATAAAAAAGTCAACTAAATTATGTTTTTTTGTTAAATGTGTGTTGAATTATATGTTAAATTACGATTACCATGTTTAGAAACATAAATTTAACTGAATTAATTTGTTATTTTTAATTTTTCTTTAAAAATTATGAAATTTTTAAAAAATTGTCATAAAATGTCAACTAAATTATGTGTTTTGTTAACTATATATTGAATTATATGTTAGAAATTAAGAATTTTTTTAAAAAAATTGCCAACAAATCAACTAAATTATGTGTTTTGTTATATATATGTTGAATTAAATGTTAAATTATGAATAACATATTTAGAAACATAAACTTAACTGAATAAAGTTGTTATTTTTAATTTTTCTTTATAAAAATTAAGACATTTGTAAAAAATTGTCAAAAAAGTCAACTAAATTATGTTTTTTTGTTAAATATATGTGGAATAATATGTTAAATTATGATTAGCATGTACAGAAATATAAATTTAGCTGAATAAAGTTGTTATACTTAATTTTTCTTTATAAAAATTAAGAAATTTTTTAAAAATTGCCATAAAAAAGTCAACTAAACTATTTTTTTGTTAAATATATGTTGAATTATATGTTAAATTATGATTAGAATGTTCAGAAATATAAATTTAACTGAATAAAGTTGTTATACTTAATTTTTCTTTATAAAAATTAAGAAATTTTTTAAAAATTGGCATAAAAAAGTCAACTAAACTATTTTTTGGTTAAATATATGTTGAATTATATGTAAAATTATGATTAACATGTTTAGAAACATAAATTTAGCTGAATAAAGTCGTTATTTTTAATTTTTCTTTATAAAAATTAAGAAATTTTTAAAAAATTGCCAAAAAAGTCAACTAAATTATGTTTTTTTGTTAAATGTATGTTGAATTATATGCTAAATAATGAATAACATGTTTAGAAACATACATTTTCCTGAATAAAGTTTTGATTTTTAATCTTTCTTTATAAAAATTAAGAAATTTTTAAAAAAATTGCCAGAAAAATCAACTAAATTATGTTTTTTGTTAAATATATGTTAAATTATGATTACCATGTTTAGAAACATAAATTTAGCTAAATAAAGTTATTATTTTACATTTTTCTTTATAAAAATTATGAAATTTTTAAAAAATTGGCATAAAAAAGTCAACTAAATTATGTTTTTTTGTTAAATGTGTGTTGAATTATATGTTAAATTACGATTACCATGTTTAGAAACATAAATTTAACTGAATTAATTTGTTATTTTTAATTTTTCTTTATAGAAATTAAGAATTTTTTTAAAAAAATTGCCAACAAATCAACTAAATTATGTGTTTTGTTATATATATGTTGAATTAAATGTTAAATTATGATTAAAATGTTTAGAAACATAAATTTAGCTGAATAACGTTGTTATTTTTAATTTTTCTTTATAAAAATTAAGAAATTTTTAAACAAATTGCCAAAAAAGCCTACTAAATTATGTTTTTTTGTTAAATGTATGTTGAATAATATCTTAAATTATGATTAGCATGTTCAGAAATATAAATTTAGCTGAATAAAGTTGTTATTTTTAATTTGTCTTTATAAAAATTAAGAAATTTTTAAAAAATTGGCATAAAAAAGTCAACTAAATTAGTATTTTTGTTAAATATATGTTAAATTATATGTTAAATTATGATTAACATGTTTAGAAACATAAATTTAGCTGAATAAAGTTGTTATTTTTAATTTTTCTTTAAAAATTATGAAATTTTTAAAAAATTGTCATAAAATGTCAACTACATTATGTGTTTTGTTAACTATATATTGAATTATATGTTAAATTATGAATAACATATTTAGAAACATAAACTTAACTGAATAAAGTTGTTATTTTTAATTTTTCTTTATAAAAATTAAGACATTTGTAAAAAATTGTCGAAAAAGTCAACTAAATTATGTTTTTTTGTTAAATATATGTGGAATAATATGTTAAATTATGATTAGCATGTACAGAAATATAAATTTAGCTGAATAAAGTTGTTATACTTAATTTTTCTTTATAAAAATTAAGAAATTTTTTAAAAATTGCCATAAAAAAGTCAACTAAACTATTTTTTGGTTAAATATATGTTGAATTATATGTAAAATTATGATTAACATGTTTAGAAACATAAATTTAGCTGAATAAAGTCGTTATTTTTAATTTTTCTTTATAAAAATTAAGAAATTTTTAAAAAATTGCCAAAAAAGTCAACTAAATTATGTTTTTTTGTTAAATGTATGTTGAATTATATGCTAAATAATGAATAACATGTTTAGAAACATAAATTTTCCTGAATAAAGTTTTGATTTTTAATCTTTCTTTATAAAAATTAAGAAATTTTTAAAAAAATTGCCAGAAAAATCAACTAAATTATGTTTTTTGTTAAATATATGTTAAATTATGATTACCATGTTTAGAAACATAAATTTAGCTAAATAAAGTTGTTATTTTACATTTTTCTTTATAAAAATTATGAAATTTTTAAAAAATTGGCATAAAATATCAACTCAATTATGTTTTTTTGTTAATTGTATGTTGAATTATATGTTAAATTATGATTAACATGTTTAGAAACATAAATTTAGCGGAATAATGTTGTTATTTTTAATTTTTCTTTATAAAAATTAAGAAATTTTTAAAAAAATGGCAAAGAAAGTCAACTAAATTATGTTGTTTGTTAAATGTATGTTGAATTATATGTTAAATTATGATTAACATGATTAGAAACATAAATTTCGCTGAATAAATTTGTTATTTTTAATTTTTCTTTATAAAAATTTAAATTATGAATAACATGTTTAGAAATGTAAATTTAGCTGAATAAATTTATTATTTTTAATTTTTACTTATAAAAATTAAGAAATTTGTAAAAAATTGGCATAAAAAAGTCAACTAAACTATTTTTTGGTTAAATATATGTTGAATTATATGTAAAATTATGATTAACATGTTTAGAAACATAAATTTAGCTGAATAAAGTCGTTATTTTTAATTTTTCTTTATAAAAATTAAGAAATTTTTAAAAAATTGCCAAAAAAGTCTACTAAATTATGTTTTTTTGTTAAATGTATGTTGAAATATATGTTTAATTATGATTAACATAATTAGAAACATTACTTTATCTGAATAAAATTGTTATTTTTAATTTTTCTTTATAAAAATTAAGAAATTTTTAAAAAATTGGTATAAAAAAGTCAACTAAATTATTTTTTTTGTTAAACATATGTTGAATTATATGTTAAATTATGATTAACATCTTTAGAAACATAAATTTAGCGGAATAATGTTGTTATTTTTAATTTTTCTTTATAAAAATTAAGAAATTTTTAAAAAATGGCAAAGAAAGTCAACTAAATTATGTTGTTTGTTAAATTTATGTTTAATTATATGTTAAATTATGATTAACATGATTAGAAACATAAATTTCGCTGAATAAATTTGTTATTTTTAATTTTTCTTTATAAAAATTTAAATTATGAATAACATGTTTAGAAATGTAAATTTAGCTGAATAAAGTTATTCTTTTTAATTTTTACTTATAAAAATTAAGAAATTTTTAAAAAATTGGCATAAAAAAGTCCACTTAATTATGTTTTTTTTTGTTAAACATATGTTGAATTATATTTTAAATTATGATTAACATGTTAAGAAACATAAATTTCTCTGAATAAAGTTGTTATTTTTAAGTTTTCTTTATAAAAATTAAGAAATTTTTAAAAAAATTGCCAAAAAAGTCAGCTAAATTATGTTTTTGCTAAATATATGTTGAATTATATGTTAAATTATGATTGACATGTTTGGAAATATAAATTTAGCAGAATAAAGTTGTTATTTTTAATTTTTCTTTATAAAAATTAAGAAATTTTTAAAAAATTGGTATAAAAAAGTCAACTAAATTATGTTTTTTTTTTGTGAAATATATGTTGAATTATATGTTAAATTATGATTAACATATTTAGAAACATAAATTTAGCTAAATAACGTTGTTATTTTTAATTTTTCTTTATAAAAATTAAGAAATTTTTAAAAAAATTGCCAAAAAAGTCAACTAAATTATGTGTTATTAAATGTATGTTGAATTGTATGTTAAATTATGATTAACATGTTTAGAAACATAAATTTAGCTGAATAACGTTGTTATTTTTAATTTTTCTTTATAAAAATTAAGAAATTTTTAGAAAAATTGCCAAAAAAGTCTACTAAATTATGTTTTTTTGTTAAATGTATGTTGAATTATATGTTAAATTATGATTAACATAATTAGAAACATAAATTTCGCTGAATAAAGTTGTTATTTTTAATTTTTCTTTATAAAAATTTAAATTATGAATAACATGTATAGAAATGTAAATTTAGGTGAATAAAGTTATTATTTTTAATTTTTACTTATAAAAATTAAGAAATTTTTAAAAAATTGGCATAAAAAAGTCAACTTAATTATGTTTTTTGGTTTAACATATGTTGAATTATATTTTAAATTATGATTAACATGTTAAGAAACATAAATTTCGCTGAATAAAGTTGTTATTTTTAATTTTTCTTTATAAAAATTAAGAAATTTTTAAAAAATTGGTATAAAAAAGTCAACTAAATAATTTTTTTTGTTAAATATATGTTGAATTATATGTTAAATTATGATTAACATCTTTAGAAATATAAATTTAGCTGAATAAAGTTGTTATTTCTAATTTTTCCTTATAAAAAGTAAGAAATTTTTAAAAAAATTGCCAAAAAAGTCAACTAAATTATGTTTTTTGTTAAATGTATGTTAAATTATATGTTAAAATATGATTAACATATTTAGAAACATAAATTTAGCTGAATAAAATTGTTATTTTGAATTTTTCTTTATAAAAATTAAGAAATTTTTAAAAAAATTGCCGAAAAAAGCCAACTAAATTATGTTTTTTTGTTAAATGTATGTTGAATTATATGTTAAATTATGATTAACATCTTTAGAAACATAAATTTAGCGGAATAATGTTGTTATTTTTAATTTTTCTTTATAAAAATTAAGAAATTTTTAAAAAAATGGCAAAGAAAGTCAACTAAATTATGTTGTTTGTTAAATTTATGTTTAATTATATGTTAAATTATGATTAACATGATTAGAAACATAAATTTCGCTGAATAAATTTGTTATTTTTAATTTTTCTTTATAAAAATTTAAATTATGAATAACATGTTTAGAAATGTAAATTTAGCTGAATAAAGTTATTATTTTTAATTTTTACTTATAAAAATTAAGAAATTTTTAAAAAATTGGCATAAAAAAGTCCACTTAATTATGTTTTTTTTTGTTAAACATATGTTGAATTATATTTTAAATTATGATTAACATGTTAAGAAACATAAATTTCTCTGAATAAAGTTGTTATTTTTAAGTTTTCTTTATAAAAATTAAGAAATTTTTAAAAAAATTGCCAAAAAAGTCAGCTAAATTATGTTTTTGCTAAATATATGTTGAATTATATGTTAAATTATGATTGACATGTTTGGAAATATAAATTTAGCAGAATAAAGTTGTTATTTTTAATTTTTCTTTATAAAAATTAAGAAATTTTTAAAAAATTGGTATAAAAAAGTCAACTAAATAATGTTTTCTTTTTGTGAAATATATGTTGAATTATATGTTAAATTATGATTAACATATTTAGAAACATAAATTTAGCTAAATAACGTTGTTATTTTTAATTTTTCTTCATAAAAATTAAGAAATTTTTAAAAAAATTGCCAAAAAAGTCAACTAAATTATGTGTTATTAAATGTATGTTGAATTGTATGTTAAATTATGATTAACATGTTTAGAAACATAAATTTAGCTGAATAACGTTGTTATTTTTAATTTTTCTTTATAAAAATTAAGAAATTTTTAGAAAAATTGCCAAAAAATTCTACTAAATTATGTTTTTTTGTTAAATGTATGTTGAATTATATGTTAAATTATGATTAACATAATTAGAAACATAAATTTCGCTGAATAAAGTTGTTATTTTTAATTTTTCTTTATAAAAATTTAAATTATGAATAACATGTATAGAAATGTAAATTTAGGTGAATAAAGTTATTATTTTTAATTTTTACTTATAAAAATTAAGAAATTTTTAAAAAATTGGCATAAAAAAGTCAACTTAATTATGTTTTTTGGTTTAATATATGTTGAGTTATATTTTAAATTATGATTAACATGTTAAGAAACATAAATTTCGCTGAATAAAGTTGTTATTTTTAATTTTTCTTTATAAAAATTAAGAAATTTTTAAAAAATTGGTATAAAAAAGTCAACTAAATAATTTTTTTTGTTAAATATATGTTGAATTATATGTTAAATTATGATTAACATCTTTAGAAATATAAATTTAGCTGAATAAAGTTGTTATTTCTAATTTTTCCTTATAAAAAGTAAGAAATTTTTAAAAAAATTGCCAAAAAAGTCAACTAAATTATGTTTTTTGTTAAATGTATGTTAAATTATATGTTAAAATATGATTAACATATTTAGAAACATAAATTTAGCTGAATAAAATTGTTATTTTGAATTTTTCTTTATAAAAATTAAGAAATTTTTAAAAAAATTGCCGAAAAAAGCCAACTAAATTATGTTTTTTTGTTAAATGTATGTTGAATTATATGTTAAATTATGACTAACATGTGTAGAAACATAAATTTAGCTGAATAAAATTCTTATTTATTAAGAAATTTATATAAAATTGTTATTTATTCAGAAAATTAAGAAATTTTTAAAAAATTTACATAAAAAAGTCAACTAAAAAAAGTGCACTACATTATGTTTTTTTGTTAACTATATGTTGAATTATTTATTACATTATGATTAACATGTTTAGAAACATAAATTTAGCTGAATAAAATTGTTACTTTTAATTTTTCTTTATAAAACTTAAGATATTTTTAAAAAAATTGCGAAAAAAGTCAACTAAATTATGTTTTTTGTTAAATGTATGTAGAATTATATGTTAAATTATGATTAACATGTTTAGAAACATAAACTTAGCTGAATAAAATTGTTATTTATTAAGAAAATTAAGAAATTTTTAAGAAATTTACATAAAAAAGTCAACTAAAAAAAGTCCAGTAAATTATGTTTTTTGTTAACTATATGTTGAATTATTTATTACATTATGATTAACATGTTTAGAAACATAAATTTAGCTGAATAAATTGTTATTTTTAATTTTTCTTTATAAAAATTAAGAAATTTTTAAAAAAATTGCGAAAAAAGTTACTAAATTATGTTTTTTTGTTAAATGTATGTAGAATTATATGTTATATTATGATTAACATGTTTAGAAACATAAATTTAGCTGAATAAAATTGTTATTTTTAATTTTTATTTATAAAAATTAAGAAATTTTTTAAAAATTGACATAAAAAAGTCAATTAAAAAAAGTCCACTAAATTATGTTTTTTTGTTAACTATATGTTGAATTATATGCTAAATTATGATTAACATGTTTAGAAACATAAATTTCGCTGAATAAAGATGTTATTCTTAATTTTTGTTTATAAAAATTGAGAAATTTTTAAAAAATTGCCAAAAAAATCAACTAAATTATGTTTTTTGTTAAAAGTATGTTGAATTATATGTTAAATTATGATTAACTTTTTATGTTAAATTATGATTAACATGTTTAAATTTAGCTGAATAAATTTGTTATTTTTAATTTTTCTTTATAAAAATTAACAAATTTTTAAAAAAAATGCAAAAAAAAATCAACTAATATGTTTTTTGTTAAATGTATGTTGAATTATATGTTATATTATGATTAACATGTTTAGAAACATAAATTTAGCTGAATAAAATTGTTATTTTTAATTTTTCTTTATAAAAATTAAGAAATTTTTTAAAAATTGGCATAAAAAAGTCAACTAAACTATTTTTTGGTTAAATATATGTTGAATTATATGTAAAATTATGATTAACATGTTTAGAAACATAAATTTAGCTGAATAAAGTCGTTATTTTTAATTTTTCTTTATAAAAATTAAGAAATTTTTAAAAAATTGCCAAAAAAGTCAACTAAATTATGTTTTTTTGTTAAATGTATGTTGAATTATATGCTAAATAATGAATAACATGTTTAGAAACATAAATTTTCCTGAATAAAGTTTTGATTTTTAATCTTTCTTTATAAAAATTAAGAAATTTTTAAAAAAATTGCCAGAAAAATCAACTAAATTATGTTTTTTGTTAAATATATGTTAAATTATGATTACCATGTTTAGAAACATAAATTTAGCTAAATAAAGTTATTATTTTACATTTTTCTTTATAAAAATTATGAAATTTTTAAAAAATTGGCATAAAATATCAACTCAATTATGTTTTTTTGTTAATTGTATGTTGAATTATATGTTAAATTATGATTAACATGTTTCGAGACATAAATTTAGCGGAATAATGTTGTTATTTTTAATTTTTCTTTATAAAAATTAAGAAATTTTTAAAAAAATGGCAAAGAAAGTCAACTAAATTATGTTGTTTGTTAAATGTATGTTGAATTATATGTTAAATTATGATTAACATGATTAGAAACATAAATTTCGCTGAATAAATTTGTTATTTTTAATTTTTCTTTATAAAAATTTAAATTATGAATAACATGTTTAGAAATGTAAATTTAGCTGAATAAAGTTATTATTTTTAATTTTTACTTATAAAAATTAAGAAATTTTTAAAAAATTGGCATAAAAAAGTCCACTTAATTATGTTTTTTTTTGTTAAACATATGTTGAATTATATTTTAAATTATGATTAACATGTTAAGAAACATAAATTTCTCTGAATAAAGTTGTTATTTTTAAGTTTTCTTTATAAAAATTAAGAAATTTTTAAAAAAATTGCCAAAAAAGTCAGCTAAATTATGTTTTTGCTAAATATATGTTGAATTATATGTTAAATTATGATTGACATGTTTGGAAATATAAATTTAGCAGAATAAAGTTGTTATTTTTAATTTTTCTTTATAAAAATTAAGAAATTTTTAAAAAATTGGTATAAAAAAGTCAACTAAATAATGTTTTTTTTTTGTGAAATATATGTTGAATTATATGTTAAATTATGATTAACATATTTAGAAACATAAATTTAGCTAAATAACGTTGTTATTTTTAATTTTTCTTCATAAAAATTAAGAAATTTTTAAAAAAATTGCCAAAAAAGTCAACTAAATTATGTGTTATTAAATGTATGTTGAATTGTATGTTAAATTATGATTAACATGTTTAGAAACATAAATTTAGCTGAATAACGTTGTTATTTTTAATTTTTCTTTATAAAAATTAAGAAATTTTTAGAAAAATTGCCAAAAAATTCTACTAAATTATGTTTTTTTGTTAAATGTATGTTGAATTATATGTTAAATTATGATTAACATAATTAGAAACATAAATTTCGCTGAATAAAGTTGTTATTTTTAATTTTTCTTTATAAAAATTTAAATTATGAATAACATGTATAGAAATGTAAATTTAGGTGAATAAAGTTATTATTTTTAATTTTTACTTATAAAAATTAAGAAATTTTTAAAAAATTGGCATAAAAAAGTCAACTTAATTATGTTTTTTGGTTTAATATATGTTGAGTTATATTTTAAATTATGATTAACATGTTAAGAAACATAAATTTCGCTGAATAAAGTTGTTATTTTTAATTTTTCTTTATAAAAATTAAGAAATTTTTAAAAAATTGGTATAAAAAAGTCAACTAAATAATTTTTTTTGTTAAATATATGTTGAATTATATGTTAAATTATGATTAACATCTTTAGAAATATAAATTTAGCTGAATAAAGTTGTTATTTCTAATTTTTCCTTATAAAAAGTAAGAAATTTTTAAAAAAATTGCCAAAAAAGTCAACTAAATTATGTTTTTTGTTAAATGTATGTTAAATTATATGTTAAAATATGATTAACATATTTAGAAACATAAATTTAGCTGAATAAAATTGTTATTTTGAATTTTTCTTTATAAAAATTAAGAAATTTTTAAAAAAATTGCCGAAAAAAGCCAACTAAATTATGTTTTTTTGTTAAATGTATGTTGAATTATATGTTAAATTATGACTAACATGTGTAGAAACATAAATTTAGCTGAATAAAATTCTTATTTATTAAGAAATTTATATAAAATTGTTATTTATTCAGAAAATTAAGAAATTTTTAAAAAATTTACATAAAAAAGTCAACTAAAAAAAGTGCACTACATTATGTTTTTTTGTTAACTATATGTTGAATTATTTATTACATTATGATTAACATGTTTAGAAACATAAATTTAGCTGAATAAAATTGTTACTTTTAATTTTTCTTTATAAAACTTAAGATATTTTTAAAAAAATTGCGAAAAAAGTCAACTAAATTATGTTTTTTGTTAAATGTATGTAGAATTATATGTTAAATTATGATTAACATGTTTAGAAACATAAACTTAGCTGAATAAAATTGTTATTTATTAAGAAAATTAAGAAATTTTTAAGAAATTTACATAAAAAAGTCAACTAAAAAAAGTCCAGTAAATTATGTTTTTTGTTAACTATATGTTGAATTATTTATTACATTATGATTAACATGTTTAGAAACATAAATTTAGCTGAATAAATTGTTATTTTTAATTTTTCTTTATAAAAATTAAGAAATTTTTAAAAAAATTGCGAAAAAAGTTACTAAATTATGTTTTTTTGTTAAATGTATGTAGAATTATATGTTATATTATGATTAACATGTTTAGAAACATAAATTTAGCTGAATAAAATTGTTATTTTTAATTTTTATTTATAAAAATTAAGAAATTTTTTAAAAATTGACATAAAAAAGTCAACTAAAAAAAGTCCACTAAATTATGTTTTTTTGTTAACTATATGTTGAATTATATGCTAAATTATGATTAACATGTTTAGAAACATAAATTTCGCTGAATAAAGATGTTATTCTTAATTTTTGTTTATAAAAATTGAGAAATTTTTAAAAAATTGCCAAAAAAATCAACTAAGTTATGTTTTTTGTTAAAAGTATGTTGAATTATATGTTAAATTATGATTAACTTTTTATGTTAAATTATGATTAACATGTTTAAATTTAGCTGAATAAATTTGTTATTTTTAATTTTTCTTTATAAAAATTAACAAATTTTTAAAAAAAATGCAAAAAAAAATCAACTAATATGTTTTTTGTTAAATGTATGTTGAATTATATGTTATATTATGATTAACATGTTTAGAAACATAAATTTAGCTGAATAAAATTGTTATTTTTAATTTTTCTTTATAAAAATTAAGAAATTTTTTAAAAATTGGCATAAAAAAGTCAACTAAACTATTTTTTGGTTAAATATATGTTGAATTATATGTAAAATTATGATTAACATGTTTCGAGACATAAATTTAGCGGAATAATGTTGTTATTTTTAATTTTTCTTTATAAAAATTAAGAAATTTTTAAAAAAATGGCAAAGAAAGTCAACTAAATTATGTTGTTTGTTAAATGTATGTTGAATTATATGTTAAATTATGATTAACATGATTAGAAACATAAATTTCGCTGAATAAATTTGTTATTTTTAATTTTTCTTTATAAAAATTTAAATTATGAATAACATGTTTAGAAATGTAAATTTAGCTGAATAAATTTATTATTTTTAATTTTTACTTATAAAAATTAAGAAATTTGTAAAAAATTGGCATAAAAAAGTCAACTAAACTATTTTTTGGTTAAATATATGTTGAATTATATGTAAAATTATGATTAACATGTTTAGAAACATAAATTTAGCGGAATAATGTTGTTATTTTTAATTTTTCTTTATAAAAATTAAGAAATTTTTAAAAAATTGCCAAAAAAGTCTACTAAATTATGTTTTTTTGTTAAATGTATGTTGAAATATATGTTTAATTATGATTAACATAATTAGAAACATCACTTTATCTGAATAAAATTGTTATTTTTAATTTTTCTTTATAAAAATTAAGAAATTTTTAAAAAATTGGTATAAAAAAGTCAACTAAATTATTTTTTTTGTTAAATATATGTTGAATTATATGTTAAATTATGATTAACATCTTTAGAAACATAAATTTAGCGGAATAATGTTGTTATTTTTAATTTTTCTTTATAAAAATTAAGAAATTTTAAAAAAAATGGCAAAGAAAGTCAACTAAATTATGTTGTTTGTTAAATTTATGTTTAATTATATGTTAAATTATGATTAACATGATTAGAAACATAAATTTCGCTGAATAAATTTGTTATTTTTAATTTTTCTTTATAAAAATTTAAATTATGAATAACATGTTTAGAAATGTAAATTTAGCTGAATAAAGTTATTATTTTTAATTTTTACTTATAAAAATTAAGAAATTTTTAAAAAATTGGCATAAAAAAGTCCACTTAATTATGTTTTTTTTTTGTTAAACATATGTTGAATTATATTTTAAATTATGATTAACATGTTAAGAAACATAAATTTCTCTGAATAAAGTTGTTATTTTTAATTTTTCTTTATAAAAATTAAGAAATTTTTAAAAAAATTGCCAAAAAAGTCAGCTAAATTATGTGTTATTAAATGTATGTTGAATTGTATGTTAAATTATGATTAACATGTTTAGAAACATAAATTTAGCTGAATAACGTTGTTATTTTTAATTTTTCTTTATAAAAATTAAGAAATTTTTAGAAAAATTGCCAAAAAAGTCTACTAAATTATGTTTTTTTGTTAAATGTATGTTAAATTATATGTTAAATTATGATTCACATAATTAGAAACATAAATTTCGCTGAATAAAGTTGTTATTTTTAATTTTTCTTTATAAAAATTTAAATTATGAATAACATGTATAGAAATGTAAATTTAGGTGAATAAAGTTATTATTTTTAATTTTTACTTATAAAAATTAAGAAATTTTTAAAAAATTGGCATAAAAAAGTCAACTTAATTATGTTTTTTGGTTTAACATATGTTGAATTATATTTTAAATTATGATTAACATGTTAAGAAACATAAATTTCGCTGAATACAGTTGTTCTTTTTAATTTTTCTTTAAAAAATTAAGAAATTTTTAAAAAAATTGCCAAAAAAGTCAACTCAATTATGTTTTTTGCTAAATATATGTTGAATTATATGTTAAATTATGATGAACATGTTTGGAAATATAAATTTAGCAGAATAAAGTTGTTATTTTTAATTTTTCTTTATAAAAATTAAGAAATGTTTAAAAAATTGGTATAAAAAAGTCAACTAAATAATTTTTTTTGTTAAATATATGTTGAATTATATGTTAACTTATGAATAAAATGTTTAGAAACATAAAGTTCGCTGAATTAAGTTGTTATTTTAAATTTTTCTTTATAACAATTACAAATTTTTTAAAAAAATTGCAAAAAAGTCAACTAAATTATGTTTTTTGTTAAATATATGTTTAATTATATGTTAAATTATGATTAACATGTTTAGAAACATAAATTTAGCTGAATAAAGTTGTTATTTATAATTTTTCTTTATAAAAATTAAGAAATTAAAAAACAAAGCCAAAAAAGTCAACTAAATTATGTTTTTTTGTTAAACATATGTTGAATTATATGTTAAATTATGATTAACATGTTTAGAAAGATAAATTTCGCTGAATAAAGTTGTTATTTTTAAATTTTCTTTATAAAAATTAAGAAATTTTTAAAAAATTGTCAAAAAACTTAACTAAATCATGTTTTTGTTAAATGTATGTTGAATTATATGTTAAATTATGAATAACTTTATATGTTAAATTATGATTAACATGTTTAGAAACATAAATTTAGCTGACTTCAATATTTTTCTTTATAAAAATTAACAAATTTTAAAAGAAATTGCAAAAAAAGTCAACTAAATTATATTTTTTGTTAAATGTATGTTGAATTATATGTTAAATTATGATTAAAATGTTTAAAAACATAAATTTCGCTGAATTAAGTTGTTATTTTTAATTTTTCTTTATAAAAATTAAGAATTTTTTAAAAACTTGCCAAAAAAAGACAACTAAATTATGTTTTTTGTTAAATGTATTTTGAATAATATGATAAATTATGATTAACATGTTTAGAAATATAAACTTAGCTGAATAAAATTGTTATTTTTAATTTTTCTTTTAAAAATTAAGAAATTTTAAAAAATTGGCATAAAAAAGTCAACTAAATTATGTTTTTTTGTTAAATGTGTGTTGAATTATATGTTAAATTACGATTACCATGTTTAGAAACATAAATTTAACTGAATTAATTTGTTATTTTAAATTTTTCTTTATAGAAATTAAGAATTTTTTTAAAAAAATTGCCAAAAAATCAACTAAATTATGTGTTTTGTTATATATATGTTGAATTAAATGTTAAATTATGATTAAAATGTTTAGAAACATAAATTTAGCAGAATAACGTTGTTATTTTTAATTTTTCTTTATAAAAATTAAGAAATTTTTAAAAAAATTGCCAAAAAAGCCTACTAAATTATGTTTTTTTGTTAAATGTATGTTGAATAATATCTTAAATTATGATTAGCATGTTCAGAAATATAAATTTAGCTGAATAAAGTTGTTATTTTTAATTTGTCTTTATAAAAATTAAGAAATTTTTAAAAAATTGGCATAAAAAAGTCAACTAAATTAGTATTTTTGTTAAATATATGTTAAATTATATGTTAAATTATGATTAACATGTTTAGAAACATAAATTTCGCTGAATAAAGTTGTTATTTTTAATTTTTCTTTAAAAATTATGAAATTTTAAAAAAATTGTAATAAAATGTCAACTAAATTATGTGTTTTGTTAACTATATATTGAATTATATGTTAAATTATGAATAACATATTTAGAAACATAAACTTAATTGAATAAAGTTGTTATTTTTAATTTTTCTTTATAAAAATTAAGACATTTGTAAAAAATTGTCAAAAAAGTCAACTAAATTATGTTTTTTTGTTAAATATTTGTGGAATAATATGTTAAATTATGATTAGCATGTACATAAATATAAATTTAGCTGAATAAAGTTGTTATACTTAATTTTTCTTTATAAAAATTAAGAAATTGTTTAAAAATTGACATAAAAAAGTCAACTAAACTATTTTTTTTGTTAAATATATGTTGAATTATATGTTAAATTATGATTAGAATGTTCAGAAATATAAATTTAACTGAATAAAGTTGTTATACTTAATTTTTCTTTATAAAAATTAAGAAATTTTTTAAAAATTGGCATAAAAAAGTCAACTAAACTATTTTTTGGTTAAATATATGTTGAATTATATGTAAAATTATGATTAACATGTTTAGAAACATAAATTTAGCTGAATAAAGTCGTTATTTTTAATTTTTCTTTATAAAAATTAAGAAATTTTTAAAAAATTGCCAAAAAAGTCAACTAAATTATGTTTTTTTGTTAAATGTATATTGAATTATATGCTAAATAATGAATAACATGTTTAGAAACATAAATTTTCCTGAATAAAGTTTTGATTTTTAATCTTTCTTTATAAAAATTAAGAAATTTTTAAAAAAATTGCCAGAAAAATCAACTAAATTATGTTTTTTGTTAAATATATGTTAAATTATGATTACCATGTTTAGAAACATAAATTTAGCTAAATAAAGTTATTATTTTACATTTTTCTTTATAAAAATTATGAAATTTTTAAAAAATTGGCATAAAATATCAACTCAATTATGTTTTTTGTTAATTGTATGTTGAATTATATGTTAAATTATGATTAACATGTTTAGAAACATAAATTTAGCGGAATAATATTGTTATTTTTAATTTTTCTTTATAAAAATTTAGAAATTTTTAAAAAAATGGCAAAAAAAGTCTACCAAATTATGTTGTTTGTTAAATGTATGTTGAATTATATGTTAAATTATGATTAACATGATTAGAAACATAAATTTCGCTGAATAAATTTGTTATTTTTAATTTTTCTTTATAAAAATTTAAATTATGAATAACATGTTTAGAAATGTAAATTTAGCTGAATAAAGTTATTATTTTTAATTTTTACTTATAAAAATTAAGAAATTTTTAAAAAATTGGCATAAAAAAGTAAACTTAATTATGTTTTTTTTTGTTAAACATATGTTGAATTATATTTTAAATTATGATTAACATGTTAAGAAACATAAATTTCTCTGAATAAAGTTGTTATTTTTAATTTTTCTGTATAAAAATTAAGAAATTTTTAAAAAATTGGTATAAAAAAGTCAACTAATTTATGTTTTTTTTGTCAAATATATGTTGAATTATTTATTACATTATGATTAACATGTTTAGAAACATAAATTTAGCTCAATAAATTGTTATTTTTAATTTTGATTTATAAAAATTAAGAAATTTTTAAAAAAATTGCGAAAAAAGTTACTAAATTATGTTTTTTTGTTAAATGTATGTAGAATTATATGTTATATTATGATTAACATGTTTAGAAACATAAATTTAGCTGAATAAAATTGTTATTTTTAATTTTTATTTATAAAAATTAAGAAATTTTTTAAAAATTGACATAAAAAAGTCAACTAAAAAAAGTCCACTAAATTATGTTTTTTTGTTAACTATATGTTGAATTATATGCTATATTATGATTAACATGTTTAGAAACATAAATTTCGCTGAATAAAGATGTTATTTTTAATTTTTGTTTATAAAAATTGAGAAATTTTAAAAAATTGCCAAAAAAATCAACTAAATTATGTTTTTTGTTAAAAGTATGTTGAATTATATGTTAAATTATTATTAACTTTTTATGTTAAATTATGATTAACATGTTTAAATTTAGCTGAATAAATTTGTTATTTTTAATTTTTCTTTATAAAAATTAACAAATTTTTTAAAAAAATTGCAAAAAAGTCAACTAAATTATGTTTTTTGTTAAATATATGTTTAATTATATGTTAAATTATGATTAACATGTTTAGAAACATAAATTTAGCTGAATAAAGTTGTTATTTATAATTTTTCTTTATAAAAATTAAGAAATTAAAAAACAAAGCCAAAAAAGTCAACTAAATTATGTTTTTTGCTAAACATATGTTGAATCATATGTTAAATTATTATTAACATGTTTGGAAATATAAATTTAGCACAATAAAGTTGTTATTTTTAATTTTTCTTTATAAAAATTAAGAAATTTTTAAAAAATTGGTATAAAAAAGTCAACTAAATTATGTTTTTTTTTGTCAAATATATGTTGAATTATTTATTACATTATGACTAACATGTTTAGAAACATAAATTTAGCTGAATAAATTGTTATTTTTAATTTTTGTTTATAAAAATTATAAAATTTTTAAAAAAATTGCGAAAAAAGTTACTAAATTATGTTTTTTTGTTAAATGTATGTAGAATTATATGTTATATTATGATTAACATGTTTAGAAACATAAATTTAGCTGAATAAAATTGTTATTTTTAATTTTTATTTATAAAAATTAAGAAATTTTTTAAAAATTGACATAAAAAAGTCAACTAAAAAAAGTCCACTAAATTATGTTTTTTTGTTAACTATATGTTGAATTATATGCTAAATTATGATTAACATGTTTAGAAACATAAATTTCGCTGAATAAAGATGTTATTTTTAATTTTTGTTTATAAAAATTGAGAAATTTTTAAAAAATTGCCAAAAAAATCAACTAAATTATGTTTTTTGTTAAAAGTATGTTGAATTATATGTTAAATTATGATTAACTTTTTATGTTAAATTATGATTAACATGTTTAAATTTAGCTGAATAAATTTGTTATTTTTAATTTTGCTTTATAAAAATTAACAAATTTTTAAAAAAAATGCAAAAAAAAATCAACTAAATTATGTTTTTTGTTAAATGTATGTTTAATTATATGTTAAATTATGAATAAAATGTTTAGAAACATAAAGTTCGCTGAATTATGTTGTTATTTTAAATTTTTCTTTATAAAAATTAAAATTTTTTTAAAAAAATTGCAAAAAAGTCAACTAAATTATGTTGTTTGTTAAATATATGTTTAATTATATGTTAAATTATGATTAACATGTTTAGAAACATAAATTTAGCTGAATAAAGTTGTTATTTATCATTTTTCTTTATAAAAATTAAGAAATTAAAAAACCAAGCCAAAAAAGTCAACTAAATTATGTTTCTTGCTAAACATATGTTGAATCATATGTTAAATTATTATTAACATGTTTGGAAATATAAATTTAGCACAATAAAGTTGTTATTTTTAATTTTTCTTTATAAAAATTAAGAAATTAAAAAACAAAGCCAAAAAAGTCAACTAAATTATGTTTTTTGCTAAACATATGTTGAATCATATGTTAAATTATTATTAACATGTTTAGAAAGATAAATTTCGCTGAATAAAGTTGTTATTTTTAAATTTTCTTTATAAAAATTAAGAAATTTTTAAAAAATTGACAAAAAACTTAACTAAATCATGTTTTTGTTAAATGTATGTTGAATTATATGTTAAATTATGAATAACTTTATATGTTAAATTATGATTAACATGTTTAGAAACATAAATTTAGCTTACTTCCATATTTTTCTTTATAAAAATTAACAAATTTTAAAAGAAATTGCAAAAAAAGTCAACTAAATTATAGTTTTTGTTAAATGTATGTTGAATTATATGTTAAATTATGATTAAACTGTTTAGAAACATAAATTTCGCTGAATTAAGTTGTTATTTTTAATTTTTCTTTATAAAAATTAAGAATTTTTTAAAAAACTTGCCAAAAAAAGACAACTAAATTATGTTTTTTGTTAAATGTATGTTGAATAATATGATAAATTATGATTAACATGTTTAGAAATATAAACTTAGCTGAATAAAATTGTTATTTTTAATTTTTCTTTATAAAAATTAAGAAATTTTAAAAAATTGGCATAAAAAATTCAACTAAATTATGTTTTTTTGTTAAATGTGTGTTGAATTATATGTTAAATTACGATTACCATGTTTAGAAACATAAATTTAACTGAATTAATTTGTTATTTTTAATTTTTCTTTATAGAAATTAAGATTTTTTTTAAAAAAATTGCCAAAAAATCAACTAAATTATGTGTTTTGTTATATATATGTTGAATTAAATGTTAAATTATGATTAAAATGTTTAGAAACATAAATTTAGCTGAATAACGTTGTTATTTTTAATGTTTCTTTATAAAAATTAAGAAATTTTTAAAAAAATTGCCAAAAAAGCCTACTAAATTATGTTTTTTTGTTAAATGTATGTTGAATAATATCTTAAATTATGATTAGCATGTTCAGAAATATAAATTTAGCTGAATAAAGTTGTTATTTTTAATTTGTCTTTATAAAAATTAAAAAATTTTTAAAAAATTGGCATAAAAAAGTCAACTAAATTAGTATTTTTGTTAAATATATGTTAAATTATATGTTAAATTATGATTAACATGTTTAGAAACATAAATTTAGCTGAATAAAGTTGTTATTTTTAATTTTTCTTTAAAAATTATGAAATTTTTAAAAAATTGTCATAAAATGTCAACTAAATTATGTGTTTTGTTAACTATATATTGAATTATATGTTAAATTATGAATAACATATTTAGAAACATAAACTTAACTGAATAAAGTTGTTATTTTTAATTTTTCTTTATAAAAATGAAGAAATTTTTTAAAAATTGACATAAAAAAGTCAACAAAACTATTTTTTTTGTTAAATATATGTTGAATTATATGTTAAATTATGATTAGAATGTTCAGAAATATAAATTTAACTGAATAAAGTTGTTATACTTAATTTTTCTTTATAAAAATTAAGAAATTTTTTAAAAATTGGCATAAAAAAGTCAACTAAACTATTTTTTGGTTAAATATATGTTGAATTATATGTAAAATTATGATTAACATGTTTAGAAACATAAATTTAGCTGAATAAAGTCGTTATTTTTAATTTTCTTTATAAAAATTAAGAAATTTTTAAAAAATTGCCAAAAAAGTCAACTAAATTATGTTTTTTTGTTAAATGTATGTTAATTATATGCTAAATAATGAATAACATGTTTAGAAACATAAATTTTCCTGAATAAAGTTTTGATTTTTAATCTTTATTTATAAAAATTAAGAAATTTTTAAAAAAATTGCCAGAAAAATCAACTAAATTATGTTTTTTGTTAAATATATGTTAAATTATGATTACCATGTTTAGAAACATAAATTTAGCTAAATAAAGTTATTATTTTACATTTTTCTTTATAAAAATTAAGAAATTTTTAAAAAAATGGCAAAAAAAGTCAACTAAATTATGTTGTTTGTTAAATGTATGTTGAATTATATGTTAAATTATGATTAACATGATTAGAAACATAAATTTCGCTGAATAAATTTGTTATTTTTAAGTTTTCTTTATATAAATTTAAATTATGAATAACATGTTTAGAAATGTAAATTTAGCTGAATAAAGTTATTATTTTTAATTTTTACTTATAAAAATTAAGAAATTTTTAAAAAATTGGCATAAAAAAGTCAACTTAATTATGTTTTTTTTTGTTAAACATATGTTGAATTATATTTTAAATTATGATTAACATGTTAAGAAACATAAATTTCTCTGAATAAAGTTGTTATTTTTAATTTTTCTGTATAAAAATTAAGAAATTTTTAAAAAAATTGCCAAAAAAGTCAACTAAATTATGTTTTTTGCTAAACATATGTTGAATCATATGTTAAATTATTATTAACATGTTTGGAAATATAAATTTAGCACAATAAAGTTGTTATTTTTAATTTTTCTTTATAAAAATTAAGAACTTTTTAAAAAATTGGTATAAAAAAGTCAACTAAATTATGTTTTTTTTTGTCAAATATATGTTGAATTATATGTTAAATTATGATTAACATATTTAGAAACATAAATTTAGCTAAATAACGTTGTTTTTTTAAATTTTTCTTTATAAAAATTAAGAAATTTTTAAAAAAATTGCCAAAAAAGTCAACTAAATTATGTGTTATTAAATGTATGTTGAATTATATGTTAAATTATGGTTAACATGTTTAGAAACATAAATTTAGCTGAATAACGTTAGTAGTAGGAAACCACACGTTTAACAAAATTTCTCCGTGCCAGTAAACAACAGCAAATAAAATACCACCTGTCGTAAGAGTAATATGTTAGATAAGAAATTTGAAAAATCTTTGATGCCCATATGTATTTGTTGTTAGAGGAGATCAACCCAATTATATTTGCTTTAGAACCTCCTTCGTAAAGAAACTTATTCTAAAATGTATTGCAATGTTGTTGTTATTTTTTATCTAATTCGAATAGCCATGTGCAAAATACTTGTTGTAAAATAAATATACAACAAAAAAAGTATTTAAAAATTAAATGTTCATACAAGAAATTTGATATATGCTTGTTGTATAGTAACATGGTTGATCGCGTGTGTATTTTGTTTTTGTAAAATAATGATGTTTTTTTGCGATTTGTATATATACATAAAAACTTGTTTAAAAAATTATATAATGTCTTGGGTGAATACGTATCCATAGAGGAATATGTAAACAAAAAAAAGCACATGGCTAACAAATTGACGGTAAATTCAAGTTATGAACGATTTTGTGTATAGCAATATATGTGGTATGGGTTTACGTATTTTTCCACTGCTAAGTAATGCCACTGCTAAGTAAAACTCATAAGAATTATTCTATAGTGGCATAACAAAGAATAGCAGAATAAAAAAGGCGTATTTTCTTTTTGCATACAAGAATCTTGATATCTGTATGTTGCATAGCAGCCTGGTTGATTAGCGTGTATTTGTTTTTGTAAAATTGCAATAACAAATACGTTATGAATGATTTTATGTATGCATTTTTGTATATGAAAGAGTTGGTATGTGGTATAGAAATACGTATTTTTGTTACAAAAACCAATATACGTAATAAATGCCACTGCTGAGTAAAACTTAAGTAGAATAGTGGAATAAAGAAAAAATGCATTATGTGTGAGAGGAGATATGAATTTTTTGTTGATATGATAAAGAAGTGCATGGCAGCTGTTTCAGCTCCGCCTTTGTAAATAAAAGAAATATGGTTACATAATAATTTTTTATTTATACATTATATGAGCTAATATACTAATATTACATGATAATGAAATTAATGATATGAAATGAGAAAATCGTTTTATATTTTGTTGCATATTTGGTACTATGTGTAATATCTTCGATGATCCTCTATCTGTTAAACCACATACATCCATGCCTTGATTTTTAGATTCCGTGTTTTTGTACTGATCGGTAAATATATAACAATTAGGTGAATATTTTTTATGTTCGTTCAATATGCTATCGTGGTTCTGCCAATGATATATCTGAACGTTACAGTAATAACACTGTACAATATCGCCCGTATTTAAATAGAAAAATCCATTTGAGGCCAGATCTTCTTTGGTTATAAAAGATTTAGGCCAACCTTCAAATGTTTTAAGACGTTCTTGGTTTTCACTTAATAAAGTCATTGCAAGGTTAATTTAATACAAAATAAATCGTAAAGAAGTGTGTCGTACTTATACCGTTTTTTTATTTTAATATGAGTAATACTAATTCAAAAATTAAAAGGGTGTACTACGACAAAGAAGGAGGTAATATATAAGGTTCTGTAGCAAAAATCCATGCTGCCTTAAGAAATAAAAAAGTCATAATCAAATAAAAAAATGGCTGAAATCCGAGGATGTTTATACATTACATTATCCTGCCAAAAAAAAATTCCCTAGGAATCACTATGTATTACAAGATATTGATCAGTTATGGGAAATTGACCTATGCGATATGAAAATGTATAAAAACGTTAATGACAATTATACATTCTTGTTATCGGTGATTGATGTTTTTTCAAAATACGGTTGGGTAGTATCCCTAAAAAATAAAACAGGTAAAGAAATAACTAAAGCCTTTCATACAATCCTTGAACAAAGTGATAGAAAGCCTATAACAGTTCAATCAGATAAAGGTAAAGAATTCAAGAATTCGAATTTTCAAAATTATCTGAAACAAAATAATATCAGACAACGATTCCCAACTATTTTGTCTACACAAAAAGCCGCAGTTGTTGAACGATTTAATCGTACAATAAAGGAAAAGATGTTTAAATATTTTACGGAAAGTTCTACTAAAAGATATATAGATATATTACCCAATCTTGTCAATTCTTATAATAAATCGTATCACAGTACAATAAAAATGAAACCATCAGAAGTTAATCAGAAACATGTGAAGCAAATTTATGAAATTTACAAGAATATACATAAAAAAGACCCCCAAATTAATTTAAATATATTTAAAGACGACTATGTACGCATTGTTAGGAAAAAAGCAATTTTTGAACATGGCTATACACAGAAATGGACAAAAGAAATTTTTCAAGTTGATAAAGTTATAAATAGAGAACCATATCCCTTATTCATTTTGAAAGACTTGAAAGGTCGAGAAGTTGAAGGTAGATTTTATTATCAAGAACTTCTGAAAGTTTATAAAAAAAATTATAGTTTTTAATCATCCATTTACAATGATGATTGCTGGACTCTCGGGTTGCGGTAAAACAACATTTATTTGTAAATTGATAAGAAAAATGGATCAATTTATTAAACCTGTACCGACAAAAATTTTATGGTGTAATCCTGAATTCAGTGCAGTACCAAAAAGTATAAGAAATTTGGAATATCATAATGAAGTTCCAGAAAATATCACTAATGTAAATAATGAACCAATACTAATTGTTTTGGATGACTTAATGTTAAATGCTTACAACAAATTTATCCTGAAAATTCAAAGGAATTTCTAAAAGTATATAATGAAGTAACATCAGTACCTTATGGTTATATTATTCTATATATGACACAAGATATCAACGATATATTTCGCTTCAGATCAAATATACTTAATTCAAATTATTTTGAATGTTTTTGTACATTAAAACAATTAACAGAGTTATCGGAAAAACATGAAACGTTTGACAACAAACCGTCATATCTTACACGTATTAAAAAAATCTAAACCAAAATTTCGTCAAATTTTGCTTAAAAACTGTGATCCAGAAGTTATTAAAACTATTTGTGAAATAGCTATAAACACCCTTAATGGAAACCACAAAGTGTCTAATCAGATTTATAATAAATTAAATAAAAATAAAAAAGTGTTGCGTTGCTTAGCTTGTCCCAAAAAATCTTTGAAAGCAAAAAGAAAAGTTATTATACAGAAAGGAGGGTTTTTACCTCTGTTGATAGGTTCAGTACTATCAGGCTTACTTGGAAGTTTATTATCAAAATAGTTTTTTAGAAACATGAATAATTTACAACGGATGATTGTTATACCTCCAGAACTTTATAACAAGCTGAAAGAGAATTTCAATAATGATGCAGAGCTTTTACACCTTGACAAAAGTATGAAAGAAATACTTTTAAATAAAAAATTATCAGATAATGAAAAATGGTATAGATATCGACAAAAATAAAATAAAATTTGCCAACAAAAGAAGACATCAATTACAGCAAAGAGCTTATAATAACTCCCAGCCACAACAATTAGAACACCCACCTTCTATAAACACAAGTAATTTTACAAAAAAAATATTTTCAAGTATGAGCACCCAAACGGAACCAGTTAGCAAAGCAAAAAAAACACAAAGGGTCTTAATTACACCTGAAGATGTTGTTGTGCAACACCAAAAACCTGTAAATGTTGATGTGCAACACCAAAACCTCGAAAACGATATGTATACATTTACACCTGGCAAGATAATTGCAACATCTGATAAAGATAATGCAGATTCTGAAACGGATGACGAAGTTTTTGATAATGATGACGAAATACGAAATTTAGCACTCTCAGCAACACCAACAGGAAAATGTATAAAAGAAAGGAAATCTATTGGTTCAGCAGATGTACGTATGTTTGAAACAGATGAAGGTGGTATTATTTCAGTGCCTATATTTGATAGACCTAAAAAAGATACGAGTATAAATCGTCAATTACGTTCTTCTACTAAGAAAGCATCCGCTCAAACTTTATTGAGATTCCCAGTTCGTAAAAAAATATTAAAATCGGAAAAGGATAATTTACAAGCCAAATCAGAAAAAGATAAGTTAAAACCTAAAACGACAACTCCATTAAATCTTTCTCAGTGGACAACTTATAAATAAAAAAAATGAATCAAACAGATGATTTTTTCATTACTCCCTTGAGTGATGCTTCAAATAATTATTATAACAATAACTCGTTGACACGTTTTACAAATAAATTTCCAACTGAAATTAACTTAACACATAATAATTGGAAAGTAGGTGTTTCGGAAGTATATATTAACGATTTTATACCGAATAGGTATAACGAAAATTATGAAGAAAGCGCATTTATAATAATTGGAAGTACGGAAGAAAATAAATTAGGCGTAGGGAAAACATATATTCCATATAACAAAGATGATGTAAAATGTGACTGGAAAGCCTCTATTTTACCAATACTTCTTGAAAATATATCTGGGGGACCAGGCTTAAACAAAAAAGAATGTGAACGATACTTGATTTCGGAGATTTACACTTTTATAACTGATGATGAAAATTATAAGGATCCGGACAAAATTCTAGATATTAAAGAGTCAAAATATATTGAAGTGTGTGTAACTAGCCCTAAAATAGATGTGAAGATTCCTATTAGCAGATCATATTCAGTCAAAAGCTTTATGAAAACTATTTTTTCCCAAGTTAAAAATATTAGATCACATAAAACAAAAATTGTCAAAGCTTTTGAAGTATTTTTAAACGATTTTACTTCAATATCAAAACCAGCAATGTTGTTTATGTACACTGATATAATAGAACCATGTTTTGTGGGTGATTCAAAGGTACGAGTTCTTAATATTATTGAAACAAAAAACTCTTTTGAATCTACAATAATCAAATATAAAAGCGTACAATATCGTAATGTCGAAAAAAAAGTTTTTGATAACATATCCATAAGACTAGCTGATAAATTTGGATTGGATATAAATTTTAGCAGGAGTGTAATACCAACAAAAATATTATTACATTTTATAAAAAATTAATATAAATAAAGAGAAATCATTACACTCTAATTATTAATCAATGAACCGTCATTATATTAAATACTATTTATCTCAAACAGGGGGTAATATTGAAGAAATAGGACCCCTGTTTCATTCGGCTGTAAATTATCAGAGAGGACGAGGTTTAGGAGACGTTTTCGGAGGGTTATTCCGCTATATAAAACCTATATTATCATCAGGTCTAAATTTTTTACAAAAACAAGCAGTTTCAAGTGGAATTGGTGTTTTATCAGATATTGCTTCAGGAGCAAATCCCACAGAAGTATTAAAAGATAGGGGTACAGAAGCTCTGAAAAATTTGAGACGCGAAGCTGTAAATAAAATGCATTCCATGTATGGTTCTGGAAAAAGGAGAGCTATAAAAAGAAATAATTCTACAAAACCGCGTCATTTACGTTTTAAATTGAAGAGACGTAAAGTTAAAAAAAGTAGTAAAAATAGAAAACGTGTATTAGACATTTTTGATTAAAGATGTTGGAGTGTATGAAATCAGAGTTAGATATATTTAGTTCACCACCTATTCAATCAAGTATCTTAAAATCAGAAGAAGTTGCTTATAACCCAATTGCTTCTTTAGATAATTCTTCGACTATAGAATTTGTTTCTTTGGGTCATGGCGATACATATAGAGATTTGTCATCAACATATTTAAAATTGAAAATACAAATATTAAAGAAAGATGGATCAGTGTGGAATGATGATAAAGATACTTCTACACCTCCTAAATTAATAACCCAACCGGCAATTGTTATCAATTTATTACATTCTATGACTAAACAATGCAATGTTCAGTTAAATGGTAAAAATATTACTTCATCTGACAACAATTATAATTATAGAGCTTACATAGAGTCTTTACTTAACTATGGAAATGATGCTGCTAATACCCATTTAAAATGTGCTGGTTGGTCGTTAGATAAACATGATGTAGGAAAATCTGGAAATAGTGGTTCCTCAGAACGTAAAAAACAATATATTAATAGTGGTGTTGTTGAATTGATGGGTAAACTCCATGTTGATATGTTTAATCAACCCACATTATTAATAAATGGTGTGGATGTCAGAGTTTTGCTAACTTTGGAAAAACCAGATTTTTACTTTTTCGCTGACGATAATGATGAAAGTCAAATGAAAATAATTGAAGCTACATTATTTATGAGACATGTGACAGTAAATCCTAGTATTTTACTTGCACATAATGCTGTTTTAGAAAAGGCCAATGCAAAATACAATTACAAACGTGTTGAAATAAAATCATTCACAGTACCATCAAGTAGTACTAATATATCGCTTGACAATGTTTTCATAGGACAACTCCCAAATACTATACTATTTTGCATGACAGATAATGATGCTTTTACTGGGAAACGTTCAAAAAATCCGTTTAATTTTAAACATTTTGAAATGACTCAATTTATGCTATATGTTAATGGCGTTCAAATACCGAATTTACCAATTGAAACTAGTGTTGCTGACAAGCATCGTTTTGATACACGTGCATATTATACTCTTTTTAATGGAACTGGAATTCATCATTCGGACAGAGGCCATAAAATCACAAAATCAATGTTCAGCAAAGGTTTTTACATTCTTGCATTCGATTTAACTCCAGATTTGCCAGGAAATAATTCGTGTCAAAGTTTATTGAACCAAGGAACTGTTAGAATTGAAGTCAAGTTTTCAAGATCTTTAAATACGACAGTAACATGTATTGTTTATGGCGAATTTGATGGTAGTTTACAAATCGATAAAAATCGAAACGTATATAAAAACCTATAAATAGGTTACTATGTCTTATTTTACACATTTTAAAATAGACAGTTAAGTAAACAACAAAGGTTTATAAAAATTATGCATTAGTAGATATGAGCTTTTGCTCTGATAATAAGAATACTATTTTTGTGAAATCCATTAGTATTACAGGCATAAAAGAGTCTTGTAAAATCTTCAATAAAGAATTTAAATATAAATATCCGACAACAGACGAATTAAAAGATATTGATAAAAATAACAACTTTTCATTTGGAAATTTATTAAATGAACAAATTACTAAAGAGCTTCATCAAACGTTAAAGAAAATCGACATCATACTTCTTAATGGTAAAATAAAAAAAGAGTTTTTGCTACATTTCGTTGAAGGAGAGACAAAAATTTTTGATTTCTCCACTTTGGAATAATATGGATACAAAACAAATAATAAATATATTAAAATGAAACAATTATACCAGAAATCGATTTAGAGGAGTTTTTCCCTTAAATAAAATACCCAAAATTATTAAAAAACCTGCAATAATTGTTGTCAATACAGATCCTTCAACAAAACCTGGAACTCACTGGATTGCTATATATTGTCCGTTAGTGGGTTGTATAGAATTTTTTGATTCGTACGGTCGACAACCTCGTCAAAAAGAGTTTGTTGACTTTTTAATTCGTAACTCAAATTGTTATATTGCTAATGGACGTCAATTACAAGGTATATTTTCTAATGTGTGTGGGCATTATTGTTGCGTTTATTTGTGGTATCGTTGTATTGGAAAAAGTATGCAAGCCTTTTTACAAGAGTTTCACAACAATCTTTTTGATAGAAACGATAATCTAATTTTGAACATGTTCAAACATGCTTTTAAATACAAAACAGGTTTTACAAATTCTAAACACAAAAAAATTCAAAAATGTGAATCCTTTCACGTAAAAATGAGGGAGCCGTTGCAATAAACATTCCAGTTTATTTCTAACATTCTTTTAAAAATGATTGCCCTCCAAGAAACTAAAAAGCGCAATTCATCTGGGAAAAATAAATCAGAAGTTAAAAAGAAGAAGTGCAGCAAAAACTTAATACCCCGAAATTTGTTGTTAGCCTACACATACTTCTTGGATGAGGCTCAAACATGTAAAATTAATATTGGTTATAGTATTGAAACTTTGGAAGCCGAAATACTTTTCCATCGTTTTAAAGAAGGACCTTTGTATATGTCTTATACAGAATGGGCGAAATTTTACTTTAATTTTAAAGAAATAGAAGAAAAACGCTTAAGTAATGAAGCTCAGATATTGGAGGATATCTTAGAAGCCTATGATGCTCCAATTACAAAAGTAAACTTTACATTTGATGATGACAACAAAAAAGTTTTCGAAATGTCAAAGTATGAACATGGACAATTTTTGGATATAATTGAATTCCTAAATGTGGTCATGTGTTACAACAACAATGCGGTTGTCAACGTACGAGAATATTTCCTCAAGTATTTGGAAAAATGTAAAGAAAACAATGTGTTTAAATTGACTTTTAAACACAATTATATATACCTATGCAATTATCTCATGTTCACTGCAACTATGCCAGATTATTTTACGAAATACCACTTTACTGTTCAAACAAATTATTTGAAAATGTAATAAATAATATTAAGATTGAAATCTAAACAAAAACTAGTTTTAAAATTGAAATGTAAAAATAATTTTGAAATTAAAACAATAAAAAATAATTATTTTTCTTAAAAATCAATTTTATTATTTCTTAACAGATACATATAGATATTAATACAATTTTGCACAGCGCATTTATAATTTTTATTATTATTGGTATGTATTTCACAATAGCTGTTATAATTTCTCAAAGAACTCAGTTTGGGTATCTCTTTTTCCAGCTCTATAATCTCTGTTGATAGTTTTAGGTATTGGCGTAAAAAAGTTTTCTTTTGATTACCTTTTACATATATTTTATACTCCGAATAAGTTTGCAGTATCGTAGTGATGTCATTATAAGGAATAGTTCCATTATTCCATTGAAAACTGTTAATATTTTTCGAAATAAAAATGTTTTGACGTTTGATATTATCTTTTAATTCTTCCTCGGGGTAAGGAGGTTTGAAAAAATAAACTATTGGGACTAGTGAACCTTGTTGAAGTATTGCCAATTCTTTTGCAAAAAGCTGACCCCCATTTCCTAGAACAAATTGGATATCTAAAAACAATTCCATCTTTACTTTTTTATCTGCATTAGTCTAAACTATTGTACAGAGTTGTAACAAGCTAATGAAAATAAAAAGACATTACAAAGATTTATATAGATATATATTTTTTATTTTTTCTTATAATTTCAAGTTATACAAAAATATAAAATTAAAATCTTAAAATATTACTTAATATAAATATAAGCTATAAATCTTAAAATATTATTTAATACAAAATATAAATAATTTTTTCTTATTCTTTATAAATTTATTTTCTTAAAATATTACTTAATACATATTACTTTTTTCTTACATATATTTATTTACTTACAAAACCATAAAGTATAGTTTCAAAATTGTTTGCTTTGCAGACACGTTTTGTAAAAGTGAAACCAAATTTTTTTGTTTCACTTTCGGTTACCACAGTGAAGTGTTTTTTTCTTTTTATTTTATGTATATTATAAAAACCATCACCGAATGGATCTACTATAAGTTTTTTCAGATTTTCAAAATTTAAAATTTTTTTGTTTGTCAAATTGCATGTTACACCTTTACATTTTGCAATTTCTCTCTTTTATTAGTTACAGGATTATAATATATGTAAGAGTAACATTTAGGACCTGTAGATACAAATTCTTCAATATATGTTTCATGGCCATATTCCTCCAACTCGTTTGTAAATTCTCCTAAAAAGTTACCAGTAACAGGTTTGTATGGAGAATTTTCATCTTCAATGAATATAACCGAATGAGTATCACAATATAATATGTTTTTTTCGAACTTATAAAGTTCATTATATAACTTTATACGTGCATGGGCTGTTGTGTTAAAGAAACATGTTTTAAAGGTTCAGCATATTCAGCATTGACATATTTCCATGCAACCCATATTTGATTTTCACCAGCCATATATAAATCGGATATTTCAACGCCAGGGGAATGAATTAATTTATTAAATTCATCGACTGATGAAATAACGCTGGTGTTAAACAATAAATTGCGTTGTATAAATTTATCCCATAGAGAGTTTAGACATATTTTCGAAATATTTCGTTTTGAAGGTTTTGGTTCTATATTAGCCTGTTTTAATAGAACCCCTTCTTTTTCGAAATATTGTTCTACATACAGACGTTTTTCTTCTTCTGTAACACATTCATGGGGGTAACCGCTTGCTTCTTGTTTCATTTTAATGAGCGTGTTCATATATTCTGCAAACAAACCCCCAGTTTTCGTTATAGGATCGTATATACTAGTTTCATAAGACCATACCTCTATTAATTCTAACAATTTATATCCTTTACTTAAAGCTAAGTGAATTTCTATGGCTGCCCATGTCCCTACAAAACTTCTGTCATTGTCAGGATGAAAACATTTTTGTAATACGTTTTCGTTTTCCGCACACGTTGGACAAAGCGCAAATAATAGCTTGTTATTTATTTTACAAGGTAAAACAGGTATAAATAAATCTTGAGGTGGTAAAATACTACATTTTATAATACCCTCAATTTCATAAATATTATTTATACTTTTACATTGTTCACTATTGAATATTTGGGAAATCCTATGGGATATTTACAGTTTTTATTTACATAAGGATACAAGGAAGTAAAGTCTAAATAGCGAATTTTCTCACCAGCTTTTATTTTATGATACAGTTTAAATACTTCTGTACGTCCTCCAAATATTGCATCACGTGGTTGCAAAGAATTATATAATATCACAGATTTGTTATTTAATTTATTATTTATATTTGGATTATTTGTTAAAAATAATCTAAAGGAACATTCCCACATACTTTTAACAATAAAATTTTTTTCTTTAAGGAAATCAAGCCTTAATAATGTATTTTCATAGTTGTCTTCAAGAGAAACACCATGTTTGGAAATATTTCTTATTTGAAAACATGTAGGACATCCATGATAATAACAACCCAAAAATTCATATACAATATTTGTCTCTTGATTGTACCCATCTACTTTAAAACCACAATTTTTTAATGTGACTTCATACTTAATATTATCATTAGCTTTCTCATTTTCATATTCCAACCATTTTTTACCTATTAACGATTGCATTTTAGATGTATTGAAATTATTATTAGGGATGACCCCTAAGGTATTTTTTTGTAAGAATTTTTTTCTATATACAAGCATTACAGCTTGAGCAATAGTAAAACTTTCTAAAAAAGGATTTATATCGAGAAGAACAACGAAATTTGACATAAATTTTAGGCACCCTTGTTGAAGTAATTTAACATCCATTTTGCAATATTTTATCAATTCTTGACGGTTATTGAAAATGTAGCCTGAATTTTTTAATTCGTTCCACCATGTATTAAACTTTTCTAATTTTTCCGAATTAAAATTTTCAGTCGCAAACATATTTATATCAGGTATTTCACCTATATAATTATAATTTTCAATTGTATTAAAAAAATGGGGGTAATCCCCCTTAGCAATATCTTTTAGACCGAAAGTTTTCGGAAATTTTGATAAAGCTATGGGTAAAAAATTTAAAGAATCTATAAAGGTAATATAATTATTGAAAGTAATTTTAAGAATCTTGAAGTCTCCCATGATTGGAACAATTGTTTTATTCCTTTTTAACAATTCAGTAATTATAAACTGACTGTCATAACTTTTGAAATTGTGTGCTATACTACAAATTTTCTGTGTTGAATAAGCACTAATACCTAATAAATATGTAATAAATTTTTCAAGGCAATTCTCGTTATTGTCATTTTCAAAAACGTGTATACGTTTTTTACAATTCTGACATTGTATATCATCATTATCGTCTAAGTAACAAAAGTAACAAACTTGATTTGCCACACAAAGGTTGGGAACATGTTGAAAGCTATTTATACCTATTTGTTTATTTTGGGTACATTCAAGGTCATAAAATATTAAGGTGAATTTTTCGGGTAATTTTTTTGTATACGGTTGTACGTAACAGTTATGACTTTCGTCTGTTAATTTGTAACAAATGGTGCATATTTTTTCTTCACAAGAATGAACCTGTCCTTTACGTTTGGAAAGATCATAATATTTCAAGCATTTAATCTGTATTTGGGAACATACAGTCCCCTTACCATAAATATTTTTTCTATAGTTTTCAAGACATTGATTACCACGAAATGTTCGAAAACATGTATCACATTTACAAGCCACTGCAACGTATTTGCAAGGAGGTTGTGTTTTGCAATATTTACATAATTCTTTGCACCTATGTGTAGATTTATATAGAACGTTACAATATACACATTGATATTTTTTACCGAAAAAGGCTTTTACACTTTTTATAGTAACAAAATGTTTTAAATCTTCAAAATAAAACAAATTAATACTCTTTGAATTGTTTGTATTAAAACGATAACACTTTTGAGCGTCTTTTTTGTCAATATAAACAGTGATATTATAAGCAGGCATAATTTTTTGATTTTTAAATATATCCCCGACATTGCATCCCGAGTGTTTGTCGACATTTACATTTGTTTTTCGTACTAGTTTTTCCACATCTTGGGATAATACTTTCAAAGATTTTTTATTAATTTTAAAATTTTGAGTATTATTATCCGCAAGATATTTTCCAATTACAATAGATTGGGGTAAACAATGAGTATTAGTTTTCTCCCCAATATTTATTATACTAATTTTTTTTCTTAGTATTTCCGGTTCAGATAAAGTACTAGGACAAACACGGCCTGTACCCGAAGGAATATTTATGATTTTAGCAGTTATTTCAATCAAATCTGTCGATAGAAAATTTTCATTTGATTGAATAACTGCAGCAAGTAAATCAGTTAACATATTAGATGTTAGATCTGATACTTTTTTAAAGGGTATACCGACTGGGCGCGTATTTTCAATAGAGGGAATTGATATTGTAATGCCGATCATGTCATGGGCAGAACAATCTGTCTTTACTATGTCTAACATATTTTTAAAACAAACATCTAACCAGTCGACTATTGTATCGAATTCCTGGTTACAGTCGTTTATTTTAAATGTAAAATTTCTACTAGTAACTCTAAACTTATTGCTAAAACTTTCAAATTTCTTAACTAATGTTACATACTTTTTTTTATTTGAGGTATGGACTGATGATGTTGATTGGTTTTCATGACCATGTCCTATTTGGTTTTCTGCTAAATTAGCTGATTGTTGCTGTGGTTGTTGTTGGGGTTGAAGTTGTTGTTGATGTTGTAGTTTTAGTTGTTGTTGTTGTTGTTGTTGTTGTTGTTGTTGTTGTTGTTGTTGTTGTTGTTGTTGTTGTTGTTGTTGTTGTTGTTGTTGTTGTTGTTGTTGTTGTTGTTGTTGTTGTTGTTGTTGTTGTTGTTGTTGTTGGCGTTGGGGTTGAGGATGTTGTTCTGATTGTGGTTGATGTTGCTGTAGATTACTGCCCTGAGTTACTCCGTTTTGCAATTCTGCTATGGCATTTGTACTTTCTGCAGGATAGCTGGCTACGAAATTCTGCGTGAAGTTCATTATTGTTGTAGCAAGTTGCTGGGCAAATTGCGTTAAAATTAAAGCTGTATTCTGAAAGGAAATTAAGATGACTTACTTGATCCATGATTTTATTTTTTATTTTCACTTTTTGTAAAGAAAATCTAATGTCTTTTCTTATTCGCGATTGCACAATGTTTGAAATTATTTTGTTTAAATATTTACCTTTTATATGTTTAATATGTGAAAAACATGTTTTAGAAAAAATTGCAATTCTTTTAACAGGTCTATAACCTCTATATAAATTAGAATTCGTTTTCCGGAAAGATCTGCATTATAATTTTTTCAATATTCCCTCATATACATATATATATGTACATTTTTAATTAGAACTAACATTTTACACTATTTTTTCTGTTTTTAAAAACCTTTATAAATGTAGCTTCCAACTAAAACAAATAAATTATAATATGAAATTTAATGTTATGCCATAGAATGTAAATTCCATCTTTGCAACATTGATTCATATAATATTTTAGAAATTTATAAAGAACATACAATATATGTAAAAGTAACTTATAATCTTCTGAAAAATAACTTATAATAATTTATTATGTACGTTAGGTTTAAACTAGTCTTGCAACATTGTTTAATATAATAAATATTAACCAGCTTTGTAAGAATAAATTATTAGATTGGAATTTTTGAATCAAAAAATATAAACAAGAACTTGTCTTTAACCAAATGCATTTTTTTTTGTTAATTAAATTATACCTATGTATTATTTGAATATAATACATTTTAAAGACAACAAACATCATTCTTTAGTTTAAAATTATTTTTCTAGTTTGTTAGATTTTTCCTTGAATTTAGAAAATGGAAACATTATTGCATTAAATTAGAGTATCTATTTTTATAAAGATTAATCTTATAGAACAGGATATTATTACCTTAGGTGGATCATTAATAAGATTTTCTAAGTTAATTGGATTTTTTTTTTTTATTAAGTACCATCAATTATAATTTTTAAGTAACAATATTTTTTGGTATAAAAGAGTGCAACTTTTCTGAAGTTTTATCAGTAATTTTCAGAAATTATAATGGTAAGTAATATTTTCTTCAATAATATAAAATTATATTTTTTAATTATATAATTATAGTTTTACAAGAAATTAATATATTTCTTTCTTTCAGGACTTTTTGCAAGCTTTGAAATCGGTTGCCGGACAGACTCAATTCAAACCAGTGATTAGAACAGACGAATTAATCATTGGCAAGGAGTATCCTATATTGTCTGTAAAGACCATAAAAACAAAATATGGAAAGAAGCTACTAGCGGATATGGAGATGTTCCAATACTTTTTCCCCGACCGTATATGCAAGGTTCTTAAAGGCTTCAAGGACACGGATGTCCCTAAAAATTTAGTAATGAAGCTGTTAAGAAGAGAGGAAGACGAATATAAAACCCCGATTTTTGATTTTAAAATAAAACAAGATCCTACAAAGGAAATGCCTTCTGAACCAGAAGACGATGCAGAGGAACCAGCTAAAAAGAAAAAAAGAAAAATTTGAGACAAATCTGAAAATAAAATGCCTATAAAATTTTAATAAAAACTTGTCTTTTCATACTTTTCAGATTTCATACTTTTCAGAATAAGAACAATTTCCTAGGAATAAAAAAGTATTTCTTCTTATTATACGAACTAAATTTTTTTAAAGTTTGTCAAATTCTCTTAAAATGAATGAGTCATTGAACTAAACTGCACTGAACTTTTTTTCATATTTATTACATGCATACTTGAAAGTAAGGAGTTCTTCTATAAGTATTTGTCTAAGAGACATTTTCGAGTTCTGGATGTTCCAGTTAGGTAAAGTTTGACTGTATATTATATACGATTAAAATTATTAATATTCCCATACTTTACATATTATAAATTTTCGTATGTCATAATATTCACATATAAAAAAACTAATGCTAATAAACTTTTGAAAATTTAACCTTGAATTAAAAAATTCTGTTCAATTTATTAACATATACAAAAAACATTTTTCTTGTTGCATAAGTGTTTCATATTTAGAAAATAGTATTAATAAACTTGTTGAGAATTTCACCTTGAATAAAAATAAATCAAGTTCAACATATTTTTTCTGATAACAGGTTTTTATTATAAACATTTATTAGATACATATGTTTTTTTCATAACACAAAGAGATAACAAGTTTTATATAGACAAAACTTTTATTTACAAAGGCGGAGCTGAAACAGCTGCCATGCACTTCTTTATCATATCAACAAAAATTCATATCTCCTCTCACACATAATGCATTTTTTCTTTATTCCACTATTCTACTTAAGTTTTACTCAGCAGTGGCATTTATTACGTATATTGGTTTTTGTAACAAAAATACGTATTTCTATACCACATACCAACTCTTTCATATACACAAATGCATACATAAAATCATTCATAACGTATTTGTTATTGCAATTTTACAAAAACAAATACACGCTAATCAACCAGGCTGCTATGCAACATACAGATATCAAGATTCTTGTATGCAAAAAGAAAATACGCCTTTTTTTATTCTGCTATTCTTTGTTATGCCACTATAGAATAATTCTTATGAGTTTTACTTAGCAGTGGCATTACTTAGCAGTGGAAAAATACGTAAACCCATACCACATATATTGCTATACACAAAATCGTTCATAACTTGAATTTACCGTCAATTTGTTAGCCATGTGCTGTTTTTTGTTTACATATTCCTCTATGGATACGTATTCACCCAAGACATTATATAATTTTTTAAACAAGTTTTTATGTATATATACAAATCGCAAAAAAGCATCATTATTTTACAAAAACAAAATACACACGCGATCAACCATGTTACTATACAACAAGCATATATCAAGTTTCTTGTATGAACATTTAATTTTTATATACTTTTTTTGTTGTTTATTTACAAGTATTTTGCACATGGATATTCGAATTAGATAAAAAATAACAACAACATTGCAATACATTTTAGAATAAGTTTCTTTACGAAGGAGGTTCTAAAGCAAATATAATTGGGTTGATCTCCTCTAACAACACATACATATGGGCATAAAAGATTTTTCAAATTTCTTATCTAACATATTACTCTTACGACAGGTGGTATTTTATTTGCTGTTGTTTACTGGCACGGAGAAATTTTGTTAAACGTGTGGTTTCCTACTACTAACGTTGTTATTTTTAATTTTTCTTCATAAAAATTAAGAAATTTTTAAAAAAATTGCCAAAAAAGTCTACTAAATTATGTTTTTTTGTTAAATGTATGTTGAATTATATGTTAAATTATGATTAACATGATTAGAAACATAAATTTCGCTGAATAAAGTTGTTATTTTTAATTTTTCTTTATAAAAATTTAAATTATGAATAACATGTATAGAAATGTAAATTTAGGTGAATAAAGTTAGTATTTTTAATTTTTACTTATAAAAATTAAAATTTTTTTAAAAAATTGGCATAAAAAAGTCAACCTAATTATGTTTTTTTGTTTAACATATGTTGAATTATATTTTAAATTATGATTAACATGTTAAGAAATATAAATTTCGCTGAATACAGTTGTTCTTTTTAATTTTTTTTTATAAAAATTAAGAAATTTTTAAAAAAATTGCCAAAAAAGTCAACTAAATTATGTTTTTTGCTAAATATATGTTGAATTATATGTTAAATTATGATTAACATGTTTGGAAATATAAATTTAGCAGAATAAAGTTGTTATTTTTAATTTTTCTTTATAAAAATTAAGAAATTTTTAAAAAATTGGTATAAAAAAGTCAACTAAATTATATTTGTTTTTGTTAAATGTATGTTGAATTATATGTTTAATTATGATTAACATGTTTAGAAACATAAATTTAGCTGAATAAAGTTGTTATTTTTAATTTTTCTTTATAAAAATTATGAAATTTTTAAAAAATTGGAATAAAATGTCAACCAAATTATGTTTTTTTGTTAAATGTATGTTGAATTATATGTTAAATTATGATTATCATGTACAGAAATATAAATTTAGCTGAATAAAGTTGTTATACTTAATTTTTCTTTATAAAAATTAAGAAATTTTTAAAAAATTGGTATAAAAAAGTCAACTAAATTATGTTTTTTGTTAAATATGTTGAATTATATGTTAAATTATGATTACCATGTTTGGAAATATAAATTTAGCAGAATAAAGTTGTTATTTTTAATTTTTCTTTATAAAAATTAAGAAATTTTTAAAAAATTGGTATAAAAAAGTCAACTGAATTATGTTTTTTTTTTGTTAAATATATGTTGAATTATATGTTAAATTATGACTAACTTATTTAGAAACATAAATTTAGCTGAATAAAGTTATTATTTTTAATTTTTACTTATAAAAATTAAGAAATTTTTAAAAATTGGCATAAAAAAGTCAACTTAATTATGTTTTTTTCTTAAACATATGTTGAATTATATCTTAAATTATGATTAAAATGTTTAGAAACATAAATTTAACTGAATAAATTTGTTATTTTTAATTTTTCTTTATAGAAATTAAGAACTTTTTTAAAAAAATTGCCAAAAAATCAACTAAATTATGTGTTTTGTTATATATATGTTGAATTATATGTTAAATTATGATTAAAATGTTTCGAAACATAAATTTAGCTGAATAACGTTGTGATTTTTAATTTTATATGTTAAATTATGATTAACATGATTAGAAACATAAATTTTGCTGAATAAATTTGTTATTTTTAATTTTTCTTTATAAAAATTTAAATTATGAATAACATGTTTAGAAATGTAAATTTAGCTGAATAAAGTTATTATTTTTAATTTTTACTTATAAAAATTAAGAAATTTTTAAAAATTGGCATAAAAAAGTCAACTTAATTATATTTTTTTTGTTAAACATATGTTGAATTATATTTTAAATTATGATTAACATGTTAAGAAACATAAATTTCGCTGAATAAAGTTGTTATTTTTAATTTTTCTTTATAAAAATTAAGAAATTTTTAAAAAAATTGCCAAAAAAGTCAACTAAATTATGTTTTTTGCTAAATATATGTTGAATCATATGTTAAATTATGATTAACATGTTTGGAAATATAAATTTAGCAGAATGAAGTTGTTATTTTTAATTTTTCTTTATAAAAATTAAGAAATTTTTAAAAAATTGGTATAAAAAACTCAACTAAATTATGTTTTTTTTTTGTTTAATATATGTTGAATTATATGTTAAATTATGATTAGCATGTTCAAAAATATAAATTTAGCTGTATAAAGTTGTTATTTTAATTTTTCTTTATAAAAATTAAGAAATTTTTAAAAAGTTGCATAAAAAAGTCAACCAAATTATGGTTTTTTGTTAAATATATGTTGAATTGTATGTTAAATTATGAATAACATATTTAGAAACATAAATTTAACTGAATAAAGTTGTTATTTTTAATTTTTCTTTATAAAAATTAAGACATTTGTAAAAAAAATTTCAAAAGAGTCAACTAAATTATGTTTTTTTGTTAAATATATGTGGAATAATATGATAAATTATGATTAGCATGTTCAGAAATATAAATTTAGCTGAATAAAGTTGTTATTTTTAATTTGTCCTTATAAAAATTAAGAAATTTTTAAAAAATTAGCATAAAAAAGTCAACTAAATTAGTATTTTTGTTAAATATATGTTAAATTATATGTTAAATTATGATTAACATGTTTAGAAACATAAATTTGGCTGAACAAAGTTGTTATTTTTAATTTTTCTTTATAAAAATTGTGAAATTTTTAAAAAATTGGCATAAAATGTCAACTAAATTATGTTTTTTTTGTTAAATGTATGTTGACTTATATGTTAAATTATGATTAGCATGTACAGAAATATATATTTAGCTGAATAAAGTTGTTATACTTAATTTTGCTTTATAAAAATTAAGAAATTTTTTAAAAATTGGCATAAAAATGTCAACTAAATTATTTTTTTGTCAAATATATGTTGATTTATATGTGAAATTATGATTAGAATATTTAGAAATATAAATTTAGCTGAATAAAGTTGTTATACTTAATTTTTCTTTATAAAAATTAAGAAATTTTTTAAAAATTGGCATGAAAAAGTCAACTAAACTATTATTTTTGTTAAATATATGTTGAATTATATGTAAAATTATGACTAACATGTTTAGAAACATAAATTTAGCTGAATAAAGTCGTTATTTTTAATTTTTCTTTATAAAATATAAGAAATTTTTAAAAAATTGCCACAAAAGTCAACTAAATTATGTTTTTTTGTTAAATGTATGTTGAATTATATGTTAAATAATGAATAACATGTTTAGAAACATAAATTTTCCTGCATAAAGTTTTGATTTTTAATTTTTCTTTATAAAAATTAAGAAATTTTTAAAAATTTGCCAAAAAAATCAACTAAATTATGTTTTTTGTTAAATATATGTTGAATTATATATTAAATTATGATTACCATGCTTAGAAACATAAATTTAGCTGAATAAAGTTATTATTTTTCATTTTTCTTTATAAAAATTATGAAATTTTTAAAAATTTGGCATAAAATATCAACTAAATTATGTTTTTTTTGTTAAATGTATGTTGAATTATATGTTAAATTATGATTAACATGATTAGAAACATAAATTTCGCTGAATAAAGTTGTTATTTTTAATTTTTCTTTATAAATATTTAAATTATGAATAACATGTATAGAAATGTAAATTTAGGTGAATAAAGTTATTATTTTTAATTTTTACTTATAAAAATTAAGAAATTTTTAAAAAATTGGCATAAAAAAGTCAACTTAATTATGTTTTTTGGTTTAACATATGTTGAATTATATTTTAAATTATGATTAACATGTTAAGAAACATAAATTTCGCTGAATACAGTTGTTCTTTTTAATTTTTCTTTATAAAAATTAAGAAATTTTACAAAAAATTGCCAAAAAAGTCAACTAAATAATGTTTTTTGCTAAATATATGTTGAATTATATGTTAAATTATGATTAACATGTTTGGAAATATAAATTTAGCAGAATAAAGTTGTTATTTTTAATTTTTCTTTATAAAAATTAAGAAATTTTTAAAAAATTGGTATAAAAAAGTCAACTAAATTATATTTGTTTTTGTTAAATATTTGTTGAATTATATGTTAAATTATGATTAACATGTTTAGAAACATAAATTTAGCTGAATAAAGTTGTTATTTTTAATTTTTCTTTATAAAAATTATGAAATTTTTACAAAATTGGAATAAAATGTCAACCAAATTATGTTTTTTTGTTAAATGTATGTTAAATTATATGTTAAATTATGATTATCATGTACAGAAATATAAATTTAGCTTTATAAAGTTGTTATACTTAATTTTTCTTTATAATAATTAAGAAATTTTTAAAAAATTGGTATAAAAAAGTCAACTAAATAATGTTTTTTGTCAAATGTATGTTGAATTATATGTTAAATTATGATTAACATGTTTGAAAATATAAATTTAGCAGAATAAAGTTGTTATTTTTAATTTTTCTTTATAAAAATTAAGAAATTTTTAAAAAATTGGTATAAAAAAGTCACCTAAATTATGTTTTTTTTTTGTTAAATATATGTTGAATTATATCTTAAATTATGATTAAAATGTTTAGAAGCATAAATTTAACTGAATAAATTTGTTATTTTTAATTTTTCTTTATAGAAATTAAGAACTTTTTTAAAAAAATTGCCAAAAAATCAACTAAATTATGTGTTTTGTTATATATATGTTGAATTATATGTTAAATTATGATTAAAATGTTTCGAAACATAAATTTAGCTGAAAACGTTGTTATTTTTAATTTTATATGTTAAATTATGATTAACATGATTAGAAACATAAATTTTGCTGAATAAATTTGTTATTTTTAATTTTTCTTTATAAAAATTTAAATTATGAATAACATGTTTAGAAATGTAAATTTAGCTGAATAAAGTTATTATTTTTAATTTTTACTTATAAAAATTAAGAAATTTTTAAAAAAATTGCCAAAAAAGTCAACTAAATTATGTTTTTTGCTAAATATATGTTGAATTATATGTTAAATTATGATTAACATGTTTGGAAATATAAATTTAGCAGAATAAAGTTGTTATTTTTAATTTTTCTTTATAAAAATTAATAAATTTTTAAAAAATTGGTATAAAAAAGTCAACTAAATTATATTTGTTTTTGTTAAATATATGTTGAATTATATGTTAAATTATGATTAACATGTTTAGAAACATAAATTTAGCTGAATAAAGTTGTTATTTTTAATTTTTCTTTATAAAAATTATGAAATTTTTAAAAAATTGGAATAAAATGTCAACCAAATTATGTTTTTTTGTTAAATGTATGTTGAATTATATGTTAAATTATGATTATCATGTACAGAAATATAAATTTAGCTGAATAAAGTTGTTATACTTAATTTTTCTTTATAAAAATTAAGAAATTTTTAAAAAATTGGTATAAAAAAGTCAACTAAATTATGTTTTTTGTCAAATATATGTTGAATTATATGTTAAATTATGATTAACATGTTTGAAAATATAAATTTAGCAGAATAAAGTTGTTATTTTTAATTTTTCTTTATAAAAATTAAGAAATTTTTAAAAAATTGGTATAAAAAAGTCAACTGAATTATGTTTTTTTTTGTTAAATATATGTTGAATTATATGTTAAATTATGACTAACTTATTTAGAAACATAAATTTAGCTGAATAAAGTTATTATTTTTAATTTTTACTTATAAAAATTAAGAAATTTTTAAAAAATTTACATAAAAAAGTCAACTTAATTATGTTTTTTTCTTAAACATATGTTGAATTATATCTTAAATTATGATTAAAATGTTTAGAAACATAAATTTAACTGAATAAATTTGTTATTTTTAATTTTTCTTTATAGAAATTAAGAACTTTTTTAAAAAAATTGCCAAAAAATCAACTAAATTATGTGTTTTGTTATATATATGTTGAATTATATGTTAAATTATGATTAAAATGTTTCGAAACATAAATTTAGCTGAATAACGTTGTTATTTTTAATTTTATATGTTAAATTATGATTAACATGATTAGAAACATAAATTTTGCTGAATAAATTTGTTATTTTTAATTTTTCTTTATAAAAATTTAAATTATGAATAACATGTTTAGAAATGTAAATTTAGCTGAATAAAGTTATTATTTTTAATTTTTACTTATAAAAATTAAGAAATTTTTAAAAATTGGCATAAAAAAGTCAACTTAATTATATTTTTTTTTGTTAAACATATGTTGAATTATATGTTAAATTATGATTAACATGTTAAGAAACATAAATTTCGCTGAATAAAGTTGTTATTTTTAATTTTTCTTTATAAAAATTAAGAAATTTTTAAAAAATTGGTATAAAAAAGTCACCTAAATTATGTTTTTTTTTTGTTAAATATATGTTGAATTATATCTTAAATTATGATTAAAATGTTTAGAAGCATAAATTTAACTGAATAAATTTGTTATTTTTAATTTTTCTTTATAGAAATTAAGAACTTTTTTAAAAAAATTGCCAAAAAATCAACTAAATTATGTGTTTTGTTATATATATGTTGAATTATATGTTAAATTATGATTAAAATGTTTCGAAACATAAATTTAGCTGAAAACGTTGTTATTTTTAATTTTATATGTTAAATTATGATTAACATGATTAGAAACATAAATTTTGCTGAATAAATTTGTTATTTTTAATTTTTCTTTATAAAAATTTAAATTATGAATAACATGTTTAGAAATGTAAATTTAGCTGAATAAAGTTATTATTTTTAATTTTTACTTATAAAAATTAAGAAATTTTTAAAAAAATTGCCAAAAAAGTCAACTAAATTATGTTTTTTGCTAAATATATGTTGAATTATATGTTAAATTATGATTAACATGTTTGGAAATATAAATTTAGCAGAATAAAGTTGTTATTTTTAATTTTTCTTTATAAAAATTAATAAATTTTTAAAAAATTGGTATAAAAAAGTCAACTAAATTATATTTGTTTTTGTTAAATATATGTTGAATTATATGTTAAATTATGATTAACATGTTTAGAAACATAAATTTAGCTGAATAAAGTTGTTATTTTTAATTTTTCTTTATAAAAATTATGAAATTTTTAAAAAATTGGAATAAAATGTCAACCAAATTATGTTTTTTTGTTAAATGTATGTTGAATTATATGTTAAATTATGATTATCATGTACAGAAATATAAATTTAGCTGAATAAAGTTGTTATACTTAATTTTTCTTTATAAAAATTAAGAAATTTTTAAAAAATTGGTATAAAAAAGTCAACTAAATTATGTTTTTTGTCAAATATATGTTGAATTATATGTTAAATTATGATTAACATGTTTGAAAATATAAATTTAGCAGAATAAAGTTGTTATTTTTAATTTTTCTTTATAAAAATTAAGAAATTTTTAAAAAATTGGTATAAAAAAGTCAACTGAATTATGTTTTTTTTTGTTAAATATATGTTGAATTATATGTTAAATTATGACTAACTTATTTAGAAACATAAATTTAGCTGAATAAAGTTATTATTTTTAATTTTTACTTATAAAAATTAAGAAATTTTTAAAAAATTGACATAAAAAAGTCAACTTAATTATGTTTTTTTCTTAAACATATGTTGAATTATATCTTAAATTATGATTAAAATGTTTAGAAACATAAATTTAACTGAATAAATTTGTTATTTTTAATTTTTCTTTATAGAAATTAAGAACTTTTTTAAAAAAATTGCCAAAAAATCAACTAAATTATGTGTTTTGTTATATATATGTTGAATTATATGTTAAATTATGATTAAAATGTTTCGAAACATAAATTTAGCTGAATAACGTTGTTATTTTTAATTTTATATGTTAAATTATGATTAACATGATTAGAAACATAAATTTTGCTGAATAAATTTGTTATTTTTAATTTTTCTTTATAAAAATTTAAATTATGAATAACATGTTTAGAAATGTAAATTTAGCTGAATAAAGTTATTATTTTTAATTTTTACTTATAAAAATTAAGAAATTTTTAAAAATTGGCATAAAAAAGTCAACTTAATTATATTTTTTTTTGTTAAACATATGTTGAATTATATTTTAAATTATGATTAACATGTTAAGAAACATAAATTTCGCTGAATAAAGTTGTTATTTTTAATTTTTCTTTATAAAAATTAAGAAATTTTTAAAAAAATTGCCAAAAAAGTCAACTAAATTATGTTTTTTGCTAAATATATGTTGAATCATATGTTAAATTATGATTAACATGTTTGGAAATATAAATTTAGCAGAATGAAGTTGTTATTTTTAATTTTTCTTTATAAAAATTAAGAAATTTTTAAAAAATTGGTATAAAAAACTCAACTAAATTATGTTTTTTTTTTGTTTAATATATGTTGAATTATATGTTAAATTATGATTAGCATGTTCAGAAATATAAATTTAGCTGTATAAAGTTGTTATTTTAATTTTTCTTTATAAAAATTAAGAAATTTTTAAAAAGTTGCATAAAAAAGTCAACCAAATTATGGTTTTTTGTTAAATATATGTTGAATTGTATGTTAAATTATGAATAACATATTTAGAAACATAAATTTAACTGAATAAAGTTGTTATTTTTAATTTTTCTTTATAAAAATTAAGACATTTGTAAAAAAAATTTCAAAAGAGTCAACTAAATTATGTTTTTTTGTTAAATATATGTGGAATAATATGATAAATTATGATTAGCATGTTCAGAAATATAAATTTAGCTGAATAAAGTTGTGATTTTTAATTTGTCCTTATAAAATATAAGAAATTTTTAAAAAATTAGCATAAAAAAGTCAACTAAATTAGTATTTTTGTTAAATATATGTTAAATTATATGTTAAATTATGATTAACATGTTTAGAAACATAAATTTGGCTGAACAAAGTTGTTATTTTTAATTTTTCTTTATAAAAATTAAGACATTTGTAAAAAAAATTTCAAAAGAGTCAACTAAATTATGTTTTTTTGTTAAATGTATGTTGACTTATATGTTAAATTATGATTAGCATGTACAGAAATATATATTTAGCTGAATAAAGTTGTTATACTTAATTTTGCTTTATAAAAATTAAGAAATTTTTTAAAAATTGGCATAAAAAAGTCAACTAAATTATTTTTTTGTCAAATATATGTTGATTTATATGTGAAATTATGATTAGAATATTTAGAAATATAAATTTAGCTGAATAAAGTTGTTATACTTAATTTTTCTTTATAAAAATTAAGAAATTTTTTAAAAATTGGCATGAAAAAGTCAACTAAACTATTATTTTTGTTAAATATATGTTGAATTATATGTAAAATTATAACTAACATGTTTAGAAACATAAATTTAGCTGAATAAAGTCGTTATTTTTAATTTTTCTTTATAAAATATAAGAAATTTTTAAAAAATTGCCACAAAAGTCAACTAAATTATGTTTTTTTGTTAAATGTATGTTGAATTATATGTTAAATAATGAATAACATGTTTAGAAACATAAATTTTCCTGCATAAAGTTTTGATTTTTAATTTTTCTTTATAAAAATTAAGAAATTTTTAAAAATTTGCCAAAAAAATCAACTAAATTATGTTTTTTGTTAAATATATGTTGAATTATATATTAAATTATGATTACAATGCTTAGAAACATAAATTTAGCTGAATAAAGTTATTATTTTTCATTTTTCTTTATAAAAATTATGAAATTTTTAAAAATTTGGCATAAAATATCAACTAAATTATGTTTTTTTTGTTAAATGTATGTTGAATTATATGTTAAATTATGATTAACATGATTAGAAACATAAATTTCGCTGAATAAAGTTGTTATTTTTAATTTTTCTTTATAAATATTTAAATTATGAATAACATGTATAGAAATGTAAATTTAGGTGAATAAAGTTATTATTTTTAATTTTTACTTATAAAAATTAAGAAATTTTTAAAAAATTGGCATAAAAAAGTCAACTTAATTATGTTTTTTGGTTTAACATATGTTGAATTATATTTTAAATTATGATTAACATGTTAAGAAACATAAATTTCGCTGAATACAGTTGTTCTTTTTAATTTTTCTTTATAAAAATTAAGAAATTTTAAAAAAATTGCCAAAAAAGTCAACTAAATAATGTTTTTTGCTAAATATATGTTGAATTATATGTTTAATTATGATTAACATGTTTGGAAATATAAATTTAGCAGAATAAAGTTGTTATTTTTAATTTTTCTTTATAAAAATTAAGAAATTTTTAAAAAATTGGTATAAAAAAGTCAACTAAATTATATTTGTTTTTGTTAAATATTTGTTGAATTATATGTTAAATTATGATTAACATGTTTAGAAACATAAATTTAGCTGAATAAAGTTGTTATTTTTAATTTTTCTTTATAAAAATTATGAAATTTTTAAAAAATTGGAATAAAATGTCAACCAAATTATGTTTTTTTATTAAATGTATGTTAAATTATATGTTAAATTATGATTATCATGTACAGAAATATAAATTTAGCTTTATAAAGTTGTTATACTTAATTTTTCTTTATAATAATTAAGAAATTTTTAAAAAATTGGTATAAAAAAGTCAACTAAATTATGTTTTTTGTCAAATGTATGTTGAATTATATGTTAAATTATGATTAACATGTTTGAAAATATAAATTTAGCAGAATAAAGTTGTTATTTTTAATTTTTCTTTATAAAAATTAAGAAATTTTTAAAAAATTGGTATAAAAAAGTCACCTAAATTATGTTTTTTTTTTGTTAAATATATGTTGAATTATATCTTAAATTATGATTAAAATGTTTAGAAGCATAAATTTAACTGAATAAATTTGTTATTTTTAATTTTTCTTTATAGAAATTAAGAACTTTTTTAAAAAAATTGCCAAAAAATCAACTAAATTATGTGTTTTGTTATATATATGTTGAATTATATGTTAAATTATGATTAAAATGTTTCGAAACATAAATTTAGCTGAATAACGTTGTTATTTTTAATTTTATATGTTAAATTATGATTAACATGATTAGAAACATAAATTTTGCTGAATAAATTTGTTATTTTTAATTTTTCTTTATAAAAATTTAAATTATGAATAACATGTTTAGAAATGTAAATTTAGCTGAATAAAGTTATTATTTTTAATTTTTACTTATAAAAATTAAGAAATTTTTAAAAATTGGCATAAAAAAGTCAACTTAATTATGTTTTTTTTTGTTAAACATATGTTGAATTATATTTTAAATTATGATTAACATGTTAAGAAACTTAAATTTCGCTGAATAAAGTTGTTATTTTTAATTTTTCTTTATAAAAATTAAGAAATTTTTAAAAAAATTGCCAAAAAAGTCAATTAAATAATGTTTTTTGCTAAATATATGTTGAATTATATGTTAAATTATGATTAACATGTTTGGAAATATAAATTTAGCAGAATAAAGTTGTTATTTTTAATTTTTCTTTATAAAAATTAAGAAATTTTTAAAAAATTCGTATAAAAAAGTCAACTAAATTATATTTGTTTTTCCTAAATATATGTTGAATCATATGTTAAATTATGATTAACATGTTTGGAAATATAAATTTAGCAGAATGAAGTTGTTATTTTTAATTTTTCTTTATAAAAATTAAGAAATTTTTAAAAAATTGGTATAAAAAACTCAACTAAATTATGTTTTTTTTTTGTTAAATATATGTTGAATTATATGTTAAATTATGACTAGCATGTTCAGAAATATAAATTTAGCTGTATAAAGTTGTTATTTTAATTTTTCTTTATAAAAATTAAGAAATTTTTAAAAAGTTGCATAAAAAAGTCAACCAAATTATGGTTTTTTGTTAAATATATGTTGAATTGTATGTTAAATTATGAATAACATATTTAGAAACAAAAATTTAACTGAATAAAGTTGTTATTTTTAATTTTTCTTTATAAAAATTAAGACATTTGTAAAAAAAATTTCAAAAGAGTCAACTAAATTATGTTTTTTTGTTAAATATATGTGGAATAATATGATAAATTATGATTAGCATGTTCAGAAATATAAATTTAGCTGAATAAAGTTGTTATTTTTAATTTGTCCTTATAAAAATTAAGAAATTTTTAAAAAATTGGCATAAAAAAGTCAACTAAATTAGTATTTTTGTTAAATATATGTTAAATTATATGTTAAATTATGATTAACATGTTTAGAAACATAAATTTAGCTGAACAAAGTTGTTATTTTTAATTTTTCTTTATAAAAATTATGAAATTTTTAAAAAATTGGCATAAAATGTCAACTAAATTATGTTTTTTTGTTAAATGTATGTTGAATTATATGTTAAATTATGATTAGCATGTACAGAAATATATATTTAGCTGAATAAAGTTGTTATACTTACTTTTGCTTTATAAAAATTAAGAAATTTTTTAAAAATTGGCATAAAAAAGTCAACTAAATTATTTTTTTGTCAAATATATGTTGAATTATATGTTAAATTATGATTAGAATGTTTAGAAATATAAATTTAGCTGAATAAAGTTGTTATACTTAATTTTTCTTTATAAAAATTAAGAAATTTTTTAAAAATTGGCATGAAAAAGTCAACTAAACTATTATTTTTGTTAAATATATGTTGAATTATATGTAAAATTATGATTAACATGGTTAGAAACATAAATTTAGCTGAATAAAGTCGTTATTTTTAATTTTTCTTTATAAAAATTAAGAAATTTTTAAAAAATTGCCACAAAAGTCAACTAAATTATGTTTTTTTGTTAAATGTATGTTGAATTATATGTTAAATAATGAATAACATGTTTAGAAACATAAATTTTCCTACATAAAGTTTTGATTTTTAATTTTTCTTTATAAAAATTAAGAAATTTTTAAAAATTTGCCAAAAAAATCAACTAAATTATGTTTTTTTGTTAAATATATGTTGAATTATATATTTAATTATGATTACCATGTTTAGAAACATAAATTTAGCTGAATAAAGTTATTATTTTTCATTTTTCTTTATAAAAATTATGAAATTTTTAAAAATTTGGCATAAAATATCAACTAAATTATGTTTTTTTGTTAAATGTATGTTGAATTATATGTTAAATTATGATTAACATGCTTAGAAACATAAATTTAGCTGAATAAAGTTGTTATTTTTAATTTTTCTTTATAAAAATTAAGAAATTTTTAAAAAAATGGCAAAGAAAGTCAACTAAATTATGTTGCTTGTTAAATGTATGTTGAATTATATGTTAAATTATGATTAACATGATTAGAAACATAAATTTCGCCGAATAAAGTTGTTATTTTTAATTTTTCTTTATAAAAATTTAAATTATGAATAACATGTTTAGCAATGTAAATGTAGCTGAATAAAGTTATTATTTTTAATTTTTACTTATAAAAATTAAGATATTTTTAAAAAATTGGCATAAAAAAGTCAACTTAATTATGTTTTTTTGTTAAACATATGTTGAATTATATTTTAAATTATGATTAACATGATAAGAAACATAAATTTCGCTGAATAAAGTGTTTATTTTTAATTTTCTTTATAAAAATTAAGAAATTTTTAAAAAAATTACCAAAAAAGTCAACTAAATTATGTTTTTTGCTAAATATATGTTTAATCATTTGTTAAATTATGATTAACAAGTTTGGAAATATAAATGTAGCAGAATTAAGTTGTTATTTTTAATTTTTCTTTATACAAATTAATAAATTTTTAAAAAATTGGTATAAAAAAGTCAACTAAATTATGTTTTTTTTTTTGTTAAATATATGTTGAATTATATGTTAAATTATGATTAGCATGTTCAGAAATATAAATTTATGAATAACATGTTTAGAAATGTAAATTTAGCTGAATAAAATTATTATTTTTAATTTTTACTTATAAAAATTAAGAAATTTTTAAAAAATTGACATAAAAAAGTCAACTTAATTATGTTTTTTTTTTGTTAAACATATGTTGAATTATATTTTAAATTATGATTAACATGTTAAGAAACATAAATTTCGCTGAATAAAGTTGTTATTTTTAATTTTTCTTTATAAAAATTAAGAAATTTTTAAAAAAATTGCCAAAAAAGTCAACTAAATTATGTTTTTTGCTAAATATATGTTGAATCGTATGTTAAATTATGATTAACATGTTAAGAAACATAAATTTCTCTGAATAAAGTTATTATTTTTAATTTTTACTTATAAAAATTAAGAATTTTTTTAAAAATTTGCATAAAAAAGTCAACTTAATTATGTCTGCCGTGCTCCACTCTCCTCCACTCATTCCTTCTATCTCTGGAGTTTGACCTTCTCCTAGGTGCTGACTTCAGAGGGGATCTCCTTCTGTGATCCGGCCTCCTCTCCCTTTCGTGCCTTCCTTCTGCCTTGTGCTTGTCGTCGGCTTTTAAAGGTGGCCTGAATTGTAAACTTTTACTAATTCCGCTGGTCGAAGCTACTGGTTCTGATGCTCTTTTTACCACTTCTACCAGCGCTGGCATGGGTGAAAGAACCCTGAGCAGACCGTGTGTATAGGAAGATCCTCACCTTCTACCAACACTAAATCAGCCTCTTTGTAGGGCTTGATTTTCTTTATGGTTTCTTTCAGCCAACGCTTACTAGCATCATCAGCGCAGTTTATTGACACCCATCCGCGTTTACGAGCTGACCCATTAAATCTGACATAGGTGCCCCTGGGCAGTTCGTACATGGCGTTCAGAATCGCACTTTGTACCTTTTGTGCCTTTTCTTCACTCAGCGCCCGCACAGGGTATTGCCGTGGTAGAATACCCACCCTGGTATTACTCGCAACATCCCTGTACGTTGGCTTACTCTGTGTGTTGCTTTTGTTTCGTTTGACAATCATCGGTGGCGTGCTGCCGTCCGATCTGTTTCTTTTAACACATAGAGAGCCGGATGCCTTCCGTGCCAGTATATCCTCATATTCCTTGTCCATTTGCGCACGTGCCTCATAATATGGGATTCCAGATGATATAATTCTTTTCAGCTTTTTCGTAGCTGCACCACACAGCCTCCTGGGCTTAATTTGAGAGCCGCTGGACGCCTTGCTGACATTACCTTTCGCGTCAGAGGTTGTAGTGTTTTCTATAACGGTGACGTTGTCATTGTCCGATGGCAGTAGATAGTCGCTCTCCTCTTCCGTTGCTACATCGCTAGCGTCATTGTCTGTATCGCCTAGCCTCGTTCTTTCAATCATCTCAATAGCATCTGCAAGTAAGGAGCCTGCATAAGCGGCCTCAGACATTGCAGTTGCTATTGGTACGATTGCCGTTGTTGTTGATGTTGTAGTTGAAGTTGTTGCCTTGTTATTTATCGTTGCTGTAGTCGTCGTTGTAGATCCTTTGTTGTTTTTTTTTGTTGTTTGTTTTTTTCTTCCATAGTTGTTCCCACGAGTTTTGCGGCAAAAGAAGGTCCACCATAGCAGAGGCCCGATACTATGGTAAGGCTGGTTAAAACCGGAGGTCGCCTGGTATTCGGAGTCCACCGTTAGCGACTGAGCTCACCCTCAGCCACGCAGCTCTAGGCACGGTACCAATTACACCCTTAGCTTGGTTTCGCGCTTGCAAATTTGGTCTGTATCCATATTTAAGACAGATACAGTTCCAGGGGCCACCACGAGGAGGTAATGCAAGTACTTGTTTAGAAACCTCAACAGTTGCAACAAAGCACGCCGAAACTTCCTTTGCCTACCCTGTCAACTTCCAAACCCAACCCCAGAATATATGTTAAGTAATAAACAACATGTTTAGAAACATAAATTTAGCTGAATAAAGTTTTAATTTTTAATTTTTCTTTATAAAAATTAAGAATTTTTTTAAAAAAGTTGCCAAAAAAATCAACTAAATTATGTTTTTTGTTAAATATATGTTGAATTATATGTTAAATTATTATTTTTCATTCTTCTTAATAAAAATTATGAAATTTTTTAAAAATTGGCATAAAATATCAACTAAATTATGTTTTTTTGTTAAATGTATGTTGAATTATATGTTAAATTATGATTAACATGTTAAGAAACGTAAATTTCGCTGAATATAGTTGTTCTTTTTAATTTTTCTTTATAAAAATTAAGAAATTTTTAAAAAAATTGCCAAAAAAGTCAACTAAATTATGTTTTTTGCTAAATATATGTTGAATTATATGTTAAATTATGATTAACATGTTTGGAAATATAAATTTAGCAGAATAAAGTTGATATTTTTAATTTTTCTTTATAAAAATTAAGAAATTTTTAAGAAATTGGTATAAAAAAGTCAACTAAATTATGTTTTTTTTTTTTTATTATATGTTGAATTATATGTTAAATTATGACTAACATATTTAGAAACATAAATTTAGCTGAATAAAGTTATTATTTTTAATTTTTCTTTATAAAAATTAAGAAATTTTTATAAAAATTGCCAAAAAAGTCAACTAAATTATGTTTTTTGCTAAATATATGTTGAATTATATGTTAAATTATGATTAACATGTTTGGAAATATAAATTTAGCAGAATAAAGTTGATATTTTTAATTTTTCTTTATAAAAATTAAGAAATTTTTAAGAAATTGGTATAAAAAAGTCAACTAAATTATGTTTTTTTTTTTTAATTATATGTTGAATTATATGTTAAATTATGACTAACATATTTAGAAACATAAATTTAGCTGAATAAAGTTATTATTTTTAATTTTTCTTTATAAAAATTAAGAAATTTTTATAAAAATTGCCAAAAAAGTCAACTAAATTATGTTTTTTTGTTAAACATATGTTGAATTATATTTTAAATTATGATTAAAATGTTAAGAAACATAAATTTCGCTGAATATAGTTGTTCTTTTTAATTTTTCTTTATAAAAATTTAAATTATGAATAACATGTTTAGAAATGTAAATTTAGGTGAATAAAGTTATTATTTTTAATTTTTACTTATAAAAATTAAGAAATTTTTAAAAAATTGGCATAAAAAAGTCAACTTAATTATGTTTTTTTGTTAAACATATGTTGAATTATATTTTAAATTATGATTAAAATGTTAAGAAACATAAATTTCGCTGAATATAGTTGTTCTTTTTAATTTTTCTTTATAAAAATTAAGAAATTTTTATAAAAATTGCCAAAAAAGTCAACTAAATTATGTTTTTTGCTAAATATATGTTGAATTATATGTTAAATTATGATTAACATGTTTGGAAATATAAATTTAGCAGAATAAAGATGTTATTTTTAATTTTTCTTTATAAAAATTTAAATTATGAATAACATGTTTAGAAATGTAAATTTAGGTGAATAAAGTTATTATTTTTAATTTTTACTTATAAAAATTAAGAAATTTTTAAAAAATTGGCATAAAAAAGTCAACTTAATTATGTTTTTTTGTTAAACATATGTTGAATTATATCTTAAATTATGATTAAAATGTTTAGAAAAATAAATTTAGCAGAATAAAGATGTTATTTTTAATTTTTCTTTATAAAAATTTAAATTATGAATAACATGTTTAGAAATGTAAATTTAGGTGAATAAAGTTATTATTTTTAATTTTTACTTATAAAAATTAAGAAATTTTTAAAAAATTGGCATAAAAAAGTCAACTTAATTATGTTTTTTTGTTAAACATATGTTGAATTATATCTTAAATTATGATTAAAATGTTTAGAAACATAAATTTCGCTGAATATAGTTGTTCTTTTTAATTTTTCTTTATAAAAATTAAGAAATTTTTATAAAAATTGCCAAAAAAGTCAACTAAATTATGTTTTTTGCTAAATATATGTTGAATTATATGTTAAATTATGATTAACATGTTTGGAAATATAAATTTAGCAGAATAAAGATGTTATTTTTAATTTTTCTTTATAAAAATTTAAATTATGAATAACATGTTTAGAAATGTAAATTTAGGTGAATAAAGTTATTATTTTTAATTTTTCTTTATAATAATTAAGAAATTTTTAAAAAATTGGTATAAAAAAGTCAACTAAATTATGTTTTTTGTCAAATGTATGTTGAATTATATGTTAAATTATGATTAACATGTTTGGAAATATAAATTTAGCAGAATAAAGTTGATATTTTTAATTTTTCTTTATAAAAATTAAGAAATTTTTAAGAAATTGGTATAAAAAAGTCAACTAAATTATGTTTTTTTTTTTTAATTATATGTTGAATTATATGTTAAATTATGACTAACATATTTAGAAACATAAATTTAGCTGAATAAAGTTATTATTTTTAATTTTTCTTTATAAAAATTAAGAAATTTTTATAAAAATTGCCAAAAAAGTCAACTAAATTATGTTTTTTGCTAAATATATGTTGAATTATATGTTAAATTATGATTAACATGTTTGGAAATATAAATTTAGCAGAATAAAGATGTTATTTTTAATTTTTCTTTATAAAAATTTAAATTATGAATAACATGTTTAGAAATGTAAATTTAGGTGAATAAAGTTATTATTTTTAATTTTTACTTATAAAAATTAAGAAATTTTTAAAAAATTGGCATAAAAAAGTCAACTTAATTATGTTTTTTTGTTAAACATATGTTGAATTATATCTTAAATTATGATTAAAATGTTTAGAAAAATAAATTTAGCTGACTAACGTTGTTATTTTTAATTTATCTTTATAAAAATTAAGAAATTTTTAAGAAAATTGCCAAAAAAGTCTACTAAATTATGTTTTTTTGTTAAATGTATGATGAATTATATGTTAAATTATGACTAACATATTTAGAAATATAAATTTAGCTGAATAAAGTTGTTATAATTAATTTTTTTTTATAAAAATTTAAATTATGAATAATAACATTTAGAAATGTAAATTTAGCTGAATAAAGTTATTATTTTTAATTTTTACTTATAAAAATTAAGACATTTTTAAAAAATTGGCATAAAAAAGTCAACTTAATTATGTTTTTTTTTGTTAAACATATGTTGAATTATATTTTAAATTATGATTAACATGTTAAGAAATATGAGAAATTTTTAAAAATATTGCCAAAAAAGTCAACTAAATTATGTTTTTTGTTAAATATATGTTGAATCATATGTTAAATTATGATTAACATGTTTGGAAATATAAATTTAGCAGAAAAAGTTGTTATTTTTAATTTTACTTTATAAAAAGTAAGAAATTTTTAGAAAAATTGCCAAAAAAGTCTACTAAATTATGTTTTTTTGTTAATTGTATGATGAATTATATGTTAAATTATGATTAACATGATTAGAAACATAAATTTCGCTAAATAAAGTTGTTATTTTTAATTTTTCTTTATAAAAATTTAAATTATGAATAACATGTTTAGAAATGTAAATTTAGGGGAATAAAGTTATTATTTTTAATTATTACTTATAAAAATTAAGAAATTTTTAAAAAATTGGCATAAAAAAGTCAACTTAATTATGTTTTTTTGTTAAAAATATGTTGAATTATATTTTAAATTATGACTAACATGTTAAGAAACATAAATTTCGCTGATAAAAGTTGTTCTTTTTAATTTTTCTTTATAAAAATTAATAAATTTTTAAAAAAATTGCCAAAAACGTCAACTAAATTATGTTTTTTGCTAAATATATGTTGAATTATATGTTAATTTATGACTAACATGTTTGGAAATATAAATTTAGCTGAATAAAATTGTTATTTTTAATTTTTCTGTATAAAAATTAAGAAATTTCTAAAAAATTGGCATAAAAAAGTCAACTTAATTATGTTTTTTTGTTAAAAATATGTTGAATTATATTTTAAATTATGACTAACAAGTTAAGAAACATAAATTTCGCTGAAAAAAGTTGTTCTTTTTAATTTTTCTTTATAAAAATTAATAAATTTTTAAAAAAATTGCCAAAAACGTCAACTAAATTATGTTTTTTGGTAAATATATGTTGAATTATATGTTAATTTATGACTAACATGTTTGGAAATATAAATTTAGCTGAATAAAATTGTTATTTTTAATTTTTCTGTATAAAAATTAAGAAATTTCTAAAAAATTGGTATAAAAAAGTCAACTTAATTATGTTTTTTTGTTAAACATATGTTGAATTATATCTTAAATTATGATTAAAATGTTTAGAAACATAAATTTAGCTGACTAACATTGTTATTTTTAATTTTTCTTTATAAAAATTAAGAATTTTTTAAAAAAATTGCCAAAAAAGTCTACTAAATTATGTTTTTTTGTTAAATGTATGGTGAATTATATGTTAAATTATGACTAACATATTTAGAAATATAAATTTAGCTGAATAAAGTTGTTATATTTAATTTTTCTTTATAAAAATTAAGAACTTTTTAAAAAAATTGCCAAAAAAGTCAACTAAATTATGTTTTTTTGTTAAATGTATGTAGAATTATATGTTAAATTATGATTAACATGTTTAGAAACATAAATATAGCTGAATAAAGTCGTTATTTTTAATTTTTCTTTATAAAAATTAAGAAATTTTTAAAAAATTGCCAAAAAAGTCAACTAAATTATGTGTTATTAAATGTATGTTGAATTATATGTTAAATTATGATTAACATGTTTAGAAACATAAATTTAGCTGAATAACGTTGTTATTTTTAATTTTTCTTTATAAAAATTAAGAAATTTTTAGAAAAATTGCCAAAAAAGTCTACTAAATTATGTTTTTTTGTTAAATGTATGATGAATTATATGTTCAATTATGATTAACATGATTAGAAACATAAATTTCGCTGAATAAAGTTGTTATTTTTAATTTTTCTTTATGAAAATTTAAATTATGAATAACATGTTTAGAAATGTAAATTTAGGTGAATAAAGTTATTATTTTTAATTTTTACTTATAAAAATTAAGAAATTTTTAAAAAATTGGCATAAAAAAGTCAACTTAATTATGTTTTTTTGTTAAACATATGTTGAATTATATTTTAAATTATGATTAACATGTTAAGAAACATAAATTTCGCTGAATAAAGTTGTTCTTTTTAATTTTTCTTTATAAAAATTAAGAAATTTTTAGAAAAATTGCCAAAAAAATCAACTAAATTATGTTTTTTGCTAAATATATGTTGAATTATATCTTAAATTATGGTTAAAATGTTTAGAAACATAAATTTAGCTGACTAACGTTGTTATTTTTAATTTTTCTTTATAAAAATTAAGAACTTTTTAAAAAAATTGCCAAAAAAGTCAACTAAATTATGTTTTTTGTTAAATGTATGTAGAATTATATGTTAAATTATGATTAACATGTTTAGAAATATAAATATAGCTGAATAAAGTCGATATTTTTAATTTTTCTTTATAAAAATTAAGAAATTTTTAAAAACTTGCCAAAAAAGTCAACTAAATTATGTTTTTTTGTTAAATATATGTTGAATTATATGTTAAATTATGATTACCATGTTTAGAAACATAAATTTAGCTGAATAAAGTTATTACTTTTCAATTTTTCTTTATAAAAATTATGAAATTTTTAAAAAATTGGCATAAAATATCAACTAAATTATGTTTTTTGTTAAATGTATGTAGAATTATATGTTAAATTATGATTAACATGGTTAGAAACATAAATATAGCTGAATAAAGTCGTTATTTTTAATTTTTCTTTATAAAAATTAAGAAATTTATAAAAAATTGCCAAAAAAGTCAACTAAATTATGTTTTTTTGTTAAATGTATGATGAATTATATGTTAAATTATGACTAACATATTTAGAAATATAAATTTAGCTGAATGAAGTTGTTATATTTAATTTTTCTTTATAAAAATTAAGAACTTTTTAAAAAAATTGCCAAAAAAGTCAACTAAATGATGTTTTTTGTTAAATGTATGTAGAATTATATGTTAAATTATGATTAACATGTTTAGAAACATAAATTTAAGTGAATAAAGTTATTATTTTTAATTTTTTTTTATAAAAATTAAGAAAAGTCAAATAAATTATGTTTTTTTGTTAAATGTATGTGGAATTATATGTTAAATTATGACTAGCATGTTCAGAAATAAAAATTTAGCTGTATAAAGTTGTTATTTTTAATTTTTCTTTATAAAAATTAGGAATTTTTTTAAAAATTGGCATAAAAAAGCCAACTAAACTATTTTTTTTGTTAAATATATGTTGAATTATATGTAAAATGATGATTAACATGTTTAGAAACATAATTATAGCAGAATAAAGTCGTTATTTTTAATTTTTCTTTATAAAAATTAAGAAATTTTTAAAAAATTGCCGAAAAAGTCAACTAAATTATGTTTTTTTGTTAAATGTATGTCGAATTATATGTTAAATTATGATAACCATGTTTAGAAACATAAATTTAGCTGAATAAAGTTATTATTTTTCAATTTTTCTTTATAAAAATTATGAAATTTTTAAAAAATTGACATAAAATATCAACTAAATTATGTTTTTTTTGTTAAATGTATGTTGAATTATATGTTAAATTATGATTAACATGAAACATAAATTTAGTTGAATAAAGTTGTTATTTTTAATTTTTCTTTATAAAAATTAAGAAATTTTTAAAAAAATGGCAAAGAAAGTCAACTAAATTATGTTTTTTGTTAAATGTATGCTGAATTATATGTTTTATTATGACTAACATGATTAGAAACATAAATTTCGCTGAATAAAGTTGTTATTTTTAATTTTTCTTTATAAAAATTTTAATTATGAATAACATGTTTAGAAATGTAAATTTAGCTGAATAAAGTTGTTATTTTTAATTTTTCTTTATAAAAATTAAGAAATTTTTGAAAAAATTGCCAAAAAAGTCAACTAAATTATGTGTTATTAAATTTATGTTGAATTATATGTTAAATTATGATTAACTTGTTTAGAAACATAAATATAACTGAATAAAATTGTTATTTTTAATTTTTCTTTATAAAAATAAAGAAATTTTTAAAAAATGGGCATAAAAAAGTCAATTAAATTAGTATTTTTGTTAAATATATGTTAAATTATGATTAACATGTTTATAAACATAAATTTAGCTGAATAAAGTTGTTATTTTTAATTTTTCTTTATAAAAATTAAGAAATTTTTAAAAAACTGCCAAAAATGTCAACTAAATTATGTTTTTTGTTAAATATATGTTGAATTATATGTTATATTATGATTACTATGTTTAGAAACATAAATTTAGCTGAATAAAGTTATTATTTTTCATTATTCTTTATAAAAATTATGAAATTTTTAAAAAATTGGCATAAAATATCAACTAAATTATGTTTTTTTGTTAAATGTATGTTGAATTATATGTTAAGTTATGATTAACATGAAACATAAATTTAGTTGAATAAAGTTATTATTTTTAATTTTTCTTTATAAAAATTAAGAAATTTTTAAAAAATTGGTATAAAAAAGTCAACTAAATTATGTTTTTTTTTGTTAAAAATATGTTGAATTATATATTAAATTATGACTAACATATTTAGAAACATAAATTTAGCTGAATAAAGTTATTATTTGTAATTTTTAATTATAAAAATTAAGAAATTTTAAAAAAATTGGCATAAAAAAGCCAACTTAATTATGTTTTTTTGTTAAACATATGTTGAATTATATCTTAAATTATGATTAAAATGTTTAGAAACATAAATTTAGCTGACTAACGTTTTTATTTTTAATTTTTCTTTATAAAAATTAAGAAATTTTTAAAAAAATTGCCAAACAAGTCTACTAAATTATGTTTTTTTGTGAAATGTATGATGAATTATATGTTAAATTATGACTAACATATTTAGAAATATAAATTTAGCTGAATAAAGTTGTTATATTTAATTTTTCTTTATAAAAATTAAGAACTTTTTAAAAAAATTGCCAAAAAAGTCAACTAAATTATGTTTTTTTTTAAATGTATGCAGAATTATATGTTAAATTATGATTAACATGTTTAGAAACATAAATATAGCTGAATAAAGTCGTTATTTTTAATTTTTCTTTATAAAAATTAAGAAATTTTTAAAAAATTGCCAAAAAAGTCAACTAAATTATGTTTTTTTGTTAAATATATGTTGAATTATATGTTAAATTATGACTACCATGTTTAGAAACATAAATTTAGCTGAATAAAGTTATTATATTTCAATTTTTCTTTATAAAAATTATGAAATTTTTAAAACATTGGCATAAAATATCAACTAAATTATGTTTTTTTTGTTAAATGTATGTTGAATTATATGTTAAATTATGATTAACATGAAACATAAATTTAGTTGAATAAAGTTGTTATTTTTAATTTTTCTTTATAAAAATTAAGAAATTTTAAAAAAAATGGCAAAGAAAGTCAACTAAATTATGTTTTTTGTTAAATGTATGCTGAATTATATGTTTTATTATGATTAACATGATTAGAAACATAAATTTCGCTGAATAAAGTTGTTATTTTTAATTTTTCTTTATAAAAATTTTAATTATGAATAACATGTTTAGAAATGTAAATTTAGCTGAATAAAGTTGTTATTTTTAATTTTTCTTTATAAAAATTAAGAAATTTTTGAAAAAATTGCCAAAAAAGTCAACTAAATTATGTGTTATTAAATATATGTTGAATTATATGTTTAATTATGATTAACATGTTTAGAAACATAAATTTAACTGAATAAAATTGTTATTTTTAATTTTTCTTTATAAAAATTAAGAAATTTTTAAAAAATTGGCATAAAAAAGTCAACTAAATTAGTATTTTTGTTAAATATATGTTAAATTATATGTTAAATTATGATTAACATGTTTAGAAACATAAATTTAGCTGAATAAAGTTGTTATTTTTAATTTTTCTTTATAAAAATTAAGAAATTTTTAAAAAAACTGCCAAAAAACTCAACTAAATTATGTTTTTTGTTAAATATATGTTGAATTATATGTTAAATTATAATTACTATGTTTAGAAACATAAATTTAGCTGAATAAAGTTATTATTTTTCATTTTTCTTTATAAAAATTATGAAATTTTTAAAAAATTGGCATAAAATATCAACTAAATTATGTTTTTTTGTTAAATGTATGTTGAATTATATGTTAAATTATGATTAACATGAAACATAAATTTAGCTGAATAAAGTTGTTATTTTTAATTTTTCTTTATAAAAATTAAGAAATTTTTACAAAAATTTCAAAGAAAGTCAACTAAATTATGTTTTTTGTTAAATGTATGTTGAATTATATGTTAAATTATGATTAACATGATAAGAAACATAAATTTCGCTGAATAAAGTTGTTATTTTTAATTTTTTTTAAAAAAATTTAAATTATGAAAAACATGTTTAGAAATGTAAATTTAGCTGAATAAAGTTGTTATTTTTAATTTTTCTTTATAAAAATTAAGAAATTTTTGAAAAAATTGCCAAAAAAGTCAACTAAATTATGTGTTATTAACTGTATGTTGAATTATATGTTAAATTATGATTAACATAAGTAGAAACATAAATTTAACTCAATAAAGTTGTTATTTTGAAAAAATTGTCAAAAAAGTCAACTAAATTATGTTTTTTTGTTAAATATATGTGGAATAATATGTTAAATTATGATTAGCATGGTCTGAAATATAAATTTAGCTGAATAAAGTTGTTATTTTTAATTTGTCTTTTAAAAATTAAGAAATTTTTAAAAAATTGGCATAAAAAAGTCAAATAAATTAGTATTCTTGTTAAATATATGTTAAATTATGATTAACATGTTTAGAAACATAAATTTAGCTGAATAAAGTTGTTATTTTTAATTTTTCTTTATATAAATTATGAAATTTTTGAAAAATTGGCGTAAAATATCAACTAAATTATATTTTTTTGTTAAATGTATGTTGAATTATATGTTAAATTATGATTAGCATGTACAGAAATATAAATTTAACTGAATAAAGTTGTTATACTTAATTTTTCTTTATAAAAATTAAGAATTTTTTTAAAAATTGACATAAAAAATTCAACAAAACTATTTTTTTTGTTAAATATATGTTGAATTGTATGTTAAATTATGATTAGAATGTTCAGAAATATATATGTAGCTGAATAAATTTGTTATACTTAATTTTTCTTTATAAAAATTAAGAATTTTTTTAAAAATTGGCATAAAAAAGTCAACTAAACTATTTTTTTTGTTAAATATATGTTGAATTATATGTAAAATTATGATTAACATGTTTAGAAACATAAATTTAGCTGAATAAAGTCGTGATTTTTATTTTTTCTTTATAAAAATTAAGAAATTTTTAAAAAATTGCCAAAAAAGTTAATTAAATTATGTTTTTTTGTTAAATGTATGTTGAATTATATGTTAAATAATGAATAACATATTTAGAAACATAAATTTTCCTGAATAAAGTTTTGATTTTTAATTTTTCTTTATAAAAATTAAGAAATTTTTACAAAAATGGCAAAGAAAGTCAACTAAATTATGTTGTTTATTAAATGTATGTTGAATTATATGTTAAATTATGATTAACATGATTAGAAACATAAATTTCGCTGAATAAATTTGTTATTTTTAATTTTTCTTTATAAAAATTTAAATTATGAATAACATGTTTAGAAATGTAAATTTAGCTGAATAAATTTATTATTTTTAATTTTTATTTTTAGAACGTTGTTATTTTTAATTTTTTTTTATAAAAATTAAGAAATTTTTAGAAAAATTGCCAAAAAAGTTTACTAAATTATGTTTTAAGCCCAACCTGAAGCCCAACCTGAATTTACTAAGCCTAAGCCCAACCTGAATTTACAGGAAAATGCTACAAAATATTCAATTAAAATATATAAATAAATATATATAATTTTTAAATAAATGTCATATAATATACGTGAATATAATTTTTTCCATCGAAATTCGTACACCAATAAAAATATTTTAATTTTAAACCCAAAATTTTTATTATTTTTTATTTTAATACTTATAGTACCTGATTTTTCCATTTAAAAACCTTTTTGTAATCTTTCTACTAGGCAAACCATAAGTCTCAGGTAAAAAATTTGTATGGTGACTTTGTAGGTAATTTATGCCGCCTCAAAATAAAATAAATAAATAAAATGTTTATTACGCATTTTTCCAAGAACAATGCGATTTTCATAAAAATTTATTTTGAAAAATTAAAAAAAATTGTTTTGGAGATTAATATCTCCTCAGTAAAAGTACCGATGGCAATAGGGGTTATACTTTAATAAACACTAATCAATTGTCTGTCAAACGCGCCTAGTTTGGATATTCTAGGTTCAATACGCTAGAAGTTATAATTCATTAAGTGCTTGTACCTACTTCTCCGAAGGACTTTTTTTAAACACCTTGTAACTCAGTGGGTGTTGAAATTCGACCCTCCCTTCCATACAATTTGTTGCTCAAAATGAACCGATGAATCACCCCTTCAAGTACTCAGGACCCAAACCGGAACACCCTATATAATATAAGTAAAATTAAAATTATGATTTTATATATAAAAAATTAATGAAAACAACTATACAAATTTAAAATTAAAAGTCAGATATCTATGGCATTTTAGTGCAAGTAAGTTTTTCTTAATTTTATCCTTAGTATCAGAAAAATCAATATGACTTTTATAGTTGTTAACCGCCATGAACATTCTATTGATAGGTTCAAATTTCCCATAATTAGTGCGGTGAGATATTACACTAAAAATATTTTCAGATCTAAACCGAGTACTATGGTTAAGATGTGAATATATTTGGTTTTTTAAAAAGTCTGAATCAATTTGTCTATAGTAAACCTGGGCAATAAATAATATATACGCAATAGTTCTCCGTGATTCTAACGTTTTTAATTGTAAGAGAATTAATCCACTCCTATAGGGAAGTAAAATTAATGGGTTTGACCAGTTTAGATGTCTTAAAGCATATCTAAGAATTTTTTTCTGACTGACTCAAATCTCTTAATGTGATTTTGATAGTACGGTGACCAAACTTGGCAAGCATATTCAAGGTTGGGCCTAACAAGAGATGTATATAAGGATTTAAGGATATATGGATCCTCAAATTCTTTGGACCATCTCTTGACGAAACCCAACATGGAATTCGCTTTGCCAATTATGTTATCAAAATGAAATTTGAATGTAATTTTCTCATCAAAACACACCCCTAGATCCTTAAATTCACTAACTCTATTAATTGGTTTATTATCAAAAGAATAGTTTTCAATTATTGGTGTAGTGCGCCGAGTGTAGCTAATTAAAGCACATTTGCCAATATTTAAGGAAAATATAAAAAATATAATCTAAAATCTAAATATGAATATGAACGCTAAAATACAAATATATTATACTAACACTACATAACTTTTTCACTATAAAAATACAACTACTCTTTTCTCTTTACTTCAGGGGCTAATTGAAATTTGCCTACCTTATTATACTAATTGTATACAAAACAATTTCGCGTATGTGTTGAATTTTGTATGGATCAGGCTGGGCTAATTTAAACTAGCCCACGAAGACCAGGTGTTCCCCATAGAAATGCGATATATTTGTAATTGCTATATGATTTTCAGAATTTTATTATTTTTTCTAGGGAAGAAAATTATTAGAAAATTTCCATTATGAGCAAACAATGTCAATTTTCAAATTTTTTAAACCAAAATATCAGGCCCGCATATTTTATAATCAACACTATTGAGTTGAGTTATTTCCTTCTCCTATATTAAAAAAATTATATTGAGAAAAATATATCATGGGATAGAAAATCTCTTGTCAATAGAAGAAATATTCCTATACTGAAAATTTGCATGAAATATTTTTCATTAAAAAAAGAGAAATATATCATCGTGGGCTAGAAAATCGCAGCCCCTAGAACGAATAATTCCTTTGAGTAAAAATTTTAATGAAATATTTGTTTCGTTATATAAATATTTTGTATTAAAAAATAAATAAATATATCTTCATGGGCTAGAAAATAGCAGCCCATAGTAATAATTTTATCGCTTATATTTTAAATTCCCTCAGTAGACAAAAAATTATTTAATTATAGCACACATTAGTTTTTAAAATTAGTACCAGGCGATCATAAATTTCAGAAAGTAACAATTTTATTCTTAGTTGAGAAAACTTAAGACAATTGCATACAAAACTATTCAAATATGTATGGAGTGTGCCATGATTTTCGATTATTTAGCTCGAGTTTTTGTAAATATGTCTAATTTTCATGAAATATTTGTTTCGTTATATAAATATTTTGTATTAAAAAATAAATAAATATATCTTCATGGGCTAGAAAATAGCAGCCCATAGTAATAATTTTATCGCTTATATTTTAAATTCCCTCAGTAGACAAAAAATTATTTAATTATAGCACACATTAGTTTTTAAAATTAGTACCAGGCGATCATAAATTTCAGAAAGTAACAATTTTATTCTTAATTGAGAAAACTTAAGACAATTGCATACAAAACTATTCAAATATGTATGGAGTGTGCCATGATTTTCGATTATTTAGCTCGATTTTTTGTGAATGTGTCTAATTTTTTTTTGTGTATAATATGTGATTTATTTTTCTTGTGTGCATAGCGTATGCATAATGATTTTTTTATTGGAAAGAAAATGAAAAACATATTAAGATGCCAATGTGATTTAACTCACTAATGATTAGCTTAGATGCCAATGTGATTAACTCACGAAAACGAAAAATTCATAAGGTTGTATATTTAATAACCTCAAATCTTTGCTTTTCATAACAAAATTTTTTCCTTTAGCCCACCCAGAACTTTTGATCACGGTCCGCCACTGTGTCGAATTATATGCTAAATTATGATTAACATGATTAGAAACATAAATTTCGCTGAATAAAGTTGTTATTTTTAATTTTTCTTTATAAAAATTTAAATTATGAAGAACATGTTTAGAAATGTAAATTTAGGTGAATAAAGTTATTATTTTTAATTTTTACTTATAAAAATTAAAAATTTTTAAAAAAAAATCATAAAAAAGTCAACTTAACTATGTTTTTTTGTTAAACATATGTTGAATTATATTTTAAATTATGACTAACATGTTAAGAAACATAAATTTCGCTGAATAAAGTTGTTCTTTTTAATTTTTCTTTATAAAAATTAAGAAATTTCTAAAAAAATTGCCAAAAAAGTCAACTAAATTATGTTTTTTGCTAAATATATGTTGAATTATATGTTAAATTATGATTAACATGTTTGGAAATATAAATTTAACAGAATAAAGTTGTTATTTTTAATTTTTTTTTATAAAAATTAAGAAATTTTTAAAAAATTGGTATAAAAAAGTCAACTAAATTATGTTTTTTTTTTGTTAAATAAATGTTGAATTATATGTTAAATTATGACTAACATATTAAGAAACATAAATTTAGCTGAATAAAGTTATTATTTTTAATTTTTACTTATAAAAATTAAGAAATTTTTAAAAAATTGGCATAAAAAAGTCAACTTAATTATGTTTTTTTGTTAAACATATGTTGAATTATATTTTAAATTATGATTAACATGTTAAGAAACATAAATTTCGCTGAATAAAGTTGTTCTTTTTAATTTTTCTTTATAAAAATTAAGAAATTTTTAAAAAATTTGCAAAAAAGTCAACTAAATTATGTTTTTTGCTAAATATATGTTGAATTATATGTTAAATTATGATTAACATGTTTGGAAATATAAATTTAGCTGAATAAAGTTATTATTTTTAATTTTTACTTATAAAAATTAAGTAATTTTTAAAAAATTTGCATAAAAAAGTCAACCAAATTATGTTTTTTTGTTAAACATATGTAGAATTATATGTTAAATTATGATTAACATATTTAGAAATATAAATTTAGCAGAACAAAGTTGTTATTTTTAATTTTTCTTTATAAAAATTATGACATTTGTAAAAAAAATTGTCAAAAAAGTCAACTAAATTATGTTTTTTGCTAAAAATATGTTGAATTATATGTTAAATTATGATTAACATGTTTGGAAATATAAATTTAGCAGAATAAAGTTGTTATTTTTAATTTTTCTTTATAAAAATTAAGAAATTTTTAAAAAATTGGTATAAAAAAGTCAACTAAATTATGTTTTTTTTTGTTAAATAAATGTTGAATTATATGTTAAATTATGATTAAAATGTTTAGAAACATAAATTTAGATGACTAACGTTGTTATTTTTAATTTTTCTTCATAAAAATTAAGAAATTTTTAAGAAAATTGCCAAAAAAGTCAACTAAATTATGTTTTTTGTTAAATGTATGTAGAATTATATGTTAAATTATGATTAATATGTTTAGAAATATAAATTTAGCTGAATAAAATTATTATTTTTAATTTTTCTTTATAAAAATTAAGAAAAGTAAAATAAATTATGTGGAATTATATGTTAAATTATGATTAGCATGTTCAGATATATAAATTTAGCTGAATAAAAGTTGTTATTTTTAATTTGTCTTTATAAAAATTATGAAATTTTAAAAAAATTGGCATAAAATGTCAACTAAATTATGTTTTTTTGTTAAATGTATGTTGAATTATATGTTAAATTATGATTAGCATGTACAGAAATATAAATTTAGCTGAATAAAGTTGTTATACTTAATTTTTCTTTATAAAAATTAAGATTTTTTTTAAAAATTGGCATCAAAAAGTCAACTAAACTATTTTTTGTGTTAAATATATATTGAATTATATGTTAAATTATGATTAGAATGTTCAGAAATATAAATTTAGCTGAATAAAGTTGTTATACTTAATTTTTCTTTATAAAAATTAAGAAATTTTTTAAAAATTGGCATAAAAATTCAACTAACCTATTTTTTTTGTTAAATATATGTTGAATTATATGTAAAATTATGATTAACATGTTTAGAAACATAAATTTAACTGAATAAAGTTATTATTTTTCATTTTTCTTTATAAAAATTATGAAATTTTTAAAAAAATGGCAAAGAAAGTCAACTAAATTATGTTTTTTGTTAAATGTATGTTGAATTATATGTTAAATTATGATTAACATGATTAGAAACATAAATTTCGCTGAATAAAGTTATTATTTTTAATTTTTACTTATAAAAATTAAGAAATTTTTAAAAAATTGGCATGAAATATCAACTAAATTATGTTTTTTTGTTAAATGTATGTTGAATTTTATGTTAAATTATGATTAACATGAAACATAAATTTTGCTGAATAAAGTTGTTATTTTTAATTTTTCTTTATAAAAATTAAGAAATTTTTAAAAAAATGGCAAAGAAAGTCAACTAAATTATGTTTTTTGTTAAATGTATGTTGAATTATATGTTAAATTATGATTAACATGATTAGAAACATAAATTTCGCTGAATAAAGTTATTATTTTTAATTTTTACTTATAAAAATTTAGAAATTTTTAAAAAATTGGCATAAAATATCAACTAAATTATGTTTTTTGTTAAATGTATGTTGAATTTTATGTTAAATTATGATTAACATGAAACATAAATTTTGCTGAATAAAGTTGTTATTTTTAATTTTTCTTTATAAAAATTAAGAAATTTTTAAAAAAATGGCAAAGAAAGTCAACTAAATTATGTTTTTTGTTAAATGTATGTTAAATTATATGTTAAATTATGATTAGCATGATTAGAAACATAAATTTCGCTGAATACAAATTTAAATTATGAATAACATGTTTAGAAATGTAAATTTAGCTGAATAAAGCTGTTATTTTTAATTTTTCTTTATAAAAATTAAGAACTTTTTGAAAAAATTGTTAAAAAAGTCAACTAATATGTTAAATTATGATTAACATGTTTAGTAACATAAATTTAACTGAATAAAATTGTTATTTTTAATTTTTCTTTATAAAAATTAAGAAATTTTTAATTGGCATAAAAAAGTAAACTAAATTAGAATTTTTGTTAAATATATGTTAAATTATATGTTAAATTATGATTAACATGAAACATAAATTTAGCTGAATAAAGTTGTTATTTTTAATTTGTCTTTATAAAAATTAAGAAATTTTTAAACAAATGGCAAAGAAAGTCAACTAAATTATGTTTTTTGTTAAATGTATGTTGAATTATATGTTAAATTATGATTAACATGATTAGAAACATAAATTTCGCTGAATAAAGTTGTTAATTTTAATTTTTCTTTATAAAAATTTAAATTATGATTAACATGTTTAGAAACATAAATTTAGCTGAATAAAGTTGTTATTTTTAATTTTTCTTTATAAAAATGAAGAAATTTTTAAAAAATTGCCATAAAAATCCAACTAAATTATGTTTTTTTGTTAAATGTATGTTGAATTATATGTTAAATTATGATTACCATGTTTAGAAACATAAATTTAGCTGAATAAAGTTATTATTTTTGATTTTTCTTTATAAAAATTATGAAATTTTTAAAAAATTGGCATAAATTATCAACTAAATTATGTTTTTTTGTTAAATGTATGTTTAATTATACGTTAAATTATGATTAACATGAAACATAAATTTAGCTGAATAAAGTTGTTATTTTTAATTTTTCTTTATAAAAATTAAGAAATTTTTGAAAAAATTGCCAAAAAAGTCTACTAAATTATGTGTTATTAACTGTATGTTGAATTATATGTTAAATTATGATTAACATGTTTAGAAACATAAATTTAACTGAATAAAATTGTTATTTTTAATTTTTCTTTATAAAAATTAAGAAATTTTTAAAAAATTGGCATAAAAAAGTTAACTAAATTAGTATTTTTGTTAAATATATGTTAAATTATATGTTATATTATGATTAACATGTTTAGAAACATAAATTTAGCTGAATAAAGTTGTTATTTTTAATTTTTCTTTATAAAAATTAAGAAATTTTTAATTAATTGGCATAAAATATCAACTAAATTATGTTTTTTTGTTAAATGTATGTTGAATTATATGATAAATTATGATTAACATGAAACATAAATTTAGCTGAATAAAGTTGTTATTTTAAATTTTTCTTTATAAAATATAAGAAATTTTTAAAAAAATGGCAAAGAAAGTCAACTAAATTATGTTTTTTGTTAAATGTATGTTGAATTATATGTTAAATTATGATTAACATGATTAGAAACATAAATTTCGCTGAATAAAGTTGTTATTTTCAATTTTTCTTTATAGAAATTTAAATTATGAACAACATGTTTAGAAATGTAAATTTAGCTGAATAAAGTTGTTATTTTTAATTTTTCTTTATAAAAATTAAGAAATTTTTGAAAAAATTGCCAAAAATGTCAACTATATTATCTGCTATTAAATGTATGTTGAATTATATGTTAAATTATGATTAACATGTTAAGAAACATAAATTTAACTGAATAAAATTGTTATTTTTAATTTTTCTTTATAAAAATTAAGAAATTTTTAAAAAGTTGGCATCAAAAAGTCAACTAAATTAGTATTTTTGTTAAATATATGTTAAATTATGATTAACATGTTAAGAAACATAAATTTAACTGAATAAAATTGTTATTTTTAATTTTTCTTTATAAAAATTAAGAAATTTTTAAAAAATTGGCATCAAAAAGTCAACTAAATTAGTATTTTTGTTAAATATATGTTAAATTATGATCAACATGATTAGAAATATAAATTTAGCTGAATAAAGTTGTTATACTTAATTTTTCTTTATAAAAATTAAGAAATTTTTTAAAAATTGGCATAAAAATTCAACTAAACTATTTTTTTTGTTAAATATATGTTGAATTATATGTAAAATTATGATTAACATGTTTAGAAACATAAATTTAACTGAATAAAGTTATTATTTTTCATTTTTCTTTATAAAAATTATGAAATTTTTAAAAAAATGGCAAAGAAATTCAACTAAATTATGTTTTTTGTTAAATGTATGTTGAATTATATGTTAAATTATGACTAACATGATTAGAAACATAAATTTCGTTGAATAAAGTTATTATTTTTAATTTTTACTTATAAAAATTAAGAAATTTTTAAAAAATTGGCATAAAATATCAACTAAATTGTGTTTTTTTGTTAAATGTATGTTGAATTTTATGTTAAATTATGATTAACATGAAACATAAATTTAGCTGAATAAAGTTGTTATTTTTAATTTTTCTTTATAAAAATTACGAAATTTTTAAAAAAATGGCAAAGAAAGTCAACTAAATTATTTTTTTTGTTAAATGCATGTTGAATTATATGTTAAATTATGATTAACATGATTAGAAACATAAATTTCGCTGAATAAAGTTGTTATTTTTAATTTTTCTTTATACAAATTTAAATTATGATTAACATATTTAGAAACATAAATTTAGCTGAATAAAGTTGTTATTTTTAATTTTTCTTTATAAAAATTACGAAATTTTTAAAAAAATGGCAAAGAAAGTCAACTAAATTATGTGTTATTAAATGTATGTTGAATTATATGTTAAATTATGATTAACATGTTTAGAAACATAAATTTAACTGAATAAAATTGTTATTTTTAATTTTTCTTTATAAAAATTAAGAAATTTTTAATTGGCATAAAAAAGTAAACTAAATTAGAATTTTTGTTAAATATATGTTAAATTATATGTTAAATTATGATTAACATGAAACATAAATTTAGCTGAATAAAGTTGTTATTTTTAATTTGTCTTTATAAAAATTAAGAAATTTTTAAAAAAATGGCAAAGAAAGTCAACTAAATTTTGTTTTTTGTTAAATGCATGTTGAATTATATGTTAAATTATGATTAACATGATTAGAAACATAAATTTCGCTGAATAAAGTTGTTATTTTTAATTTTTCTTTATAAAAATTTAAATTATGATTAACATGTTTAGAAACATAAATTTAGCTGAATAAAGTTGTTATTTTTAATTTTTCTTTATAAAAATTAAGAAATTTTTAAAAAATTGCTAAAAAATTATACTAAATTATGTTTTTTTGTTAAATGTATGTTGAATTATATGTTAAATTATGATTACCATGTTTAGAAACATAAATTTAGCTGAATAAAGTTATTATTTTTCATTTTTCTTTATAAAAATTATGAAATTTTTAAAAAATTGGCATAAATTATCAACTAAATTATGTTTTTTTGTTAAATGTATGATTAATTATATGTTAAATTATGATTAACATGAAACATAAATTTAGCTGAATAAAGTTGTTATTTTTAATTTTTCTTTATAAAGATTAAGAAATTTTTGGAAAAATTGCCAAAATAGTCAACTAAATTATGTGTTATTAACTGTATGTTGAATTATATGTTAAATTATGATTAACATAAGTAGAAACATAAATTTAACTGAATAAAGTTGTTATTTTTAATTTTTCTTTATAAAAATTAAGAAATTTTTAAAAAAATGGCAAAGAAAGTCAACTAAATTATGTTTTTTGTTAAATGTATGTTGGATTATATGTTAAATTATGATTAACATGATTAGAAACATAAATTTCGCTGAATAAGGTTGTTATTTTGAATTTTTCTTTATAAAAATTTAAATTATGAATAACATGTTTAGAAATGTAAATTTAGCTGAATAAATTTGTTATTTTTAATTTTTCTTTATAAAAATTAAGAAATTTTTAAAAAATTGCTAAAAAATTATACTAAATTATGTTTTTTTGTTAAATGTATGTTGAATTATATGTTAAATTATGATTACCATGTTTAGAAACATAAATTTAGCTGAATAAAGTTATTATTTTTCATTTTTCTTTATAAAAATTAAGAAATTTTTGAAAAAATTGCCAAAAAAGTCAACTAAATTATGTGTTATTAAATGTATGTTGAATTATATGTCAAATTATGATTAACATGTTTAGAAACATAAATTTAAATGAATAAAATTGTTATTTTTAATTTTTCTTTATAAAAATTAAGAAATTTTTAAAAAATTGGCATAAAAAAGTCAACTAAATTAGTATTTTTGTTAAATATATGTTAAATTATATGTAAAATTATGAGTAACATGTTTAGAAACATAAATTTAGCTGAATAAAGTCGTGATTTTTATTTTGACTTATAAAAATTAAGAAATTTTTAAAAAATTAGCAAAAATTATCAACTAAATTATGTTTTTTTGTTAAATGTATGTTGAATTTTATGTTAAATTATGATTAACATGAAACATAAATTTAGCTGAATAAAGTTGTTATTTTTAATTTTTCTTTATAAAAATTAAGAAATTTTTAAAAAAATGGCAAAAAAAACAACTAAATTATGTTTTTTGTTAAATGTATGTTGAATTATATGTTAAATTATGATTAACATGATTAGAAACATAAATTTCGCTGAAAAAAGTTATTATTTTTAATTTTTATTTATAAAAATTAAGAAATTTTTAAAAAATTGGCATAAAATATCAACTAAATTATGTTTTTTTGTTAAATGTATGTTAAATTTTATGTTAAATTATGATTAACATGAAACATAAATTTAGCTGAATAAAGTTGTTATTTTTAATTTTTCTTTATAAAAATTAAGAAATTTTTAAAAAAATGGCAAAGAAAGTCAACTAAATTATGTTTTTTGTTAAATGTATGTTGAATTATATGTTAAACTATGATTAACATGATTAGAAACATAAATTGCGCTGAATAAAGTTATTATTTTTAATTTTTACTTATAAAAATTAAGAAATTTTTAAAAAATTGGCATAAAATATCAACTAAATTATGTTTTTTTGTTAAATGTATGTTGAATTTTATTTTAAATTATGATTAACATGAAACATAAATTTAGCTGAATAAAGTTGTTATTTTTAATTTTTCTTTATAAAAATTAAGAAATTTTTAAAAAAGTGGCAAAGAAAGTCAACTAAATTATGTTTTTTGTTAAATGTATGTTGAATTATATGTTAAATTATGATTAACATGATTAGAAACATAAATTTCGCTAAATAAAGTTGTTATTTTTAATTTTTCTTTATACAAATTTAAATTATGAATAACATGTTTATAAATGTAAATTTAGCTGAATAAAGCTGTTATTTTTAATTTTTCTTTATAAAAATTAAGAAATTTTTGAAAAAATTGTTAAAAAAGTCAACTAAATTATGTGTTATTAAATGTATGTTGAATTATATGTTAAATTATGATTATCATGTTTAGAAACATAAATTTAACTGAATAAAATTGTTATTTTTAATTTTTCTTTATAAAAATTAAGAAATTTTTAATTGGCATAAAAAAGTAAACTAAATTAGAATTTTTGTTAAATATATGTTAAATTATATGTTAAATTATGATTAACATGAAACATAAATTTAGCTGAATAAAGTTGGTATTTTTAATTTGTCTTTATAAAAATTAAGAAATTTTTAAAAAAATGGCAAAGAAAGTGAACGAAATTATGTTTTTTGTTAAATAAATGTTGAATTATATGTCAAATTATGATTATCATGTTTAGAAACATAAATTTAACTGAATAAAATTGTTATTTTTAATTTTTCTTTATAAAAATTAAGAAATTTTTAATTGGCATAAAAAAGTAAACTAAATTAGAATTTTTGTTAAATATATGTTAAATTATATTTTAAATTATGATTAACATGAAACATAAATTTAGCTGAATAAAGTTGGTATTTTTAATTTGTCTTTATAAAAATTAAGAAATTTTTAAAAAAATGGCAAAGAAAGTCAACTAAATTATGTTTTTTGTTAAATAAATGTTGAATTATATGTCAAATTATGATTAACATGATTAGAAACATAAATTTCGCTGAATAAAGTTGTTATTTTTAATTTTTCTTATAAAAATTTAAATTATGATTAACATGTTTAGAAACATAAATTTAACTGAATAAAGTTATTATTTTTCATTTTTCTTTATCAAAATTATGAAATTTTTAAAAATTGGCTTAAAATATCAACTAAATTATATTTTTAATTTTTCTTTATAAAAATTAAGAAATTTTTAAAAAATGGCAAAGAAAGTCAACTAAATTATGTGTTTTGTTAAATGTATGTTGGATTATATGTTAAATTATGATTAACATGATTAGAAACTTAAATTTCGCTGAATAAAGTTGTTATTTTTAATTTTTCTTTATACAAATTTAAATTATGAATAACATGTTTAGAAATGTAAATTTAGCTGAATAAAGCTCTTATTTTTAATTTTTCTTTATAAAAATTAAGAAATTTTTGAAAAAATTGTTAAAAAAGTCAACTAAATTATGTGTTATTATATGTATGTTGAATTATATGTTAAATTATGATTAACATGTTTAGAAACATAAATTTAACTGAATAAAGTTATTATTTTTCATTTTTCTTTATAAAAATTATGAAATTTTTAAAAAATTGGCATAAATTATCAACTAAATTATATTTTTTGTTAAATGTTTTCTTTAATTATATGTTAAATTATGATTAACATGAAACATAAATGTAACTGAATAAAGTTGTTATTTTTAATTTTTCTTTATAAAAATTAAGAAATTTTTAAAAAAATTGCAAAGAAAGTCAACTAAATTATGTTTTTTGTTAAATAAATGTTGAATTATATGTTAAATTATGATTAACATGATTAGAAACATAAATTTCGCTGAATAAAGTTGTTATTTTTAATTTTTCTTTATAAAAATTTAAATTATGATTAACATGTTAGAAACATAAATTTAGCTGAATAAAGTTGTTATTTTAATTTTTCTTTGTAAAAATTAAGAAATTTTTAAAAATTGCCAAAAAATTCAACTAAATTATGTTTTTTTGTTAAATGTATGTTGAATTATATGTTAAATTATGATTACCATGTTTAGAAACATAAATTTAACTGAATAAAGTTATTATTTTTCATTTTTCTTTATAAAATTATGGAATTTTTAAAAAATTGGTTTAAAATATCAACTAAATTATGTTTTTTTGTTAAATGTATGTTGAATTTTATGTTAAATTATGATTAGCATGAAACATAAATTTTGCTGAATAAAGTTGTTATTTTTAATTTTTCTTTATAAAAATTAAGAAATTTTTAAAAAAATGGCAAAGAAAGTCAACTAAATTATGTTTTTTGTTAACTGTATGTTGAATTATATGTTAAATTATGATTAACATGATTAGAAACATAAATTTCGCTGAATAAAGTTATTATTTTTAATTTTTACTTATAAAAATAAGAAATTTTAAAAAATTGGCATAAAATATCAACTAAATTATGTTTTTTTGTTAAATGTATGTTGAATTTTATGTTAAATTATGATTAACATGAAACATAAATTAGCTGAAAAAAGTTGTTATTTTTAATTTTTCTTTATAAAAATTAAGAAATTTTTAAAAAAATGGCAAAGAAAGTCAACTAAATTATGTTTTTTGTTAAATGTATGTTGAATTATATGTTAAATTATGATTAACATGATTAGAAACATAAATTTCGCTGAATAAAGTTGTTATTTTTAATTTTTCTTTATACAAATTTAAATTATGAATAACATGTTTAGAAATGTAAATTTAGCTGAATAAAGCTGTTA